>JACCHV010000117.1:0-135000 GCA_018907245.1 Eupristina koningsbergeri
TTGAAAAGCAGAAATTGGAGATATACTTCATCAAGCTGCTGGAAAGAAACAAGAGAAGAATGAAAAATGTGAGAAAACACAGACGCATTGCATCAGAGAGAATGAAGAAGAAGATTTGACAAACGAGGAAATAATGAAAAGGTAGAAGACACTGAAAAAGAAAAAAGCTGCTGGAAAAGATAAAATACCCAACGAAGACCTGATATATGGAGGAGAGGAAGTAAAAGAACGAGTACGGACCATGATGACAAGAATCTGGCAGGAGAATAACATACCAAAAGTTTGGAGAACAGCAATAATAACGCCAATATTCAAAAAAGGAGATAAAACGAAACCGGAAAATTACAGGGGACTGTTGATGCTCCCAACGATATATAAAATGTGCACAGGGATATTAAAGAACAGAATAAACTAGCAGACAAAAGAAAAAAACATATTACCAGAAGTACAAACGGGTTTCAGAAATGGGAGATCAACAATAGACAACATATACATCCTAAATCACATAATACAAAAAACGATGAAGGAAAAGAAAAGGATGTATGTACTATTTGTATTTGTTGATCTCAAGGCAGCTCTTGATACAGTAAACAGGGAAATACTATGGAAAATAATGGAGAGGAAAAGATACAGCAAGGGAATAACGGACAGAATCAGTTTTAATAATATTGTTAGGATTATGCACCCTTAAATGACTTAATTTGATTCGAAATTTGCAGATACAAAACTAAATATATTTTCGATATTATTACAAATTATTCTATTTTATAAAAATTGAACTGTTACAAGTTGAAAATCTTTGAGAAAAAATAATAAAATGATATAAATAATGCAATTTAATACTAATTACATTGATAATTTGCGGTACTTCTGAATTTAAATTAAAAATAACTTTTAACTGTCAATTTTATAAGACATTAAATATATAAATATTCTTTTAAACTATTATTGATATATACATAAATATTATAGCTAATTATATATTTATTTTATTTAACATTTTCTAATAAATATATTTATAACTTATTATAATATTTATATAAGAATAAGCAGTTAGGCGCAAAATTGATAGTAGGTATGTGTCAGAATATTTATTACTATTCCGATATTTAAAAATATTATTTTGTATGAATATAATAAATTTTTTTATCTAATACGTAATATGTTAGTAATGTTCTACTATGCTTAATTATATAATTTACGATGTTAATTTTATAGAATCTATAATTTTATTGTATACTTATAATACAATAAATTATTTCATTTTAAGTCTTTTAATTCGTGTTTAAAAATACATTCAATGCCATTATCTATAAAGACATTTTTTAAAGTTATAATTTAAATATATTGAAAAGTATTTTACAATAAAAAATGTTATTTTAATATTAAAAGGAAATACGTATTGGAGGCCTCGGGGTTGGGAGTTCTTCATCTTGATACTACCTACTCACCAGTAAATTGGAGATTAATAGTTTCTGCCAAAATATTGCAATAGTATATTATTTTGTGAGTTTTTAAGTAAACTAAATTGATTTTCAATATAATGAATAATTCATTTTTTTAAATATATCTGTTATTTAAAATAAAATTATTGTTTAAATTAATACAAATTATTTTAATAAAACTGAATTATTATTTAATGTTATCAATTACAAAAAAAAATTATTTTCAAAATATTATGTATATAAATTTTTTTAATTATACAATAGTTTAAGCATGTGTACATTTAAAAAAAATGAATATTGAAGCATGGATCGATTTATTTTATTTATGTGTATTTAAAAAAAATAAAAGAAGTGTTAAATTATAAAATATAACGTTATTTAATTAATTTGTTTATAGGCATTAGATTTAGTTAAACAGCCAAAAGTTGCACAAATTTTGAACGACGATAAGAATATTAATCGTGGAGGTTTGCGGACAAGTTTAATCAATAACGAACAAGAACATAATGAGGTGAGTTTTCATAAATAAATACGCAGAGTAATTTAATTTAAGTAATAGTCTTATTTATGTAAATGTTTTAACTATTTTTAACAATCTTATTTATTTTTTACTCTGTAATCGTTTTTGTCATTATAATTTTGTCTGTGTAAGAAATATAACCTTATTTAATTTGTAAAATTTATGTATCCTTTTAATTTGTATAGCATCGTATGCAAATACTTCAAATTGTAGTATTTACACACGTTTTTATCTAATAACCAATCACGCACTGGTTCGTCTACTACCCTTTCTTCTTTTTTCTTTTTTTGTTTCTTTGTTTCGTTGACCGGGCTCCCATTCTGTGATCAATTCGGAACAACATACACAACACGTTTGATTGATCAACAACAAAAGGGCACCTTGACAATGGTACAGAGAGGGATGCTGCACGAAGGACACTCCGGACATCACGCTAGTCCTAACAAACCTGGTTTTAAAAACAAGATCTTTCACGTTTTAGGAATACATCCCTCTACGTAGGAGTTTAATATATATATATTCATATAACAACATCTGATATTCTAATATTCAAATTGTAATATTCAACTTAATATTATTTTATTTTATTTCATTTTATTTATTTATTTTTGTTTTAACTATATGTATATTGAATTGACATTTTGCAATATTTGAATCACACAATTTTGTTATAATGATAAAAACAAGTAATTGAAGATTAGCTGAAGCTTTAGCTATTTCAATAATTGGATCAATTAATTAGAAAAATATTTAAAAATTAGTTACATTCAACATTTATGAGTATTTGATTTATCTAAAGATTAATGTATTCACTAATTATGTATTAAACCATTTTTAAAATTTCATTAAAATTACACTGATTTTGATAATTTACAAATTTAACAATTGAATCAAGAGCAATTATATTTATTGAAATTTTATATTTTACAATATTATTTAATCCAAATTAAAAATATTTTGAAAAATATTTTGAAAAATTTTTACTAGTTTTCATATTTTACTAGTTAAAATAAAAACATTGAAATTATATAAATTTTAATACGATTTTTCTATATAATATAAAATTATAAAAAAAAAAAAAATCACAAAAATAATTATAGCATAAAAATTTAAATTACTTCAGAATTTATTAGAATTTTTAATTTAATTAATTAAAATTATTCTTTATAAAGAAATAATGTATCAAATATTTATTCATTATATTTATTATGCAACTATTGTTTAATAATTATTAATATTTATCTAAAATTTTATATTTATACATTATATTTAAAGTTAAAATTATTTAAAATATGTTATAGTAGAACACATTAAAACTCATATTTGTTCATGTAAATTGTTATTTGCTCTACTTATATGTAGTTTTATTATTATTTATTTTAAATGAATTTGAAATGTGTATTACAAAATTAAAAAGTATTATTACAAAAAAAAATCTAATTCAGTAACTACAAAAATGCAATTTGTTAGATAAAATTAAATAAATTTTTTATGAATATTTTTTTATTTTATAATTTTAGAAAATATTTATAGTTACATTAGTTTCAAAATCTAATATAAAAATAAATATTCAATTTTATTTTTAAAAAAAATTTACAAATAAATTTAATTGAAGTAAATCAATTTTACTTAAATTCCATTTATAAATTAAATTATTATAAAATATATACTTTTTATAAAAAATGTTCTTATGTCATAATTCATGAGCTAAAAAATTAAAGGTAATTAATATTTTTAAACAAAAAATTTATCAAATTAAGGGACAGTAATAAAAAATTATATACATTCTCAATAGTAATTGACGTTTACAGAAACATATCAAAGACTGAAAATCATTTTTTTTCTGATCATTTATATGTACACACCACAAAACTTATTAATTAACCAATTTTTATTCTAAACTGTTTAATATATTCGCTTTAAAATTAAGTCTATGAAAAATGTGATTGAATCTTTGATAAGTTAGATTTGAAGATAAAATAATTTTTATTTTATTAGTCAAATTAGAAATTTATAAACTTTAAAAGACTGACTCTAATTTACGTTTTTAATATTTCATTTTTTTAGTTAACATATAAAATAGAATGTTTTACTAAATATTTCTAATTATAAATAAATTTTACATAAAAATATATAATTCTTAACAGAAGATATGACATAAAAAGTTAATTTTCAAATTATTTTAAAAAATTGTAAAATTAAAATTTTTAAAACGTAAGTAAAATTTTGCAATATATTTTATATATTGAAAACTAATAAATAAATAAAAAAAATTCGTTGTAAAGTATATTTTTTATGCTATTTATAAATATATAAATTTTGAATAAATTAATTAAGTGATTAGGATAATAATAAATTAATAAATAATTAATTAATGATAGAAACAAAAAATAAAGAAATCCTTGTAACTTAATTTAAAAATGAAATCTTGTAAAAATTGATCAATTTATCAAAAAACATGTACAGGAAAAAGGTTAACATATACATCTAATTTTTTCCCATACATGTTCTTTGATTTGTTAATCAATTTTTACATATATATTAAACATTATTATAAAAATATATTTCAAGTATGTAATACAGATGCTGTAAACGTTGTAAATTTTAGGAGTTATACATTATAATAGTTTTACGAATTATGATATTTTGTTGCAAATTAGAAATATATTTGTTTATAATAAATTAAATTTCATAAATTTTATAACTGAAAATAAAAGAAAATTTGTAAAAATTTAATTGGTATTTTGACACATTATCTTATTTTTAATTATTAATAAAAAAAAATTTTTATTTGGATTAAACTACATTATATTAAATTAATAAACAAAATTTTACGATTTTTTAATTTTTATTTAATAATTTTGTCTATCAGTAATTATAAATCTAGAGCCATTTTTTTAATTGCTTATTTTTATTGTATTCTGTTTTAAAAAACAATATTCTTTTTTAATGTATATTAAATGTTTCTTTTTTTCTCTCTTAATAAAACAAAAGTTGTTTTAATATAGTTTTCGTTTATCTTGTAGATAAATAATGTAGATACAATTGATATTCTTTATTTATTACAGTATTAATTTATTTATCAACATTTTTTTTTTCTTGCATGCATTTTGTAATTATAGCGTATAAAAATAATTACTCTAAATGTGTGCATCATTATTGTTTGTTATTTCCGTATTTAAAATTTATTATAATTATAATACTTGATTGCATAAGCACTATTGCAAAAAAAATTTTTTTGTACAAAAAAAGATTTATGGATTGATGTATTTGACCGAAGATCAATGCAGTGAGTCTGGGCTGATACAAAAGGTGCGTACATTGTAGATTGCATACTTTCACTTGAAATATAGTGTTTTTTTAAATATTAGTTCAATATTAAAGTATTTAACAATTTTATGTTTCAATTATTAGTTATTTGCATTATTTAATTAAAAAAAAAATTTATTTAGTTTTTCAAGGAATTTTTAATCTTAAAAATAAATATAATATTTGAAAATTTTGAAAATATATTAAATATTCACATTAATGAATTAACATTAAATACAATGTAAATAATAATTAAATTAATACCATTATTTTATTAATTTACAATATCTTCATGATTCATAGATTAAAAATTAATATTATATAGGTATGAATATAATATTTTAATTAATAATTTAATAACTATAATTTTTTCGTAGAACTAAATACATTAAAAAAAAGTTTTAATCCTTATAAAAAAGATTATATCATTATTGTATTATTTGATATTTAATTAAATTAGCTTAAAATGTTTTAGTTTTAATTTGTCAGTTTCATCAACTTTTACTATATTGATATAATAATTAAAAAAATTTCATATAATCGATCTTAATACCATATCTTTACATAAAATATTTTTATTTTGACATTCTTTTTAGGATATTTTAACAATGATTTTAATGATTTATTTTTTTTTTTTATAATGTAATATAATTATATTACAGAGATATACAAAATCAATTTGAGATATATTCAATTAAAGTATGAATTGTAGAAAATATTTATTATAAATTCGATTGAATAATATTGAAACTTATAATAAAAATATGCAATAATAGTTGTTTTTAGTAAATAGTTGATTAAAGTAAATGATTTTATTATAAAAATTATATTGTTTATTAATTTATTTTTTTTCGTAAATAATAATAATTGTTGTAAATTGTATTAATATGTATAATGATTGTATTAATATTAAAACTTTATTAATAAATAACAAATGTTTAATTTCAAAGTAAAAAATAAATAACATATGTTCAACTAACAATAAATAATTATGTTTAAGTAAGAACTTTTAGTTAACTAAAAAATTTGAGTTAGTTTAAAGAATTCTATATTTTAAAAAAAATTGACAAGTGTATTTTAATATAAATTAATTATTATATCGTTTTTCATCATTTACTCACATAAAATCGTCTAAATTTATTAAATAAAAATTAAACACAATTTTACTATGATAATTAATTAGAGTCACACAGCATTTTATCCGTATTTGTTAATAACTTTCATTGTATTAGTAATAAAATAAAATTAATAAAACAAAGTTACATTTACGGAAAAATTGATTTGAATTTATTTTGTATAGAAACAAAATGTACAATAAAAATAATATTTGCAATAAAAAATGTATATTAAAATTGTAGTAAAGAAAATATATGGAAACATTTTGATTAATTATTATACTAAGCAGCATAAATTTTGGCAATTGAAATAATAAAATTTATTAAAAATTTTATAATTTATACATAAAATTTACTTCAAATCAATTAAAAAATAATAATAAATTAATAAAAAAAAAAAAAAAAAAAAAAAAAAAAAAAAAAAATCTATTGATTCATTCAAAAATTTTTACTTATCAAAAAATATTACAAACATTTTTTTACTATAGATATAATAAACATGAAAATGTATATTATAATACATTTTTGAAACTATATGAATCTATATTATTGATGATTTTAAATTATAATACTTTTTACTATTCATAATGGGAAAATAGTATGATTGATTCATTTATAACATTATTCTGAATTAAATGTTTTTTAACATACTTTTTTTTTCTATAAATAAAAAGTATAAGATTAATACATATATTGTAAAGATCTTCCATCGAGCAATAATTGTATTTTTTATTTCGTTTTTGTTACAGGGTCACAATCATTGTATTCGAAACTAATAAGCTAAAAGACACGTAAATTTATAATATGATTTTAAGAGAGACACTTTCGATTTTTGGAATACAGTTCGTTAAATAATACAACATTTAATAGTGACGCCCAAATATTAATTTGAAGATGATACATTTACTATTTTGAACTTGTGCACATTTTTTTACATGTCCAGGAATAGCACATTCCATCAGCTTTTGCAAGACGTGAACATTGAACATGCTTTTTAAAAATCTTTCATTTTTAATGAATATTCTATTTTTAAACATATTTTAGCTGAATATAATAATAAAGTAATTTATATATAATTAATAACTATTTAATTTAAATTGTAGTATGTATTTGAATTTATGTGTGTATTTGTACGTGAGCACGTGTGCAAATATAAACGATCCTAAATATAAACAATTTTTGGTTTCAGCTAATGAAAATAACTATATTATTAACTATGTGCATTTTAAAAAATTAAAAGAAATTTCAGTATTTAATTAAAATTCCATTCTTTTTTATTTATAATTATTAATATTTTTAAGATATTGGTTAAAAATATGTTAAATTCATTGAATTTAACAAAATACATTTTAATTGACATATAATAGTATAATATATTATTTCTAATATTATAAAAGAAACAATAACTACATATTATATTGTCTATACATATTTATCTTTCACTCTATTATAATATAAATATATTTTTATCCTTTTAAGTACAAAAAATATAAAAAATAACATCTGTAGGAGTTTGCTCGAAAAAGTATAAATATAAAATATAAAAACTAATATACTATAGTTTTGAGATTTGAATTTATTTTTTTTATGTACTATATATTTTCCACCCAGAAAAA
Organism: Eupristina koningsbergeri; assembly: GCA_018907245.1. Classification (NCBI taxonomy): domain Eukaryota; kingdom Metazoa; phylum Arthropoda; class Insecta; order Hymenoptera; family Agaonidae; genus Eupristina; species Eupristina koningsbergeri. The sequence goes on from JACCHV010000117.1 coordinate 8,006, forward strand.
TACTTGTTTTACAACCATTTATAATATTATTAACCATTCACATACATAATAAACTTAAAAAGACTTGTGTTTTAAAATTACTCATTATATATCAATTATCAAGACGTTACAATATTGATTTTTACCATTATTTACATCTTTTCCATTTAAATATGAACAGACCTCTAAGCACTGAATTGTTTTGCTTATTAATTTATATTTCTTCTCACTTAGTCTTCGTGTATTCTTCATTTATTTTTATTTTATAAAACACATCGATACATTGTATTTTATACCTATGATTATGTTGTCCTACAAAGTATATCATAAACTAAAATAAAATTATCATACTGCTATAATAATCATTGTTTATACTTTACTTGTAAAAATCCTTTTGCGTTATATGTATAATTGTTAAAGATTTTTTCTAACACCTCTAAATGGACGAATTAAAAAGAATAATAATTATGAAATATACATATTTATTTTTTTAATAAAAATTATATTTGTATTAGAGATATTATTTCTCTTTCCTTTCCTCTTTACTTTTTTAATTTTTATGCTGCATTCCTTTTTCTTTCTTCACATTTTACCTACATCCTAAACTGTTTTACTACACTTAATATATTTCATTTTATTTTGTTTACTAAATTACCTTTAAATTTTACCAATTACATGCTATAATTTAAAGTTTTACTCATTACTTTTAAACTCCTTAAATGTCGATGTATAATTCGGTTTACTATATTCTTTTAATTTTTCTATTTTATCTTTCATTTTCATGTACTCACTTCATCTATCTAAATTTCCTTGAATCTTTATTATATTTGACCTTTAATATTGATAACGCTACTAATATTAAACGCTACCTCCATATACATGGTCTATCTGAAAAGTATCGAGGTTTTTTTTTTAAGTTATTTATCGTAACAATTTCGGGTAGGCCTGAAAATATGCAGTTTTTGTTTAAGTTTTTTCTTTTTATCTCTCTTTTTTTAGATAGAAGCAGCAGAATTTGCATTTGCGTGAAGGGTATTTTTCGATCTTGTAACACGGCACGATAGAGAGACTGTTGAAACAAATTTACACGGCCAAATATGTTTGCAGTATGATAAAATGCTGTATAGACTTAAATATTAATGAAGTCTTTAAGAATAAAATTATGTGTAAATCGCATAAGGCTTTTAAGGTCACCGATGAGCCCCGTTCTCAGCTCCTAAAAACAGCCCAAATCGATTCTAACGTTCAGTGTTACAAAATAAAAAAATATCCTCTTCGCGAAATCAAATCCTGTCACTTCTAATGATCGAAAAATAAAAAAAAATAGAGTAAATAACTAGAAAAAACTCCCCAGCACATTTTCCGACCCCCCCCCCAAAATCGCTATGATAAATAGTAGCTTAAAAACAAAAATATAAACTTGATACTGTTTACACAAACCATATAAATATTTATAATACCGTTATAAAATTTTGGATATACATTTTTCAAATAGTATATTATTAATATATGAAAAAAAAATCGATTTTTTGAAAACAGGAAACTAGTTAAACCCTTGAATATATATTTTGAATATTGTTTTTAAGTATTTCTGTTTTTATAAAAACTTTATTTAGAAATTTACAAACTTAACTTTCATTTTTAATTTTCTTAATCTTCTGCTGCTCCTATTTGCCTTATATTATTTTTTCCCTTATATATTACTTTTTATTTTTTAAACTTTGACGTATATTACCTCTTTTTTTTCTTTTAATTTTTCTAACCTATTATTATAGCATTTTCATTTCCTTAAACTATTTCTTAAATGCATCAGGTCAACAGCAATTTTCCTACTTCAGAACTATTCTAGCCAATTTTATATTCTTCTGTTATAGTCTGACCTTTTTATCTTTTATTTCAAAAAATTCACTTTGTCTAATATCTATTATCAAGTTCTTCTCTCGTGTAATGAAGTCAATTTTTAGTCTTTTTATTTATCTATAATACTTTTCTAATTACCAATTTTTTCTGATCAATTATCGATGACCTGCTTGTTTCTTTTATTTTTTTAGAATGTAACAAAAAAATTTTTAATTACAAATACAGTAACAAATTAAAAAATTTGGTGGAAATTATATTAAATAAATCATAATACTGTTAATTAGTACTAAAGTTTTATTAAATTCTAATATATACTTTTATTTTTGTTTTTTTAAAATTTTTTTTGTAATTTAATAAAATTATGCAGATAGCGAGGATTGTAATTAAAAAAAAATATTACATATAAAAAAACTGACAGGATGCTAGAGGTAAGAACACTTAATACAAGAATTATTACAGGATAATATCAAACATCCTTTATTTTAACTTAATGACTATTATACAAAAGGATATCTCCTTCAGACGATCAATACTAAATTGCCACGGCCTCCTACCCAACCTTCGTGCGGTCTGTAAAAGTAACCAGCGGTGAACTGTAGGTTTGACGATTAGTTTATCCTCAGTTCAAATGCTTTCCCGAACTTCTTTACCTATTCTTTATGGCCTCATATATTCTAGGTTGTCTTCACAAAAGGCAAATCTTATGTATATACAAAAATTCTATACAAATACTTTAAATTATATAATTAAATAAAAAAAAAAAAAATAAATAAATAAAACAAACGGAAATGTATTTTTTAACGTCATAAAGAATTCTTATATAGATATTAAATATTTAACGTGAATAAATTTAAGCTGTAGCTTTCAATAGGGTACTAAATGTTCAAAAAATACTTTATATGAGAATTTAGTTAAATTCATTCTCAACTAATATAACAAATGTTTAATTATATTATGATGATTCTCTTTTTAAAATATTTATATTTAATAAATAATAAAACAGAAGAAAAATACGATTTACTATGATAATAATAAATAATTCTTTACAAATAAACTATCGAAAAAAATAATAAAAGTATTTAAAAGTGAATTAAATATAAATTTATTTTTGAAGTTCTTTCCTTTTTCCAACAATTAAATTAAAATTAAAATTAATTATTAGTTCGATGTACATAATTAAAAATATAGTTCTTTGAAAGTGAATAATTTTTTACGTAAGTTGGACAATTTATCCACGCCGTATTAAAAAAAATTTCTCTTCTTTTAAAGTTAAGAGTATATCGACCCAATTTGCGATAACTTGAAGGGAAAAAATGAAGTGCATTTTAAACGAGGCATTCTGCATTGATCGAAACAAGTTGTAATCAAAAGTATAACATATATACTTTAAGTCGAAATAGTCATAATTTTTTTGTTATTATAATTGTTATTTGAATAATTTTTGACACTAGTCTTAATGTCTGATAATAAATAATCAATGATTAAATATTTGTTTTAAAATTATTTATTGTAAACACTAGAACTAAGACTTTTTGATTTTTTTTCTAGCAGTTCATAGCCTTCCATCAAATATAAAATATTATCTTTTTAACATGAATATCTTGTTTTAACTGAGGTGGTCATATTTCATTGGTCCTTAGCGATTTTTTAAGATTTTGAATATATTATAGTGTACAGACTTTAATTATACAATCCAAAAAAAAAAATTCCTTTTCAGTATTTAAGCAGCATTTCCCTTATATTCAAACGGTTTGAAATTTTTTAAATTAATGTTTGCGTTACTGAATTTCCTTGTTTATGACTGAGTGCAATTTAATTTATTTAAACATTTTGAAAATATGTCTAGTCCATTAATTTTGGCAGTTCTTTGTTTAACATGAATTTCCATGAAAAATATGCTTAATTATGAATTTTCTAATTTTTTAAACCATCCCGGTTATTTTTTGTCTTTTAAGTGAAAATTACTGAATATTTTGAATGGTCTATACCGAAACTCACAAATTTAAATCAATGAAACATATTCACTACATAAGCCTAACGATAATAAATTGGCTTGTTCGGGCCGATTCGGGAAGCGTACCCAGGTGCGGTACATATGTGTCACACCTCGAGTAATACACCTGGAATGGGGAAAACCCGGGAAAGCCCAAGTGCGCCGACCCCAGGTAAGATTCGACCGATCGGACTACCTGCGGGCTGATAGCACTTCACTTGGTGGTAGCGACTCGATAGCGACACTTCGTAACCTTAATCTTTGTAATTTGCGCGGCGTTTGTTCAATTGTAAACTTATTCTAAACTAGCGTGTGCGTGGCGAGATTTTCGCGTTGTGGGACGAGTGTAAGTTACGTGATATATGGATCACGGGCGCTAGAACACCTACGCTAGCTAAAGGGCACCATCCTTGTCTGCATAATCACAATTAGTGTCTTCACGGACCTACTAGAGCACACTTGAGCCACGGTGGCCGTCTCCACAGTGGCACCAGCACATCGGACTGTAAGCGAGGCTTTTTTCCCCCTAGGGGGTTTTTTTATGCCGACGGAGGCGATAAATAAAGGTATATTTTATCCAAATTTGACCACTGATTATTCGGCCCTTTCCGTGCTTTATTCACCTCATATATTGTTATAGTATAAATTCAACATGGCTTTTACCTACTTTTTCATCAAATGATAACGAAAACTAATTAATTATATTTGTAAGCTGAAATTATGAGTAATTTTAATAATTTAAATCAAAATCGTATGGTGTAATAAATCAATTTAAGCTTAAATATTTGGTAATGAGGTTCTTGTAATTTAATAATATATATGAAAGAGGCTCGAAAATTAGGTCTCTAGTGTGTTTTTAATACAAGTTTGGGGATCCTCTTGAGGAGCAAGTGATGTTCTTCCCCTCAATGATGCAACATTGAGTACGAAAAAATGATGTTATGAGTAATAGTTTAGACTTATACTTCAACGCCACATGCTTATACTCTTTTTTCATCACAACTCAGAGTCCTGTAACGACATATTGATTGTCATTGAATTTGTTTTTACGAAATATTACATCAAGATATATTTCTTTAGTTTTTTTTAGAATGTAAATATTTTAATTGCATTTTTAGTTATGAACAGATAAAGCTTATCGAGAATTCGAGCTAATGCTGAATATCCAAACTGTCGTTAATATTGACCTTGTCACAACGCGATAATGACAGAGCAATTGTGATTCTGATTACACTAATGCAACTTTTCCAATTATTATTCCTTGATTCATAATAGTTTATAAAAGTTAGAAGGAATAATCTTTAAGTAGACGTATTCTAAAGTGAACAGTCATGGCCTGTGCCAATGAAAGTCTACCGTATATTTATCCTCTGTATATTTTTCTTATCTATCTTATTTATGTATACAAATAATCATGTAAAATTTAGTGTTATTGTTTATTTTTATAGTATAAATTATAACTATATTTAAAACTATGTAAATTAATTAAATGATAAATTTTTTTTAAAAAATTTAACGTATTGAGAATGATGCCTCCAATGATTGAGTACTAATAATTAACTACTTATAATAGTTTATATTTCATTCTTTTTTATTACTGATTTACTGCTAAATTGAAGTCAAATTTGTAATATTGTAATGTGTCCATATTTTTACATAGAATTTTCTCATCAATTTTTGATAATATTGCAAAATGAAAACTTTAAATTCATATGATTACACATTGTAAGCAGGAACTAGATTAAATATTAGAAATGAAACTTTAAAATACTTTATTTAATAACGAATGGAGGTAAACGATTTAGGTCACGTTTAATTTGAAAATATAATAAAAATTAGCAAAAGTTAATAAGGCAATATGTATTATTCATTTAGAAAACATTATTGTATCAACAAATCATTACTAATCAGGATAAGGTAATATAAAGAGAATGAAATGAGAATAAGGAAGTTTTGTAAATCAAGCGATTGCTTAAATTCATTACACCTACAAAATAATATTAATAATATTATAAAATAGCTTAGAGGGGATAAAGTAAAGAGAATATAAAAGCTGAGTAAAATATGAAAGGACGCTTTTTACGTTTTTGCTTTTGGTTTGTTTACTTCAACCTCTGATATCTTCCAGCTATATTTTAAAATAAGCTATTACATCAAGTATTGAGGACTCTCAGACTAGAAGAAATTTAGAGTGGTGACAGTATGCTGCCAAGATAGAATTTATTCACATCGTCTTTTTGGCTAATAAGAAAGCTTACGAAATAATAATCACTTCACAATTCGTAACCCAAGTAACATAAATTCAGCAATAAATAACTGCAATTCAGTTTAAAATAATTGTATTTTTAGATATTTGTTTTTATTGATTTTACTAAGTAAACATCTAAATTGTAACTTCATAAATGTATGATTTATATTAAATGAATAAATGATAATTTTTATATAAAAAAGTTACTAAAATTTCCTTTATATGCGTAAGATATATTGAGACGTAACCATATCTATTTATATGGATAGTCTTGCTTCTCATATCAATAACAATGATTCGATTTATCTTTAAACCATTAGTAAGTTAGATAAAATTCTGTCTCATGTCTACATTCTGATGTGAACAACACATTGATTTGTTCATTAAATAACCTGCCATGATGAAAATTTGTTATAACATGATTTAGCTTATAAGTTCACGTTATAATTAGATTTTATTATTTTATATTTTATAGTAAGTTTTTAAAACTCTATTTTTTACAGTTATATTTATTTAATTAACAATTAACTGTTTTCTTATTATGGTAGTACTAATATTGATAGTTGTACTCTTGATCCCATAAGCAGTCTGATAATCACCTTCCATCCTAACCTGTACATAGTAGTATAGAAAATTTATTAAAAATTAATGATGTCATGTATAATAAAATCTGAGTATCTATTAGTAAATAAAATCGCAGGAGCTCACATAGACGTAATCGATTTTTGAAGGAGAAATGAAGAAAAAACTGATGATATGATTAATATTTTTTATTTATAATACTGCGAAAAGACACTGCGTAATTTTGTTTGGCCTCTTCTTTAATTATGCATGTTGGTGAACCATATCTATTTGCTATTAGCACTAACCACTAAAGGAAACGTGAGATGTTACTTTATTTATTACCTTCTAATCCGAATGATGAATTTTTAATCTAATCTTTGATCTCCTCCAATCGATCATTGGATTCTATATGCATTAGCGTGGTGTAATAAGATCTATGCTTAATTTGTAGTTATTATTATTATAAAAAGGGACAAGAAAATGGAGAAAAGAACCGGTGTCTAAGAAAAACCAAATGGAAAAAAAGAAGGTAACAGAGAATGACAAAAGAGAAAAGGAAAGGAAAATCATGTATTGAAATGTGGCAGGGATGTGGAATAAGGACAGAGACATTTGGGAAGACTAGGAGGATATAGATTATATCTGTCTAGCCGAGATCTGAATAGAAGGAAAAGATGTGAAAGCAAGCGTCAAGAAAATACCGGAGGGGTGGGACTTGAAGTCTATAGGGGCAAAAAGAGAGAAAAAAAGAGGAAGGGTGGAAAGAGATTTTATGATAGGAAAAATAAAGGAAAAGGGAGAAACAAGTGATAACGTAGCAATGGACATAAAGGAAGGTCTGATAAAAACAATTATAAAGTAAAAAAGGGGAGAAAAGGGATTGAAGATATGAGCATGATATAATAATGAGAAAAAATTAGAGAAGGCGTTATGTAAAAAAAAAATTTATGAATTATTTAAAAAATTATTTTTCTCTATAAAATATTATAAAATGAAATAATTCGATTATATGTTCAATCACTCATATGTATTCGGCGTATCTACTATAAAGAAAGATCCAGTTACAAATGAATCTTTATCATGGAAATTAAATATGACTAAAATCGTATTCACATGAAATTACTACTGATAACAGATAAATTCTTGGACAGGTTATTTAAAAATTATCAATTAAGAGAAGATCATCCCCTTACTCCATCTCATCTCTAAAGATGTTATGGTAGAGAGAAAATTAAAGGCTATAAAAGCCGTATCGAATGTAAAAAATCACTTTTTGTCAATTCAACAGTCGTTTGTTCTATGGTAACTGAAATATTTAAGAACTCTTAAACTTTGTACTCTGGACATTCGAAGTATCAACTTTAATCACAACTGGAAACTCCAAGCCCAAATATTTTGAAGTAGTGACAGCACGCTGCTTAAGAAGAAATACAACACCCAGATCGGCCTTTCGGATCATCTACATTTCTCAAGGACATTTAAATAGTTAAGCAAAATCCGCATCTTAAAACAAGTAACATTACACATTCATCAAGCGATAATTTTGAACTTTAATACATTCAACGCCAAATTTCTGATAATATTATGTTGACCTTTATTCTTACCGATAGTATTTTCATATTATAAATTCTTTTGGTAAAATTTAATGTAGAAAATTTGTATTAACCTGAATAATTGAATAAAATAAAATATAAAAATTTAACAATTAAATTTCTAAAGAATATAATAATTCCAGACATAACAGTAAGAATAAAGTTAAAATAAAATTGGTGACAGCGGTGGGATTTGAAAAATAGAAACTTATCAAACCAAACGTTAACATACGCTTTTATAAATTTTTTTTGAAAGAAAATATTCAAAAAATTCTAGAGAAACTGTCTTGCACTTAAATCATTCTTGTTTTATAAATCTTATTAAATTAATAATAAACTAAAATGGATCGACTAAGCCCTGAGGAACTCGAAATACAAATGAATGAAATTGCTAAACGGGAACGACAACTTAGAATTGGAGAGAGTCAAATGGATACCTCTATGCGCGAAAATTAACAATTGATTGATTCTTTAAACGTTAAAATAAATAGTTTAGAAGAAAAATTAAGACAAATGATTGTACAACAACAATCCGAAAATGAAACAAGTAATGAAAATGCTATGATCGAATTCGGAGAAGCACAATATGCAAACGTAAGATCTAATCAGTTTGCTCGTAATCCCTTTTCGCCCGCTAGCGCTAGCAACAGGACATCGATCTCTTGTACGATAATACAAGAATGCATCACGATGATTCCCACGTTCGACGGCACTAACATATTTCCTTTTTTACGGGCTATAAAAGCAGTTAAGGAATATATCCCAACGGAACAATAATTGAAAATCGTCACACTAATAAAATTGAAAATTCATAATTATACTCTTACGTCGATAGGAATGTCCGAATGCAAAAAAATTGATGAGTTAATAATTAAATTGAGGAACATTTTTATAACCTATTATAGGTCAGAAGAATATTGGAGTAAGATGGGTTCAATTGTTAAATCAAGGAATGAAAATATGCTGACACACACCGAAAAATTTATGAATCTATATAATACTCTTAAAGATTGTTTATGTATAGAATCGGGGTACAGCAGTTACCGACTGAAGAAATTAAAAGAATTGACAAATTGGCAATTAAATATTTCAAATTTTCTATACCCCCGGAATATCGCCTTTATTTGAATTCTGAAAATTTAATCGAATCAATTATTAGTGCCAATCAAAAAGAAAAAGATATTTTACTAGATCAAGAAAGATTCAATAAAGTTCAAAATACTAACAATAACACTACACAAAGAAATTTTTCAAGTAAATCTATACTAAATAAACAAAAAACTAATAAATTTCGAAATAATAATTTTAACAATCAAAATCGAGGAACTTCACAGAATAATAATGCTTCGAATCGTTATTAAAACAAATCAAACTTAATCTGCGAATACTATGGGAAAAGAAATTACACTGAAGAGAACTGTTATACAAAGAAATTTAGAGAACGGAAAAATCCAAATTTACAGAACGCGAAAGCCTTGAACAATGTTCATAATTTAATACAAACGGAAAACGATTCGGTGGGTGTCGAAGAATTGCCGCAATAAACGGACATCGAATAAAAATTTTTGATGTTTTAGGGAAAGTACTAATAATAATACTTAATTCAAAAGAAATTGTCAATAAAAATTGTGATTTTTTGCTCGATATAGGTGCTCAGAATTTGAATATAAGATAATATATAAAGAAGGAAAGACGAATTATGTTGCGGACGCTTTATCACGCAATCCCCCTTCTCTTCAAGTAACATTTGTGACAAGATCGAAGCAGACTAAAGGTATTAAAGAAGTGGAATGTAAAACAAATACGCCCAAGCGTAACTCCGATCGCGTCGACGTTAACACCGACTTACTCACCCTTTAGCACGAAGAAAACACCGGAGATAATGATGCAGAGACCGAAAATTCATTGACGTCTGATAATGAAACAGAAGAAAACACAATTGATTATGATTTAAATATATGATAAAAAAATAATATTATTTTAGTTAGGAATTCAATATTTATATTTAAAGACAACATCGGAATTTTCGTCACAGAACAAGGAGAACCATTAGATAATATTGGCAAAATATTAATGAAACAAATACAGTGGAAAAGTTTTGACAATTTAAAAATCGGAGATACAAAATCTTACGCATACGATCGGAAGGAAATATATGTAATTGGCATTACTCAAGACTCAAGCTCTAGAATAGATTACGAAAATTTCAAATTAGCTATTAAAAACTTTTTTCTTAATATTAAAAATCAAGAACTCAAAACGATTAGTATTTAAAAGTGAGAAAATTCATGATATTGATTTACGACTTTTTTAAAATACACTAGCAGAGTTTAGTTATTTAAAACCTGACTTAAAAATATTAATTTGTAAAAATACTATTATTTGCCCTCCTGAGAATGATCGTGAAAACACAAATAAATACACGAATCACCCGTGAATGGTCATAAAGGCATCACAGAGGTATGGGAGATAATAAAAGAAGAAGATAATGAAAGATGAAGTCTAACAATAATAACTAGGGATAGCAATGTAAGGATTAGGCAAGAGTGAAAAGTGATAGACATAGACAATGGAAGAAAAGTAAGAAGGAGGAAAAGTAAAGGTAAAGTAAAAGTAAAAGTAAAGTGGTGTAGAAAGAAAGAAAAATGGTTAGTGGAAAAAACAGAAGACGAAGGATGATACATACTGAATTGTAGAGTGAGAGGGAATGACGTAGGAGAATACACATTTATAGGGGTAAGATAAGCAATGGTGATTGATCTAGGGATGAAAAACGAGAAGCATGGCAAAAAGTCAAAAGTTTTGAGGCAAAGAATAGGGTATACTTGGATTACTTACCGATCTGCATAATGTTGAAAGATAAAAATACAAGAAAAGGTGAACAAAGGACAAAAGGGAGAAGGAAAACGATAATAAGAGAAGATTGGGCAGAGAAAAAGATAAAAGAATTCAAAAGAAAGACATAAGGGGAAAGAAAAAAGAAGGAAAGACAAAAGGAACAAAAATAAAAGATGAAACCACAATGGGAGAAATTAAAGGACATGGTAACAGAAGCAATATCAAAGAAAGAAATAATAATAAGAAACAAGAAAAGAAGGCAATAGGATTGATGGGGCAGAGAGTGTAAAGAAAGAAAAGACAAAGGGATTAGAAAAAAGGAAAGGGAAATAAGGAGGAGTACTGGAGAGTAGAGAAGGAGTGGAAATATTATGCGAATAAAAATGGAAAGAAAAACAGAGGAAGAAAGAATCATATCTACAGAAAATTAAGGAGAAGGAAGTGTAGAACTATCTAAATAGAAGTAACAAGAATAAGAGATTTAAGAAAAATAATATAAAAAAAAGATGAAGGAGCACTTCAAAGGACTTTTATGGGGGAAGGATGAAAAAGAAAAGTTAACACCAAGTGCAGGACCATAAAGAAAGGGATACAGGAATTGAGCGACGAGGAAATAACAAAAGTATGGAGAAGACTAAAAAAGGCAAGACAGCATGGGTAGATGCAATCTCAAATAAATCATGGCTATATGGAGGTACAGAGATAAAGGAAAAACTAAAGCGTATCACGAGAAAAACATAGAAAGGAGAGGAGATGACGAATGACTGGAGAACATTTATAGTGACAACTATATTTGAGAAGGGGGCCCAGAGGATCCTGAGAATTATAGGATATCGCTGTTGTCGACGGCTTACATGATATATACAGAGATATATTGAAGATTTATAAAGAAACAAAGGTAAATATTATGATAAAGGAAGGAAATACAGAGGAATAATGGAAATATAGAGAATTAATACAAGGTTGCGGGCTGGGTTCAATCCTTTTCAACATCTATACGATTGGACTCAAAAAGGAGCTGAAGAAACGAGGAACAAGCGGTATAAAAATAGATGAGGAAAGGATTTGGACGTTAGAATACGCAGATGATATAACAATGATAAGTGAAGAAAAAGAAAGTCCTACAAGACATGATGGAAACATTAAGGAAGTTCCTAAGAGCCAGCACACTTGTATTAAATACGAACAAAATAAAGGTAATGATAATAAAAGAAAGAAAGAAAGGGAAAAAAGACAAATAGTTATGGAACAAAAAAGAAGTGGAGGTCGTGAAGACATTTAGAGATTTAGGATATTGCTTCAACGAAAAAGGAGGGCAGAATAAATATATACTGAAAAGAAGAATGAAAGGAATCATAGCAGCAAAAAAAATATGGAGAATTAAAAAAAGAAAATGTATAAACAACTTTAAAAGGAGATAAATGCTATTTGAATACTCAGTCAGGAGTACTTCGGAATATAGAGTGCAAATATGAGGATGGAAGAAATGGAAAATACTGGAAAAGATAAAAACAAATTATTATAAATGGGTGCTAGGATTAGATTTCTGTACACCTAGATATATATATATATAGTCTATAAGGAAACAGATAGTGTAGGGATAGTGTACATGATATGGAAAACAAGAGTGGGGAAAGTTTGAATAAAAACGAAGGAAGAATAGCGAGATGTTGAGTAAAAAGGAATAGAAGGAAAAAGGAGAGAAAGGAGAGTACGAAAAATGGCTTAACAGACTAGGATGAAGCGAGGAACAGGCTATAAGGAGAGGAGAGAGGTAGATATAATGGGAGAACTGAAAAAGAAATAGCAAGAGAAAGAGAAATAGAGAATATTCAAAAAGCGCCAGGAAGCGAAGTATAATGTAAAATATGATGAATTAATGGAATCTATTTTAAAGTAGAAAACAGAAACATAAAAATAAAGGAAATAGCGAGGATATGGTGTGACAATATAATGGTGGTAGGAAAATATTGGATAAATAAAGAAGAAAGGAAGTGTAAAATCTGTAGGAAAGAGACGAGAGAAAATGAAAGATCTGAGGAAAAGAAGTATGAGAAAAGTAGTAAACTAACGGGAAGTAGTGAAAGGCAAATCTAAGAATCATGAACTTTTAAAGGTAGTGAAAAAAATAGATGGTAAAATAAGGAAGGAAGAAGGAAAAGCGGAGGAGGCGGAAAGAGAAAGATACAGCGTACAGAGTTAGAGAGAACAAAATCAGGTGCAGTGGTGGTGAAGTAGTTGAGAAAAATATATAAGAGACAGAGAGACAGTACGAGATAAGAGCGTAAAAAATAAAATAAAATGGCAAGACACCGGAGATCATCTCTCAGCCGAAACACACAGATTATGCTAACTAATTAACTAACTAATTCTTGACCAATCCGTGCTCCATCCAATAATTCCAATGATGTTGCGACACTCACTCCTGAATGTTTTCCCATTGGGGATTAGATACTTGTATTACCAGAACCATTTAATGTCTCATCTTCCATTTACTCATTGAGCTCATGATGAAAATTAGTAAAAATGATTCACAATCATTTTTGAAAACGTTGATTATGAGAGTTACTATCACAATTACAGACTAAGTTGAGATAATAATTAAAATCCTATATCTACTATTAATAAAGTCAATATTGTGTTATACAAGGATGACTTACTACCTCTTGGTAAGTGGCCATTGAGCCACGTAATTAAACTACATCAGAGAAAAGATGATGAGTCGTCACCATTAAAACTTCAATTTCAAGTTTAATTCAATAAGTTCATCACCTAGTCAGATTATTGTAAAAAACTGATGATAATTTTCATTAGCCGAGTATCATTGAAGACGGCAGATAATCGTACCTTTTTAACCTCTCCTGATATTTCTCAATCTATCTAATCATGAACTCAATTTAATTCAAGTAATTTAATTAAGAAGGGTGGTATATTTGAGAAAATTCTATCAATTTAATCTCAAATCAAGTTTCAATCGCATTAGCTAGAGGGCGAGAGCCAAAGTTTTATGGATATTGTGTCAGAAAAATTATAAATAACCGGGCACTAATTGTTAAAACTGTTTCTATAGCTTGCTTTCTTTCTATCTAAATCCAAAAGATCACTATAAGCTCATCTCTAATTATTGATAGAAATCGAATGTTAAATGGATTATTTATAAAAAGAGAATTGAGTTAACTAACGCTTGATGAACTTGAAAGAAATTTGTCTGCTTAATAATTTGCAATAAGTATTTCTGTGCTCAACTCATGTGTAATCAATTAATGAGTATTTGAAAGAAATCGAATCTCGTTTTGAATTTAACCCAACTCAAGTACCTGGGACTTTAGCATAAGTTTCAATTCGTAGATTTCTTATAAACTCATGACAAATAAAATATACAAGCAATTTAGAATATTAAAAATCTCGACGTAATTGATGCTCAGTTATTTGTAACCTTCTCGAAGATATTTTGATGAATAAAAACGTACGTCGTCAACAAAAAGAAGAACAGTTCAATGGAATTTTGATAATTGTCGAACTGGCACAAACATTGCTGAAGATGTAAAATATAGTGAATACAGAATTATGAGTTGAAAAACATTTACATAAATAAATTCATAGTTAAAATTATTGCACTCATACAAATAAATAAACGTTAGTTGGGATATACTATTTAAAAACATTTATGTAAATTATATTCATAGTACCATCATGCACACACATATCCACACATTTATACAATGTAATTCAAATATTTTAGTGTTTGTAAATAGTACATCCAAACACATTTATTAATTTTTTATTTTGAGTAAAATTTTAATTATCTATAATACTACTGGTATACATTATACAATAGGTCTTCCTTTATTTTTAAAACATTTCTGATAATGTTCACATACTGAATGTTTATTGGAATAATTTATTTCAATTTTATATACACTTAAAAAATTAAAAACAAAAAAAATGAATCCGTTTTTAATAATAAATATAAGAATAATCAATTTATTGTTTAAAATTTTTGCATATTTTGAAAATTCTTTGAATAATAATAGAACTTCTTATTATAATATAATAATGTCATTAACTTTTTAAATGAATTTGTATAAGATAATTACATTTAAAAATTCTTTATATGTTTATATAACATAATAATGTTTCTCTATCATGTACATTTAAGAAAGTTAAAAATTGTATTTCGCTTTTTACACGTTTAAGTAAAACTATTAATCATGTTGAATTTTTTTTAATTGAGCAATTGAAATAGCTAATATGTTTTAAAAAATAAAATAACACTTGCTGAATGTTTAATGTTACTATTAAATAAGACAAAAGTTGTTATTTATTATAAAATATAAATTATACATATATATATAATAAAATAATAAAAAGCTTTTAAATTTTTTTTTATTTTAAAGGGTTCCATTTCAAAATATCATAAAATACGTTTTTTTTATGTAATTTTAATTCGCTTGTTATTAATCTAGAAACCAATTGATATTTGTCTACAATGTACTTTAAAAACAGTTGCAATAATTGTAAAAATAAATATAATTTAATAACAATGTGATTTGTACAAAATAGACGTGTGAATATTTTTTCTTTTCATATACGAATAAATTATTTCTAAAATATTGTAATAATAAGTCTTTACCATTTATTTTAATTGACAAGATTAGATATTAAACTTTTTAACAAAGGAAACAAATGTAATGTAAAATTATAGCTGCAAAATAGGAAATAAATATATAACATAAATACAACATATAAACTTAGTTTATTAGAAAACATCAAACAACAAATTCAGTAAAATTTGGATATATTATCGCTCTCCATAGTATTTTGAACTTGTATATGCATAGATACTTTTTTTGGGGAGGGAGGGTGTTTTCTGTTTTTTTTGTAGGTATAGAAATAAAACAAACAGACTTATTTTGTTCATAAAAAAATTTTTCTGACCGAAACATTATATAAAATCAAACAACTAAATTTCTCTAAAGTCTAAGAATAGCGCTTTTTCAATACTCCTACGAGTCTTAAGCCTCACATTGCCGAACATCGGCGGAAATAACCGAGGCGAAATGTAAACCTTTTATTCCATCTCACAAACGAGATTCTGTTTCTCCAAATCTAGTCGTACCGTAAGCGCCCTACTGCGAGAAGTGAACATCTCTTTTGTTTGTATGCGTATTTTGATCGCAAAGTATGCAAGGAATAAAAAATTTATGATTTAATCTTATCGAATATTAATTTAATCTCAACGGTTTTCCCAAAAACGAACACGTCAACATTGACAATTTCACTTAACGATGGACTACATCTCGTTATTATCCGAAAAAATGTTTATGGAAACGAATCGAGAACTAGCGGAATCATAAAAAAGTTTTCTTGTATATTTTTTGATATGTAACTAAACGATTTTAGATTTAAGGTTGAATATTAATTTAACTGTTTCGATTAGTTAGACGAAGTATTTTATGTGACTCAAGTTTTTTTATTGTAAATTTATTAACACACTAAGTATGTAACTTTCATAACTGAAGTGTAATATTTGACAAAAACGAAAAAAGTTTTAATGTCAGAAGGTCAATAATTAAGAATATATTGTGAGTGTGTGATGTGAATCCATCGAATACGATGTGTCGGTTAATTTAAAATTTATTATATTTGGATCTTGAGAAAAAAACTCGATAGCTAAAATTTAAAGACTACTTGACCATAAAAAAATACACTGAGAGAAGTGTAAAAAAATTTTATTATAATTTTTGGATACTTTGACCAATTGATAAAATTTTACAATTAATTTTTTTCTATTATGAATATTTTTTTTTATCTTAAATTATGTACATAATAAATATACCTATGATAATTTAATATACCATTATTGTTATGTTGAAAATTTTATTTGATTAAATTAAAAATTTAAACTCAAATTTAAAATGTAGTTCACGTAATGATTGCTTATATTAACAGCAAAATACAATTTTTTTAATATTTTTATTTCAAAATTAAAACTTCATTTTATAAAAATCACTAAATTTAAATTTATATATTTTAAGTAAAAATTAGGACTTTAAACTTTAAATGATCAAGTTAAAAATGATTTTCAAAAATATATAAGTAATCAATAGATTTTTATAAATTTAAATTTTAAATAAAACTGAAAGAAATAATTTTAATATAATTTTAATATTTTTAATTTTTATATAAAATTATCTATAAATATTGATAGAAGAAATATTATTTTGAATAGGAATTTTATAGGTATTTTGAATGATAAATTTATATGTATAGTGAAAAATAAAGTATCAAGATCAAATTGATATGTAATATTAATAAAGTAAAAGAAATTAGTCCAAAAAATATTTATTTGAGCATTATTTATAGTCAAATATGAATAGTGAATTTTTTAATATAATATTTTTTAAAAATTTCTGTACTATTCCTATTGTAATAATATTAAAAGATAAATTTTTAAAAAAAATTTTTATATCATATATTGACAAGTGATAAGATTTTAAGTTACTACCTAATTTGCATTATTGACTAAAAATTTTATAAGAAATTATTTAGTGTTAAAACCTTGATTTTAAAATATTTATTATTTTCTTTTTTTTTAAACATTTTCTCTCAGTGTTATATATCAGAACCTAATATCAGCAACTTAAGGCATTAGTGTAGAAGTACCAACAACAAAGATGGGAAGTAACGAGAACAGTAGGTCTTTGGAATCGTCATTAGCTAAATTTTGGCTCAAGGATAAGCAAATTTATTTTTATGGTGGTCCTATTAACTGGATAATGTGCTTTTTGTGTGTGGTCAGTTTGTTTATTTCAGGTTTGTTGTTATACCGAGAGTTCTCTCTTGAAGAACGCATTATGAATCTAGAAAATATATGTCAAATAAATCAACAACAGCAGTTACACTATCAGAAACAGGATCAGCTGTCTGAAGAGTTTATCCAAATTTTAAAGCATGAAATACAGATACAAATAGCAAATCTACAAAACAAGTTTGCAGGGTTTGATAGTGCTTCAAAGGTTTTCAGACTCAAGAGAGATGTAACTGAATGCAATTGTCCACCAGGTAAGATATATTTTTAATAAATCATTATTGTTTATAACTATAGGAAAAATAATAACGATAATTCTAAATCCAAAAATAAATTACACAAATATTTATTAAACTTATTTATTTGTTTCATTAAAAATATAATTAAAGGAATATAACAAACAAATTAATAGAGTTTAATTTGAATAAAATTAAAAAAAAAATGTTCTATTTTATGAATAAAAATAGAAAGATTTCAATTAAATATTAATTGTCTATGAATATTTAATGTTTTCAATAAATGTGGAATCACAAAATTAATAAAGGAAATAAGGAAAAACATTATTATTTAATTTCTTATAAATAGTTAATTAAAATTGAAACAATATTAAAATATCTATATTCTTGATAAAGATTTGAAATTAAAAAAAAAATTCCTTGTAAATAATTAAATAAAAATAAATAAATAAACAGTTGTTCAAATAAATTTTTACATTATAAATTTTTACAGTATGCAATAATGTTACATGTATAAAATTTATATACAGAAAAATTAATTCATAAAAATATTAATAAAAAACAATAACTCTTTATTAATTGAACTTTGTAATTATTAATCAAAATTTTTAATTGGAAAATTATAGTTAAAATAGTAGATTATTAAGAAAATAACAGACTTTAGTTTTTAGAACAATATAATCAAGTTTTTGTTAAAACACAAATTTATTTTTATAACCTTTTTTAATTAATTTAATTTAATATCATGTAAATATTCAGTATATATTAAATAGTTTATATTAAACAAGGCTACATATATTAATTTAATGGTTTAATTTAATAGAATATATTAATTTAATAGAATTTAAATAACAAATAAATGTTCTGAAAGTTATTTCGAAAATATTTACATTAAACAAATATTTAAATGTATAAAAATATTTCACAATAAAATTCCAAAAAATAAAAATAAAAAATGTTTTAATTTGAATCGAACATATTATAAGCCCTTCGATAATTTGCTAAAACAAACTTAATTGATTTCATTCTATCCAATTTTTCTTTTTTAAAAATTCAGTATAAAAACTATATTAATTTTATATTATTGTTTATAGAAGAATATTAATTATTTTATTTCAACATTACGCTAAATTATAATAGATTTTTATGTTCAGAACAATTAAATGCTCTGTACTATACAATTTTTTTATATTTAATGATTAAATGTATTATAATAATTTTTTTTACAAATAAAATTTTAAGTGGATAATTCTTTTTATTTTTTTAATGAAAAAAAATGTATTCAATTAATATTTATGCAATTAAACATAGTATTTAAATAATATATAAGCAATATAATTCATTGCAATTTTTTTTTTTATAAATATTAACATTATATTTTGATGAATAAAATATAAATATATTTGAATAATTAAGTAAATAAATTGAATCCTACTTTATTAAAAATGTACCTATTTCCAAGACGATTAAATTTTGCATTATATTTTTAAACATTATCTGTAAAGATATTAAGATAAGGTGTTACTTATTTTAAATTTAAAAGTATTTTAGTATTTTTTAAGTTGCTTTTTGTTATATTTTAATACGTTTCTTGTCTTCATTTGTATTAATATTTGATTTATCAGTTTTTAGCAATATATATTATTACATACTAATTTTCTACTCTATAAAACAAAATAAATTGTTACATTTTTAAGCTTTTTTTATATACAGCAGTTGGAAATGACTGAATAAACAACACAATGCATCTACTTATAATAAATCAAACTTTATATTTAAGATATCCAATAAAGAAAATATAAATTTTTTGCAAATACGTTAATTTAAATTAAAAATTATCCTACAAATATCTCAATATTCTGGAAAGTGTTATCATGAAAAGACTTACAAAATTGGTACAAATCAAGAAGAATTAGAAACTTAATTAAAATTAAAAATTATAGAATTAGAAGAAGTAGAAAATGGTAATTTAGAAAATCCAAAGAAAGGTGAAAGAACATTACAAATTAACTACTTATTGTTTAGAGATGGAAGATGGAATAGAATTTTCTTTATTATAAACCATAAATAATGATATATAAAGAAGCCATTAAACCAAACAAAAACTATTAATAGATCAACATAATTTTTACTCTATTAATCAAAACCAAGTCTAGACACTTGTACTACGATCAGATAATCACAGACATACAATTGAATCGAAACCTTAAATTATAGATTCAAAATAGATATTCAAGAAAATAATAAATAATAATAAATATAAAGTTTGATTTATTATAAGTAGATGCATTGTGTTGTTTATTCGGTCATTTCCAAGTACTGTATATAAAAAAAGCTTAAAAATGTAACAATGTATTTTGTTTTATAGTTGAGAAAAATTAGTATATAATAATATATATTGCTAAGAACCGATAAATCAAATATTAATACAATCGAAGAAAAGAAACGTATTAAAATATTTATTTAAATATTAGCATTAAATAAAGAACTACGCGTTATTTTTTACATTGAGCATGGTGGAAAAAGTGCCTAGCTTCACTCAGTACTTCCCTTGATTCGTTTACAACAATGATTTTAGTTTGTAAATTGTTCGATGATATAAAATATTAACATTTATATCAGAAATCTCTATGCTCACCTCTATTTCGATATACACAGTAGCTCGGTTTTATTTAATATAATTCTTTTTCGTGCTTTCTTTATATACTTTTTATTAAAATTAAAAATTTCTTTAGTTTATCTGCAATTTCATCTTTCTTTTTTATAGAATAAATTTTTGTCCATCTTTTATAATAATTTATAAGTTGTATTTCATTTGTCTTGTGTGAGATTTTGATTGCATTGGCAGTATCTGTAAATTGCGTGGAGTAGAATGCTCGATCGATTTCTTACTTTTTTAAAACGAACTTTATACATTTGGATGTAATATTAATTTCACAGTCTTTTATTGAAACTTTGAATTTTATTTTATCTAACAATTGTGATTTCCCATTTAATTTTCGTAAATAATTTAGTGAACTATGGTCTAGTCTTGTATGCATTAACATCTTTTCATTAAATTTATTAAATTTTTTGTATTTTTTTATCAACTTCATTTTCTTTGTTAGTTCATTTTTCTCTCCAATAGTGATTACATTTGATCTTGAGATTTTTTGTTCGATTTATTTTTTCTAAGTTTATCTTCTTAATAAAACAGTAATATAAAATTAGTTTTATTCCTCTATCCTATTATATTCTTTGATTAGTTATTAGTTAACCAATTATCCATTTCAGGTATTCATATATGCTTTACAAGATAATTATTTCAATATCTTTTTTATATATTTGTAATAGCTTATCGATAAGTTTGATGTTGAGTCCTTTTGATAATCCATTGAGATATCGTAAATTCTTGCTAATCTTTTATGTTAAAATTGGAAAAATAATCTTAGCCGATAATCTATTTTAATATCTTCAATGCTATTTTTGTTTATACATTGAATAAATTCATTTAAATGAATAAATTTTTTTTAAATGAAGAATTTATTGAGTATATGGTATGCGGTACTAAAATTCGCAATAAATTTTATAATATTTTTATTATTTAAATATTTGCATTATTTTGTCATTAAAAGTCGTTTTACATTTTTTAGTTGTAATATAAGTGCTTATTTCATTTTTAGTATTTTCGTTGTTGGTCTTGGAGAACTTCTTTGTAGAGTAATTTTTTTCTGTTTTCCATTATAGTCTCGAATAGCGTATGAAGGTTTAATTTTTTGTATTTGGAATGATTGTTACTGTTATTGATCAAAGAGTTCTTTCCAACTTGTTCTTGTTCTTGTTGATGTTATTCTATGCCCAGATATTTTTATTGCTGCTAATAGTAATCTTTCAATTCACGTGACATAATGTTTTGGCTATGGTAGACTATCACATGTTAGCTACTACCAATAGAAAATTATTTTTGATATCTTTGGATATTGCAACTGTGAAATCACTTAACAACAACTTCAACTAAATTAGTAAAGTTGATGACTCACTTCTAATCAGCTTTCCTGCTAATTTTTTAGCCTTCTCGTTCACCTTTCCCTTGAGCAAAAATTTCTTCGTTTCATAAAGATAATCAGATAAAAGAAACACATTTTTGTAGTTTGAATATTCTCAACTTCTGAATACACTTCTAACACAAGATTTAAAATATATATGTTCTTTTGTTTCATTGAAGGAACTGACTTTATACAGTGCTACTGTATAATACCCTAACACGAGCACCCAAAGGCGTACCGATGTGTAGAGGTGAACCTCGTAACATACTTTTATTTTATACATTAATTTTTTTTACATATTGATTTGTTTACATATGATACATTTTTGATATTATGTTTACATAAAAAAAATTTATTTTACATAAAAATAATATTTTTTATTGAATTTTATTACATTACATCTTTTTAGAATACGCGCGTATAAATGACAATTAAACATTTATAAATAATACAAATTATATATATATATATATATATATAAATTATTATTTTTACATATATTGAGATATTACATTATATATTTTTATTATAAAAATCATATAACGGTTCTAGTAGATATAAAAGAAATATTAGCTTATTGTATTAAAAATGTGTCTACGAATTGATCGCTGTGAACTTACTACTCTCTAAGAACATGTATAAAATTCTTAATCAGATGAAGGGAGTTAATGTAAAATAATTAATGAAAAGCTTGCTTTCAAATTAGCATTTTTTACACCACATTCTAATATTAAACGTAGCATATTTAATTAATTTCGATTGTACATATTTTTAGTACTGATTCATAAAGACATTATTCCTTTTATATATTTAAATAGTTTTTTTTTTTTCATAATATACACTGTTCTGTACATTAAAGGTATGGCATTCAAGTATGATATATTCGTAGTTTAGGTTATATGGTGCATTTTATTTTATTCACTGGTAAACTAAACATACATTTATTTACAAGTAACAATATTATATGTATTATGATTCAAATTAATTTTACTTACATGAGTACTTTTATACTTAACATTAGATTAAAAAAAGAAGGCAAATCAATATTACATTCATAGAATGTTTTAAAAACTAGGCACTTTTAAAAAAGAAAAATCATATTATTTTGTAATTATTCCAATGGGTAATAGTATATTTTAAGAATTATTAAAAAATATTTGTTTATAATGTGATAAAAAATCTAATATTTATAAATATTTAAAAAGTTATTTTAATATATTAGTTAGGTTTATTATAGTGGATATTGTATGATATAGTTTATTATTTATATTTATTTAATAAAGAAAAACATTCTGCAAATACTTCAACTTAAATTTAAATGTTAAATATAGAAGTTGTATTATTTTAATGTATAGATAAATTATAATTTAATAATAAAATAAAAAGTAAATAATAATTTTAACAGATAAATATATATTAAAATTTAACAATGTATTTAAACAAGAAAATTAACTAATGTGTTAAAAAAAAAATTTTTGAATATTAATTTTTTTTTCTATTATAAAAACAATAAATTCTTAAAATATACTTTTAAACTTTGAAGTAAACAAAATAGAATTTGCTGATATATTTTTTCAAAAATTAATCAATTAGTATATATCATCATCTCAAATAGAATAATTTCTAATAATAGCTTAAAAATTACAATGTTATTTTTTAATGTAAATTATAGAATTATACATGGTCTACCAAAAAAGTGATGCATTTTAATTTTTTTTGAAGTCACTATTTGTTGTAGTGATTTCGGAGACATCAGAGAATTTACGGGAGAATTTTTCTTATTTGTCCCTTTTTTTATTTTATTTTGTTTTTTTTTTTCAATTATTAGAAGCAGCAGAATTTACATTTGTGCGCGAAGGATGTTTTTTAATTTTGTAACATGGCGCGGTGAAGCGACAGTTGGAACAACTTTACACTGTAAAAATTTATTTGTGGTTTTATAAAATTTTGTGGAGACTTTTAAATGTTGAAATAGTTTTTAAGGATAAAATTGCGTATAATTTGTAATTAGAAACATTCAATTGCAATTAGAAGATTCTCAAGAAGGTCTTTGATTATTCTCGTTTTTAAGACCTAAAAATAACCGGAATCGATTTTAACGTCCAATGTATGCACAAAATTTTGAGTTTAAACCCTAGTTTAAGCATTAGAGTAATCGATGACATTCTAACTGTATCAACATACATATGCAGTTATTCTTAAAAACTTTTTTAAATATTAAATAATCTCCACAGTGTTTTTACCAAGCTCTAAATTAACATTTTAATGTATAGTATCATTTCATTAGGGGGTTATCGCGCTATATTACATAACTGAAAGGCATCCTTCGGGTGAATGCAAATCCTACCTCTTCTAATGGTTAAAAAAAAAAAAAATAAAAGGAAAATAGGAAAAACTCCCCCGCACATTTTCTGATGTCTCCGAAATTACTACGACAAATAGTGGCTTAAAAAAAAAATTAAAACGTATAATTGTTTGGACAAACATGAAAAATTATTTGAGATAAATAAAAAATTGCAAATTAATATACAATATAATGACATCTAGGACAAACTAAATTTAATGAAGATAGAAATACAATTTTAAAAAATCCTTTTAATGATTTGTTTGAGACTTACCTCAAATATTAAATTTAATTCTAATATTAATTAATATATTATAAAAGAGTGAGGGAGAGGAAATATTGCTGCTGGGTTGAAGTGAAATAATACAATTATTCGCGAGAGAACAAATTAAAATACAATTTATTGATGCAGCATAAAAAAGCCCCTGCGTCAGGGGGAAAAAGCCACGGATGCGTCGATCAAATAAAATACAAAAAAAACTTACAGATAGTGTTTTACGCTTGCGAGAATGTCCGCGCTTGCAGGCGCTCGCAGGCGACAGCTTGCACAGGAGCTAGGAGCAGCGGGGGCGTCGGTACACGCACTGCAAGAAGCGGGGCGGTTCTGGTGCTCATCAGCACCCACCCTGGAGAAGATCACCGGGTGCCGCCGTAAAAACAGGGGGACGATAGGCCCCCGGCTTCTGGATCCACCAGACGTCTCACATGAGACACCACAAATCCATACGCATCCAACGCAAGAAAACGATAAGACTTTCACGCACGAGATTAAGAAAACAGCGAGAAAATTCGAGCGAAAATTCAATCAAGTGCATTAGGAACGACGTCGCAAAGAGAATCCTCCCCCGCGCCGGACCTCACGCAGATCAAAATTCTCTTCCGGGCCTGTCCCCACTCCCAGTACTTACAAAATTCAGAAATTTCCGTGCACTTTCACTTTTCACAAAGTGAAAATGCCTCAAATATGATTATTAATTTTAAATTATAAATTTTGAGCAATAAACAATTTTTTTTCTGGTAAAGGATATTAAAGATATTTTTTTTTAATGTAATTAAATTCTCATTATAAGATAATTTTAGTCAATTAAATATTTTATTTTTAATATGACAAAATGTCATTATTTTCCTAGACCAGCTTTTCTCAATTGCCGAATCTGCGTTTTTGTGAAGGTGGTGAGTGACAAATGTTAAGAAAATAACATATGTTTTAAGCGTTTTAAATATTTTAACTCAACGATATATTATTTACTTAAAAGTCTCACTGGATACTGTGTTAATTTTACAAAGTTCTTTATATATATATATTATTTGTATATCATTTATACATTATAAACGACCCAAAACTATGGGCATTTTCAAGTTTGAAAATTTTACTCATTCTTCTACAGAGATTAACAAAAACGCACTTTTTCTCTTATTATATACAGGTGTAGTAAAGTTATCATCATTTAGGCGTTTATTAATTAAAACATTATGCCGGAAAGAAAAAATACATTTTTATCCACGCTTAAAACTATAAAATCAAGAATTTTATAATAAGAAAGTCTTTATTATCAATCTTTTTATAAAAAAAATTTTTTCTAATAGACGAATTCCCATAAACTTAAGCCAGAAAAGTTGAGTTATTTAAGAGTAGGGAGGTTGATTAAAACGTTATCTTTCTAATTGTTGGGGTATGAAGACAGGGAACTATTCTAGCGGGGAACTACTTTGTTATATAAGGATTGATAAGTATACGAAGATACATGAACGATCTTCGCTATCTCCAGAATATTTTGAAGTGTTAATGTAAAAACTTAAAGAATGTTATTCATACTATTCCAAAACTATTGGTGAACAATTTTCGTAGGTGTCCCCGTTGACAGAGTATGATGTATTAGGTGTGATAGATCATATCACCCTTGCATATTATGTTTTAAAGCAAAGCGAACGGATGAACTTCATTCAAATCTGCCTCAGAAGGAACGTCTGTGGTAAATGAACTTTACGTACTGATAGACAAAGATAATTAAAAAAGTGCAAAATGTTTCGTGTTCTTATGGATCAAGATCAGGTAATCAAGTGCTGCATGTTGGAGTCTACTAACTGGTGGGTGACAAGGCAAACAATCTTTATATTTCGCGTTCTAAGACATGTAGACATAATAAGTTCATATACACAGTTATGTAGCAAAATTTTTATAAAAGGATTTAAATTTTGTTTTAGACATAAAATATATTTTCTAATAAAAATTCAAATATATTTAGATGTTATGTAGATATTAAAAATTTTTTTTTTAAATATTCATATTCTGTATTTATTTGATTTATTTACATTAAAAAATAAAATATTTATTTTAGTAATTTTTTAATGTTAAGTCCTGAAAAACTTGAAATTATATTGTCTATATAATTATTTAGATTCAGCGTCTTTGATATTAGTAGTAAAACTATTAAAAAAAATTTATACTTAGTTGCAAGTGATATTGGTTTTGGTATTTGTTAAAGTCGTTTATGGATATTGTATTAGAGGTGCTAAATAAAGCTTAAAAATTTATAGAGGTAAGTAAATACAATCTGTTAAGTGTATGGTATAATTAATTCAAAAAATTATTTAAGATAATGTATCTTGACATACATTTATTATACACGTTTCAAAGTATAACGCAATCATACTAGTAAGATGTCCAATCACCATAAGCGTCAATAATCGCTTGCCATACTTTTCACTAAATTTTCGGCTTTAACAGAGCAAGATCTACTTATTATTGGATGGAAGGGGCTCTCCAAACGTATAGAATTTCTTGAGAAACCTTTTTTAAAGCTTAAATACTCTTCCGCAGTAACTTAGAAAACTTTTGGTCCTTTTAAATGGCTACTGAAAAAAATTGTCTCGAAGTTTATGTAATACTCATTTTATCTTGTATACTTTTCTGGTAAAGTTTTGACTGGGGATGTAACTCATTCTCAAGTGTGCAAAATTCAGAGATTATGTTTACTTGTTAAAAAAATTTCCGGATTACATGTTTTATCGATTGTGAATAATGCTGTACACATTTTTACTTAACAAATTGTACATAAATAGCGTGTTATAAAAGTATCGGGATTTATTTTTTTATGTCTCAGTCATTTATCGTAGCATTTTTGAAAAGGTCGGAAAATTTACGGGGAGTTTGCTCTATTTTTCATTTTTTTTACTTCCATGAGCAGTAGAAGGGACACGATCTTCGCATGAAGTGTGTTTTTCAAAATAGTGATTCAGAGCGATGATATATTCGTTAGAACAGCGCGCCGTGTCAAAAATAGAAAAACATCTTTCGCGCAAAGTAAAATCCTGTCTCTTCAAATTATCGAAAAAAAGGGGACAAATGGAAAAAGGCTTTCCCTGAATTTTAAGACCCCTCCCAAGTCGCTACGATCAATAGTCGCAAAATAAAAAAAAATTCGATACTTCGGGAACAGACCATGCATGTAGCATTTGTGTCACGAAAAATAGCGCCCTGCACTTTACGTAGCCGTGTATGACCTTTTTCGTGCGCGTTAATTGGTAATTAAATACATATGTTTACATTAGCACTTTTCAAAAGTATGAAGCAGCGTGAAAAGTTATTTCAAAAAGAGTGTAATAAATGTGTGTTCGCTTAAAAAATTAGTTGAAAGGTATGATCAAAGTTTAAATTACGACTAAAAAAACATATAATTTTCAACATGATTTTGTACTTAAAAATATTTTTTATTTGTATGTGCTCACTTAAAAAAATGATAAAAATAAAAATATTAGAAATTTGATAAAAGTATAAATTGACAGTGAAAAACTTATTATTTTTCAAATAATTTGTTAAAAGCCAAGTTATTATCAAAATATTACAAGTATTAAAATTTTAAATAAATTAAATTTAAAAAATATAATCAAAATGAATCTTTGATCGAAAAAAAAAATTATAGCAAAATTATATAAGCAGCTAAAGAATATTGGATAGAACATTGTTGTAAATGATGCAAAATCTTCTGTGTGGAAAATATTAGTTTTGTCTACTTGTCAAACTTAGTAAGTTATTTTTTCATATATTATAGTATCGTAAATATTTAATAAAAATTATTATAATTTAGGTAATAATAATTGTAATTGTAATAGGGATTAAAATTAATTTTATATATTTTAGAATATATATGTTATTAATAATAATAATATTATGATACAAATAAATAAAGGCATTTATTAATTTCATTAAATTACATATTTTATTGTAATAGTAAAATAATTTCATACATAAAAATGATCTAATAATATGTAATGTACACGCAACTTTGGAAAGCAAACATGAATTATTAATAAATATTTTTATATTTAATAACTAGCTAATTTTACAATTATTGTTTTAGCAATAATTTACTTTCATAATGTTGGTTTCAAGTACAAGAGTTGATATATGAAGTTTTATACTTTATGTATCATGTACTCCACCATTATTAGTCCATTATCACATAATAGTTGTTGTATATTCCTTATTATTTTGTAGCTAAAATGTTTATGAGTTCATAATCTCTTTATAATAATTGGCTTATCTTGTTATCTTAATTGATACTGAATTTCCTACTTCTTTATTTTTACACATTCATAATACTTTTTTTTCTAAATTGACCCGTAATTGTTTAAAAATTAATTTATAATTAATTTATATAATTTTTTGTTGTTTCATTTTCTTGATACATTACAATATGAATATTTATATAATATTTATATTTGTATACATTTACATATGAATATAATAAATGGAATACTAAATATACAAAATATGAACATAAAAATAATATACGAGGAAATAAACAAATTATACATATACATATACATATATACGAATATAATAAATACACAACTAATTCACTCATTAATATTCAAAATAGAAACAATAGTATAACATAGGTCAACAATAAGAGTTAATATAAAATCTTTGACACCGCATGGATAACGTGCGTTAGATAATAAATATATCCAAATATATTAAGGCCTTGACAAGGATGACAAACCATATCAACGAAATGTCGGGGTTACAACTATTACGTTATAATCTTATCTTCTTTCTTAACAACACTCAAAAAAGGATTTTTTCACACAATAATTGTTTAATATATAAATAAGTAAATACAAATATATATATATACATATTATTACGTACTTAAATATCGTCAATATATATACTATTATGTATTATTTATTTTACCGCCGGGTTACTATTCCGCCGTAGCTGAATCGGTCAAAACGTCTCAGCCTTTGCGAGGATTGGGTTACTTCAATGAATAATACATGAATGATACGATGATTAATATTCACGACTTTATATTTATTTTATACAATCGGAAGAAAGAGTTTGTTATGTGTGTGTGGCTCGTCATACGTCAGTTGTACCCTGATTGCGACCGTTTATTAAATTATTGTTACACTTCTCGTCTTTCGTTAATTACGCGTTCTTCCTTACTCGACTTGGATCGGGAACCTCTTGTATGATTTTGACTGCGTTTTTATAATCTCTCTATTGCAAGTTTTCGAATTCTCCGACTACCTGTTTAACCCACTTGTCTTCAGTATTTGTTAATTATTTCCACACCTCTTGTGAATCTGGATCAATTTTATGCCGATCAAATATTTCATAATTACAATCGTTACTAATTTCATGCTAAAATTGGCAAATTTTAAATTGTAGGTTACTAAGTTATGAAGAATTTCGTTACGTACGTAACATATATAATATAAATACAATAATAAATTTAATAACAAATAAAACTGTATTAAAAAATAAAACTGTAATAAAAAATTCTTAAGAATAATAAATACGAGATATTTTATACATATTACGTCCGTTGAGTAATGCCTCTTATTTTTTTTTTTTTTTGAAGTCACGATTTGTTCTAGCGATTGCGCAAATATCAGAAATTGTGCGAGGAAGTTTTTCCTATTTGTTACTTTTTTTTTTTTTATTTTTCAATTATTAAAGACGGCAGGATTGGTCTTTGCGCAAGAGTATTTTCCAGTTTTGTAAAACGACGTGATGAACTGTCTGGTGGAATGACAGTATATTGTAAATATTTTTTTACAGTTTTGTAAAAATTATCTAAAGATTTTTATATATTAAAAAAAGTCTTTAAGGGTAACTTTGTATATGTGTGGATAAATTTAGAGTATCATCGATTAATCTGATGCTTAAACCAATGGTTTGAACTCAAAATTTTATTTACACCCTCAGCATTAGAATCGATTGAGACTATTTTTGGGTACTGAGAATAAGGATAATAGGTAACTTTGAAAGATTTGTCCTCCACAACTTTTCAAAAACATAAATACAAAAAATTTCAGGAGCTCTTTCAGTTGGGTCGATCATAGTTTTCATTTATTATCATGCTTTCAGTTTGGAATTACAATCATTAATGAGTTATTAAGAAAAAGGTTGGATAGGAATGGTTATCGGTGCTTTATATTGTGTAGAATTTGATGTACATGGATCATCCACGAAATATCAAGTTTTTTTTTTTCATTTTGCCACTATTGATCGTAGAAATTTGGGAGGGGTCTTAAATGTTGACAAACTCTTTCCTTATTTGTCCTTTTTTTGTTTTATTTTTTCGATAATTTGAAGCGGCAGGATTCTACTTCACGCGAAGGGTATTTTTCAGTTTTTTGATACGGCATATTATTTATAAATAAATTATTAGTATTATTCGGGATATGTCCACGTTTCAAGTTAGTTTAGTGAAGTAAGATAATTTGAACAGTGAAAAAATAATTTTGAAAATCAAGTTCGATGATTGATTGAGAGAAAATACCGTGGATGGTCGAAAAAACAAAAGTAGATCTCTTGGGATGATTACCGAAGGAAAATTAAGAAAAAACTAGTTGCGTTTTGTCGCTTAACTGAATAGCATTAATTTCGATAATCATGTAATAAATTGTATTCTGTTATTATACAAATTTTAGTGTTATATTCATTTAATCTTTTTAAGTACCTAGATATAAAAGCATGATTATTGGGCGAACAACTGAAATTAAACAACTCAACAAACTCACTACCCCCACGTTAATCCCTCTATGTGAAAATATTTTGTTTAAGGTAATACTGTATCTTACACGGAATTTTCAAGCTTTTTCCTTATCACGATTTTTTTATACCAAAAGCTATAGCATAAATTATATTCAATAAAAATAAAATCACAAATTAAAGAACAACATTATTACGCAAATATTTGTTAACGTCTTTTAAATATCCTTATGTTATTTTTATATTTCAGTATATTAATTTATCATCTACAAATTTTTTGATTGATATTTTAAGAGCACAATTATGTAGGATTAAATATATTTGTATAATATCAGATACATAAATTATATATTATATATTTTTTATATTATATATTATATATATTTGTATATTTAAAAAATTATAGTTATACATATATTATAATTATAAAAACTATAAATCTTGAAAGTAAAAAACACACTTGTTATTATTCAATGAATACATTCTATGTTATTTTAGCTCAAAAAATACCATATAAAAACTTTTTTTTAAATTAATTAAAAAAAAACAGCATTATTAATGAAGCGTAAAAAATTAGAAACTGTTAAATACTTTCTTTGGAACATAATAAGTTAGAGAACTGTTGATAAACAACATATATCTATCACAAGATGATCTCAAAATCTTTTCTAAACGAAAGATTTTCAGAGGCCTTATACTTAGTATTTTTTAATCATAACATGAGTTTAATAAGTTCTTTATTTATTTCTTATATTTAAATCATGTTGATTACATTCGGAGAGGATTTAACTGAAATTTTTAAATACATAAGAAAATAAGCCGATCTAAGCGCTTGAAAAGTCACGAAATCAATAATGGACCGCAAAAGATTAGAAACAGTTAGACATTGGTGTGTTATAAAAGTATCAAAGGTTCAATTTTTTATGACTCAACTATTTGTCATAACGTTTCCGAAAAACTCAGAAAATGTGTGAAGGAATTTTTCATATCTCTTCTTTTTTTTACAATCATTAGGAATGGTAAGATTTGTCTTTGAGGGAAACGAGTTTTTTAATTTTTTTAACACTGCGCACTAGACCGTCTGGTGGAACAGCGTTATATTAAACTTTGTGTGCGGCTTTGGAGAAACAATATGGAAATTTTAAATGTTAACAAATATTTTTAAAGATAAGTATGTGTAAATTGCAATTATAAAAATTGACACGAGGCTTTCAAGGAGGGTCTGGAGAAGGTAATCGATGACCCCTTTTCTGAACACCCAAAAACCCCAATCTGTACTAATTTTTAACATGTGCAAAAAAATTGAATTCATGACATGTAAGTATCACAGTAATCGATTATTCCCTGAATTTATTAATGTTTACATACTTGTTTTCTTAAATGTCTTTTTTAATATTTAAAATTCGTTACAATATTCTTCCCAAGCAAAATGATACCACCTAGTGCTATTCTAACGAACATGTCATCGCTCTGAATTACTATTTTGAAAAACGCACTTCATGCGAAGATCGTGCCCCTTCTACTGATCATGGAAGTAAAAAAAGGAAAAATAGAACAAACTTCCCGCAAATTTTCCGACCTTTTCGAAAATACTACGATAAATAGCCGAGTCATAAATAAAATAAATACCGATACTATAACACGCTATTTATTTACAATTTGTTAGGTAAAAATGTTTACAGCATTATTCGCAATTGATAAAAAATGTAATCCGGAAATTTTTTTAACAAGTAAACATAACCTCTTAATTTGACTCTGAATTATTTTATGCACTGTAACTCTAGTGATTTAATTAATAAAATTTCAAAAATTCTATTACGCGAAATATAAAATAAGAGAAAAAGCATACCGTTCGATCGATCACAGATCGAATTCAATTTTCTATTCGCATGAATTTGTTAACATTTTTATAAAATACAGAAGGAAAAGATAATTTTGTACACGTTTTATAAAATAGAGAAAAATTTGAGGTTCACAAGAATTCGCAAATTTTTTTGAACTGTTCAAGTAATACTAAACCTTTTTCTATTATAATTTTTCTCAATTTCATCAAGCAGTGCTAAAAGTATCTAAATTATATTCAAAATATACGAGTAACAATTTACCTGCAGGTATATTGCATATTTCTTATAAATTAATTGTATAAAATTATACTTAGCTCAGTACAATAGCTCTCTGATATACTTTTTTAATACATCTTAGCTGATATCGACATTTGTATCCATATTATTTCATATTTCACGACTTGTCATCGTTATTATTATAATTCATTTAAAAATAAGTAAAATAAAAGTGAATTTAAAAAATAAATAAAGATTATGAACTTTTGATACTAGAAATTTGTATTTGGTAAATATTCAAATTTTTTATTAAATTTTATTATTTTAGGTAAGCCCAAACGTATTTTTTGGTGAATTTTATTCTAAATCCGTGGAACAAAGCAGAATTCGTAAGTAATAAAATATCTAAAATAGTTTAAATAGCTTTTAATTTATTTTATGTATATTAGAAATATGTACTTAATATAATAGTAAAGGCATATTAAATAACTATGTCAACGATTTATATGATACTTGTACAGAATAGAATATTTTTACAAAATAGAATTGTTAATTTTTTAAGTTAATTTTGATACGTAAAAGAAAAATTTCATAAAGTATTTATAGGACTAGATTGATTATCAGTGACTTTCTTCAGATTCATAAGAATTGTCTGCATACTATTATTAAATCAAATATATCTAAATGTGTCCGACAATGTAGAAATTAAACGCATCGATTTCAAGAAGATGCTTGTTTCAACCATTTATTATAATAAATTATACATTCTATAATGTTGTATAAGTATATTTAAGGTAGATTAAAACTTTAATTAATATTAAATTATATAAAAAATATATTTGATTTTATTTAAATTTAAATCGATTATTAAAATAAGAGAAAAGAATATCAAAGCAAGCAAGAAAGTACAGAAGTGCTAATAGTTGTACTGATGTAATGAAAGACAGATTGGATAGCATATTTTTAATATAAATATCTGATAGTATGAAGTCATACTTCTATTTCATGTACATTAAGTAGAGAGATTCATTGAAATTTGAAATTACTTAATACGTTTTTTACCTGTTATTACGGATTTAATTATGTTATCTTTCAATAAAAAGACTGAAATAGTTTATTTGTTTTACTGATTATAAACCATATTTTTTATTTCTTTTCTATTTGAGAAATATATATAAAAAAGTAACAAGAATTTTTTGTTATTTTGGGTCAACTCATTTATTAAACTGATTCAATTTTCCTATTTTGAAATTTTTATTTATAATCATGTCTAAAATAATAGCAACATAACATTAATTGTATTTCATATTTATCTTACTTATTAAATTTATTACATGATATTTAATGCAAATCTTAGTTTAAAAAATGTATCAAATAATCGATTTCAAATGTTGTTATAAGAATGGAATAAAATTAAGCTATAATTTAGAAATATTAAATATTTAGAAAGTTTATGATAAGTAAAAAAAGTATTTTCAAGTTATATAAGCGTTTGAAGAGACAAAATGTAAAGACGTTACAGATGGCCAATGTAGTATTTAAATAAGCTACAATGACATTATAATAATAGAAAAAATAATTACGAATAATTATCGAATCAAAACATAGAGATATTAGTGTTTATGTTAGAATATTAATTAATTCTCAACACAAAAATGTTTTTGCACCCTTAAATATAAGACAAATATCATTAAAATTTTTATTGTTTAAATAATTGAAATAATATTATTTCATTTTTATACTTATATATTTTTGTCTATAAAATTATAAAATTTCTCATTTATCAATTTATCAATTTATTATTTTGACAATAATATCTAAATTACGAAGAAATAGATTTTTTATTTAATACAATTCAACAAAATTAATGATTATTAACAAATAATATCCTTTGTTTTAATTATTCGAAAGAAAATGAAATTGACATAAATTGAATACGATATAATATTTGATTTTTTATAGAAATATTTATTAAATTAAAATAATAACTATAAGGAAAACAGTAAAATTTATGATTATCATTAAAAAAATATCGCTCCATCAATTATTTCAATTAATAAGTAGAAAAATTTGTATTTAACACGAACATTTTAATAACAAATAAATCAAAGAGTATTTCGACATTTGTATTCCAACATTTTTAACGTTATTTTGAAGTATAATTTTCGTTAACTATATCTTTCGGAAATAGCGTATTAGTATGAAAGTTCAATCTCGGATTACCGTTTATCAAGAGTTAACATATATCTCACGGAAGTTGGTTAATGCGATACAAATCAGAGCATAACAAAAATGTACATCCTCCTTTGTAGTGGCGAGTAAACGAAGTAATATTTTGAATCTTGATGTGACATATAATAAGCCTTCATTATAAAAAGATTATCACATAAAAGGCATGATGCGCTGTCGTAATGGGTATTGTATAAATGATTGCTGACTCATTGTCGCAATGTCTACAAACTAATAAATCTCCTCATTCAATGACAATCGCAGACTAGCAGCTACAATTTATTCATTCCTGTCAACATATCTATTTAAATCACTAGATATAATGATCTTTGTATTTATCTAATTAAAATCATAATCTATTTATGTAGTGTTTCCTTTTCTTTCTCTTAAATGTACGTGTACAAATTCTCTTTCGTATTTCCTGTTTTCCTTCTATAAATTATGTTTTCTATTGTAATATTTATATTTAGTTTATCTTTTTAATAAATTCTTTAATTATTTTATCTAAAACATCTTTTTGACTTGTATTAATCTAATTAAAATCATAATCTATTTAAGTAGTGTTTCTTTTTTTTTCTCTTAAATGTGCGTGTACACATTCTCTTTCGTATTTCCATTTTTCTCTCAGTAAATTATGTCTTCTATTATAATATTTATTTTGAGTTTATATCTTTCTTATGTTATTAATAAATTCTTTCATTATTTTATCTAAAATATCTTTTTGACTTGAGAATTTTGAATATGAAAATTTTTTTACAATTAAATAAAAAATTTTTTTTTACCTCTTATCTCTTTTTCACATTCACACAGACAATTCAATTATTTTGAAGTATTTAATTTAATTATTTGATTAAGATTTAAATGTCTGAATTTTTTTTTTAAACATCTGATATTTTTTTCTATATTCATTTCTATATTTTCTTTTTTTTATTTTTGCTATTTTTCTTTATTGTTAACACGTAAATATCAATGCTATTGAAAATCATGTTAATAAAATTAACTACAATGTTTATTTTATAATAACATATATTTGTTATGATAAATAAACAATGTTTTTTTGTATTTATGTATTCTATTGAGGTTTTTGTATTTTTCTTATTATTTGCCTGGTACATCTCTTATAATAAAAGTAATAATTATATAGAATTTAAATTAAAATTAATATTCAAAAATGCATTTATTAAATTAAATTCAGAAATATTACTTCATTGATGTTCAAACATAATTTATAATTGTTTGAATTCATATACTTTTAATTTATAACAATATATATTTATAAAGTTAAAGCTTATAACCTTTCATTTAATAAAATTGTATTTTCAGTTGTTATTTTTAGAAGAAATTATTAAAACTTACACATTATCTTAGAAAATAATAATATTCGACGTAATATAGAAAGAAAATCCATTAAAACTACCTCAAAATATAATATCATATCAAAATTAAAAAAAAATATCAGTAAAAAATTTTATCTTTAAAAAATTATTATATCTAATTTAAGACACGTATACATTATATAAAAATTATATCATATAATTTTATTTTTAAAAAATATGTTATCAATTGATTTTGTGTTGATTTAATAATTATAAATGCATATGATATATTTTGATTAATATTGTATTGTATTTAGTATGATATTAACATATTGTATTAAAGCATTGTGATCAAGTATTGTTCTTAAAATTTCAAATAATGTATATCAACTATTTATAAAAAAAAGTTTCAAATGTGAAATTATTAATAATTTTGTTTTTTAAATATCAGTTTTAAATATGGCTATATGTATTAGCAAATACAAATCCCGAATGATTTAAAGAATTATTTTATGGAGAACGTACCTAAATTCAAAATAAAAATACAAGAATAAAATATTTTAAAAAAATTATTACATATTATTTACATCGTGAGTATCGATTATAATTATAGTTTGACTATTTCTTCATAATTATTAAATTTATAAATGCCTATATCTGATGTATATTTAAGCTTATAAATATTAATACATAATTTTTACTTATAATTTTATTCATTATTTTTTTTAGACGAAACATATATCTCTTATAAATAAATTTTATTATAATTTTAAAGTGAATAAGGTATAAAAAATAAAGCTTATACAAAAAATTATACATATTAATATGTGCCTTTTAACTTAAGTGAATAAAAAAATTTCGTATAATTTGTATTTTATATATTATGCTCTTAATTAAAAATAAAGTTAATAGTTAATTTAATACACAAAGTAACATTATTAAATTATTAACATTAGTATGTAAACAATTAAAACTAATTTAAGGTAATTAAAAACAAAATAATTCTTCTTAATTTAAAATTGAATAACAAAATATATTGAAAATTAAAGTATTTAGCTAATTTTTTAAATTATAATTGAAAACAATAATTAATATACTATTCAATGCATTGTTAGTATTCTTAAAACATGGTATTCCTATTTTAATCATAATATGAAAGACCCGAAATACATATTTGAAAAGATTTAAACAAATACATCAGCAATACCTAAAATTCGAAGGTGGAACAATGCATTTTATTCAAAAACAAAAAAGTATAAGGAAAAGTTTAAAATGAGATATTGTACTCCTGTGTGTAGTACATAACATATATCCAGAATATTCATGTTTTCACTTTTCACAGGTAAGTTTTGTAAACTGCAGTGGAAATTATGCGATGCGAATGACTAAAATTTCCTACTCTTACAACATGAAATCCCAAATTTTCTCAATTGAGCAACGAATAGAGTGAAAACCCATGAATTCTATCATAGAAAATAGACAGCCGAAATTGACTCGAACAAATCTATCATTCATACAATTATTATCTTGTAATAAAAGAGTTGTACATATATTTAATCCATTCTTTATAATTACACATACAAATAAATATTGTCATGTATTTCATAATAAAAATTCTTTATCAATACATGTTTTACATTCACCAATTTAAAAAATATATAACGCAAGTTTCTTTATAAAAGTACTAAAAAGTTATAAAAACCAATTATATCACTGTAAAAAGTGCTTGTACCGTATATAGTTATTATATAAGCTGCGTAAAGTAACTGCATAGGGATGGTAGTAATATAGTGTAACGTATATGAACTTGATTAGCACATAGGCGCTCCAATATTATATGTAAATCTGACATTCAATGTACAATTATGAATTTTCATTATTATAAAAAGAATTATGTGTAAATGATTTTTTAAAAAATTTGTATAAATATTTGTATTTACTCAATAATATAAATAGTTGTACATATATTTAATCCATTTGCAAGAAACGACTATATTTACTATAAGGACGAATTAATAATTATTCAATGTTTATAAAATCAATTCTTGAATTAGCGTTTATTCAATTATTTATGTATAATATCAACCGATGTGTTGCACGTCGATGGTCCGACTGACTTCTCTTCCTTCCGGTTCCACAATTTACCTTTGGTTGATCCGTGGTCAATCTGCTCACAATGCTGCAATCTGAACACAAAGTTTAGGAGAGCCCTAGCGGTAGGCAATCGTTAGTTTTTATCCTGCCGATATTCCACACACCTTGTTCTGTTATCTATTACTCCTAAATAACATGAGTTGCTTTTAAAACATTTCAGACTGTCCAACTCTCAGAATAAGTCTCATTCCATATGCTTTCCCAATATCATAGCAGCAATATACAATTTCTCAACCTATGGGATATTCTTTTTTCTTTACCTTTACCCCATTATACATTTTACTTTAAGCTTTTAGGTTTTAGTTAATACAATTATTTACGATTTACATTGGTAAACATAATTATGAAGAAGTGCAACTATTACTACAGTAAGTGGTTCCATTAACCCATTGCAGATTAAGAATTTGATTAAACTCCTTACACCTAGTCTCTTGTGAGCTTTACCATCCTTAAAAATTGCTTACTTAAAATATTACTTCTTTACATTGTATCAAGTTAAACAAAAACAACTTTATTGATGATCTTAAAATTTATTAACTTTAAGTTGATCCATGATTTTCTCAATTAAATATACAACCTTTAATAAAATTACTGAAACAAATCCTACATCAATGTGGTTGCACCAATGAACCAACCATGTACGGAACTTAATATTAAAAGATGACTAAAATGTAGTTCAACTTATTTCCTAATTTATACATAAACAATATTGATCTTCATGACATAATACTATCATAATATCATTTACACATATAATTTAATCAAATATAAAACCATTAAACATAATAATAAAATATAAATCATTTGAAAAAAAGGTCATACTAACACACACGCTTCAGAGTTTTGGATTTAAT
Source organism: Eupristina koningsbergeri (assembly GCA_018907245.1). NCBI lineage: Eukaryota > Metazoa > Arthropoda > Insecta > Hymenoptera > Agaonidae > Eupristina > Eupristina koningsbergeri. The sequence continues at coordinate 48,118 of JACCHV010000117.1, forward strand.
TTATTTTTAGAAAATATTTTAGTTAAAGGGGTATTCTATAACAGTTTATAATTTTAATTAATTTGTATAAAAAATAATTAATTAAAAAAAAAAAAAAATGGGTCAATAATCTGGTCTAACTTAGTGGTAACTTTCATTTCCAAGTTTCAAATTTACCCTATTGACTTAGCATGCATAGAAAGATTATTCGAGATATTCTGTTGAAAAATAAAGATTAAGCCTTCACAATTTACCCTTTTGCACAATTGGGTCCTCTTTTTTCAGACATGATTAATAATTTCAATAAAAATCACTACACCTGTCACATCGACTCTTCAAATCACCAAATGAAAAATTCAATATTTAGTGTCACCACTAATCTTTATACCTAAACTATATATATATATATATATATCTTTTATAATGTAAAAGAAAACATGCCATACAAATTGATTTAGTCTAAATGTAAATTAAGAATTTAATACATACACAAGCAAAATACCATCCAATGTCCCTGTCTGTTTGGTTAACTATCGAGTTTACTACATTATTCTTAAATCACTATACATTTCTTTAAACAAACAAAAACAAAATCAATCCTTGAATCAGCGTTATTCAATTATTTATGTATAATATTAACCGTCGTGTTGCACGTTGATGCTCCGACTGACTTATCTTCCGCGCCGATCTTCCTTCCGGGCCCACAATTGACCGTTGGTCCAGCCGTGGTCAATCTGCTAACCAGGTGTGTTACCTTGTCCATCCTTCGATGTCCTCCGAGGCCACAGTTACGGATGCTTTACTGCAGGTTATAATTCAATTCTTTATTATAGTCAAAAGCAACTCTTATACATTGTTTACAACTGCGCATATGAATAAATATTACTTTAAATTTTATAATAAAAATGTTCTATTAATACGTGTTTTATATTTAATAATTTCTTAAAATATTTAAATTTTATTACTTAAACGACTAAGAGGAATTTAGAAAGAATCATCTTCTGAGGACCATACTGTAAATGCTTAAACAATAATACGTTTTTGTGATAAATATCACTAGAACTAAATTTTTTAAATAAATTATAAAATTCAATAGTTAATTTTAAAAATTACAACAATTTGATGCTGTATTATAATATTTACCTTTTACCTTAAAAAACAAAAACAAACAATTCAAGTAAAAAAAAAACTATGGATTTATTGATTTATCTATAGAATCAAGTTACTATATTAGAAGGAGAAGACTTTATGCTAAAATTCTCTTGCTAGCTGGGAATTAGTACACGTGTACTTCATCTAGTACTATCTAAAGTATAATAGTCTTTTTATTTTTTACAGTCATGTAATATTAAAAAACTGAAATATGATCATTTGTCACTGATGTTCCTTAAACTGGTCTAATAGTTTTTTCATATAGACTATTTTTAATTGTTGAATAACACGAACGGTTAGTCATAAACCTTTTTTTTTCTAATGAATATATATAATAGATAATAATAATAAAAAAAGTATAAATTATTAATTAATATGTTTTTTAAATAGTATAATTATGGCGGAAAAATTATTGAATTTTCAGTAAACATCACTGTATATTAAAGTATATTGGAATATCGAAATTATGATTGTATCATAAGATTCTACATCAATTATAACAGTAAATTATCATATAAATGTAGAATTCTAAATATAACTATGATATAAATTTAAATAAATATAAATATAAAGATGAAAATTGAAATCCTGTAGTATTATAAATATTATAACATTGTTACAATTCAGTAAAGCATTATTATAATTAAAAAAAGAAATAGACAATGATCTTATGTTACTACACTCATAATTTATTTAAGCTATTATAGAAAATAATACAATTTTGATATAATCATTTAAATTTGATAATTAATATTCTTATTAATAATATAAATCGTGTAAATTATGATATCAATTATTTGAATTGTTCAGAAATTAAGAGTTTGCATAAATTTATAAATTTATAGAATGACTCGTATATAAGTACAATCACAATATTAAATCTATTCAAATTATTTGACTATATGGATCTAATTTAAAATGTCATTAAAAAAAAAATTATTTTTTTTTATATTCCTCGATAACGTCTTTTGCAGCTTCCTGCGAAGCTTGCTAGATATACCATTATGATCATTTTGTATTTATCTCTCTTCAAGAAAAAATAAGAAACGCCATATATTTATAAATATAGTCAAATGTTGTTACATCAAGTGATAGCTGCATTAGGAAGTTGTCAGAAGCTTTATAGAAGAGTTCATTTTGACAATTTAAACCATACATCTATAATGTATTCGTTTTTTAATAAAAAAAAAAAAATTTTTTTAATGGGTCGCATTCTTGAATTACGAATCATGTAATCAAGTAATACTTGGGCTTGATACTGTAACGAGAGTTTTTCTTCATCATAATTTGAGCTTTAATTTTTGTGTAGAATATTGAATAATATTAAAAAAATTTTGATTATTTTTATATTATATTCATAAAAAAATTAATGTAAGTATTGTATAATTATTTAAAGAATAAATGTAAGGTACTTTAATTGTTAAATAATAATGTTAATGATGATGTTACAGTAAACTTTAAAATAGATTTATTCGTTTAAAAATTAAAAATTTAATAATGAATATCAAAAGTGAAAAAGAATTAATATTAATCATTTAATATATTGCGTAAAAAATCTTATAAAAATATATTACATTATTTTACAGAATTTCACCATGTGTTTTTCTTTTTTTACTAATGGAATAAGATTAAAATAAAGATTTAAGTATGCTTTAAGATTATTCAAATATTATTTAAAAGTAAATTATTATTATTAATAATATTATAATAAAAATATTGTTTAAGAGTAAATTGTATTTAATAATTAAGAAAAAAATATGACAAGAAAAATATTCATGAAAACTATATACCAGAATTGAAAAAATAATACCAATAAATAGTAATTTTAAAGATTTATAAAAAAAAAGTATCAGCAAAATATTACACTACAATCCAAATCTGTTATTTATAAATAAATAAATATCTACTATTAATAAATTAACATATTCTAATATTTAGCAGGGCATCTATTTCGGATTCTAATATGTAATAAATGCATAAGAATGAGTTTATTTTTAAATTTAAAGAAGATAAAGATATTTATTGTAGAATACTCTTAGTGAGTGTTTTTAGAATTTTCAAACGTAGTACTTGGTAGTTTTGAACTATGCTTTGAAAAACTTAATCGTAAAAATATTGAAAATTTAGTACTCATTAATTATATTCTTGTTTATGTTTTAAATTTATTTAAATCACATATTTTTACATTTATTGAAAACTTTCTCAATTTATAAAGCAGTTTTATTTATTTTTAATAACAGAATATTAATTGTACATGTGTAGTTAGTTGGGATAAAATAATAAGGTATAATGTTCCTTCTTAGCTGTCTGAATATCCGGTTCTCACGTCGTCTTCAAATGACGGAAGAGAGGCTCAGTTTCATCCTAAAATGTTCGAGTTGGTTAAAATTCCGAAGACAAGTGGCTTTCTCACATTGAAAACTGTTTGATCTCTGTAAAGGGCGGATTATTGGTCCTTTTTCCCTCTCAACAGCTACCAAAGGTAATAACATTTTATTGGCAAGATATTGATGTTGCAGCTATTGCCCTTGATGAATCGATGACAGATTGTGTTTAAGCGCTAATAATTTTACTTTTTATATTGCTTTAAAGAATTCTTATTTCATTCGCAGGAATAATTGATATTTGGATGATCTATATATTTTTTGATCTCCGACAGTAGCTTTAATAATATTGTTTTTGTCATTTTCATTAGTTTAAAAATGTAGAGATCTCGAAAAATTTTTTTAGTAAATAAATTTTCCTGAATTTGGAAATTAATAGATTAAAACAACATCTATATAATATAAAAATACAATTTTTTTTAAGAATCTTTTTATATGTTAGTTATAAATATTAATAAATAATAATATGACTATTTTTTACCAATAATAATACTATAATTTATAAAATTTAACTATAATAAATAAAGAAATTTTTTATGCTTGTTTTTCTGTTTGTTCTGTTTGTTTTCAAATTAATGAAAACTTGATATTATTAATGATTGAAAATGAATATATGATATTAAATTTATAATCAATAACTCGTTATTTTTTCTCGAATAGTAACAAAATTTTGCTATACGAGTATCGATGTAAACATTATTTTAAAATATTAAGAAAACAAATAAATATTCAAATTTTTAATAATAAATTTAAAATCAAATATTGCAATATAATAGAATATGTACAGAACGTTTTGAATATTTATTAATTTGAAATTATATATTAATTTACTTATACTTCTTATATTTTAAACCAATGTATTTATTTAAATTTATATATATTATTTTATATATCCTTAGTTACAAATAATTCACCTAGAATAAATTTAAATATAATTTAGGCTATTAAATAAATAAATGAATTAGTGTGTAAAACATAAAGTACTTACCTTGGTGAATATGCAAAAACGACAACTTTCCTGTTAGACCAAGTAATAAAGCAGTTTTTAGGTCGTTAGTGAAAAATGTTTAACCACATACATTAAAAATCATAAATAAAACAGTAGATTCTTATTTTCTAAAATGACACTAAAAATATTTAAGAATTTTTTTATTAATAATTTTAATGAAAAAATGTGTTTTTTATTGTTATTATTATGAAATGAAAAATCGTAATTTTAACATTATTGTGTCAATTGATAAATTATAGCCAAGAGAGTTACGAAGAAAATTTATTTTTATGAATTAATTAATTAATAAGCCACTGAAAAAATTAAAATCATAAAATAAAGTGAGCTAATTTAAACTTAAAAAATTTTTGCTTATGTACCATGAATAGATTTTCATTCAAAAGTTATGTAAAAATAAAATTTTTATTTTACTTAATTTGAAATATTACAAAATAAAATTATGCATATTAAAATAAAATAATTGTATTTTAATAGATTTTACTTTAAAATTTTTTATTCCAATAAAATTTCGTCGATCATTTGTACTGCTTTTTTATTTAATTTTATACATCGTTAATTAATTGATTTTACTCCTTTTCCTTTAAGGATTCCTATTACCTACGTTAAATTTTCAATTATTAATATATATATTTTTTCATAAAATTTTTCTTACATTGTTAATATATTGATTGTAGTAAGAATATATTGTAGTAGAAATACAATTATTATTTATGTTACTAAAAAAAATTGTAATAAAAATGTATTATGGATGAATACTTTTATTTTATTGTATAATTAATATTTATAGATAATATAAATAGCTTATTTATAATGGATTTTATCAAAAAGTTTTTATACGAAATTCTTAAAAATGATTTTATTATTTTAACCTGTAAATTAAAAAATTAATATAAATAATAAATTTATAATATTAGACCATATACTCTAATTCTTAAATGACGGTTTCAAACTTTTGTGCACACATTAGACGTTAGAATCAGTTGGGGTTGATTTTGACTCCTGAGAACGAGAATAACCGGTGATCTTGAAAGTCTTGTGTGGTTTTTCTAACTGCAATTTATGCGTAATTTTATCTTTAAAGATTTTTTTTTATTTTAAAAGTCTTTACAGTATTTTATTAAATCACAAACAAATTTTTACCTTTTAAATCAGTTTCAACAGTCATTCAATCGTGCCGTGTCACAAAACTGAAAAACATCCTTAGTAAACGAAGAAAAATTCTGTTGCTTCTAATTATCGAAAAAACAAAAAAAAAAAAATGACAATACTCCTTCCGACATTTTGAGACCTTTCTCAAATCGTTACGATCAATACTGGGTTTAAAAAAAAATTTGATATTTTATGTATACATATATATGTGTATACATATATCTGTGTATACATATATGCATATTCATAATAGACGTTGCCATATTTTGCAACTGTTACGTTAAAATATTATAAACTTTTTACCATTTCTTTAATATCTTCGATAATAAGATTTCTAGACTTTCCATTTTTTAAGCAAATATTTATTGGATATTTTTCTCAAACTGTATAAAAAAATCAAGTTTGTTTTTTCATTGGTACAAGTGATTTTTTTATCTATATTGTTCAAAAAATCACTCTAACATATTACTTTCTAGAAAAATATGTTTTAAATAAAAGTTGTAATATATTTCGTTAAAAATTAATAATAATAATCGCTTTCAAATTTAAAACTTGCTTTTCTAGTAATTAAGTTAGCTCAGTTTCAAAATTTCGAAAATATTTTATTGGAACAAGTTATACATGATGCACCTCTTATTTAATTAAAAATAGTATTTTGCTAAAACTAATAATTTGATCTAGCTAAAATTTTGAAAAAATAAAATGTATATTAATCACTTTAATTTTCTACAACTAGAGTTTTTGCAAAAATGGCAGTTACAAATTTTTAAATTAATTAAAAAATTTTTTTGAAAGAATTAAAAGAAATTAATTTGAAAATTAATTGTTGTTTTAATTTTCCGATTTGTTTATGTATAAATTAATTTTTTTTGAATTTGGCTATAAATCATTCACTGACATAGTGTTATATTACGATTTTCATTTCAAAATAAAAATAATCAAAAATAAATTAATTTTTTCGTTAATTAAATTATTAATAAAAAATCTTGAATATTTTTATTGGTATATTGGAAAATAAGAATCTACTGATTTTGTTACGATTTTTTTATATGTGATTTGCTGGTGTTCGCTGACGACTTAAAAACTGCTCTATTGCTTGGTTTATCTACCCAAACTGACTGTTCATTGTTAATTTGATTTGTAGCATTACGAGAATAAATGTGAAGTAAATTAGTTATCTACAAAATTACCATTTACCCAATAAATATTTATTAAATATATTGCAATCAATAAATATAAAAACACCATGAATGGTAGGATAACGTAAAAAACAAATAAATTTAATTGAAAAATTAAAAGCATCACTATCTTAGATCTGTTTATCTTATGTTGTTTTAAACAAAATATTTATTTATTCGTTTTTGATAAATGTTTTTATATAATAGTATTAACCATCAATTTTACTGACGAATCCGTTTTGTAGTTGATCTGATATGTGTATATTTTTTTATCAAAACTATCTTGCATATTAAAAAAATTTCAAACTAAGAGCTGTATAAGTTGATTATATTGAATGATTATCGAAAAACTTCAAAATATTTACGAAATTTTTTAAAATTTTTACTATCATTTGAAAGTATTATTTTTTTTGTCATTATTTGTCATAAAAATTTCGGTTGGAAATTTGTAAGGAACTTGTTTCAGTTTGCCTCCTCTTCTTTTCGATTGTTATTGGAATGTTTTTTCTTATTGTGTTTGTGTAAAATCTTTTATTTTATGTTATAAACTCTATGTGTCACTTAATTTGTATGCGAGTGTAAAACTATGAATGAACATTACATATTTATATATAGGATATATAAGAATATTTATAGAAATAATATTTTTTTATTTTTTTGTGTAACTATTGTATTTTATTTTATTTTTTTTTTTTTTTTTGTATATTCTTTAAATCATTTTATAATATATTTTTCAATAATTATCAACTAAAAAGTTCAGCTACAAATAAAATATAATTTTTGATTTCATAATATTATTTACATTTAGAAATTCAATGTTATTAATATTCATATTAGTAAAAAGTATGACTCATTTAATTACCAAAAGTATGTGATTTATAAAGTGATAAACGTTCAGATTAATTAAAACTATTATTTCAAAAGAAAATAGTAGATTAAATTTATTGTGAAATCAAAATGTAAGACGAAATTCTGCGGAAATCGTTGCATGTTGAAAAAAGGAAACAGTGACGGTTGAAACATTTTAGAGCAATAAAATACTAATAATTGTTAAAAGAATTTAAAGTAAGTCTAATATTGTTAGATTATAAATGTTAATAAAAATATATTTTTTAAAAGACTTCAAAATATCAACATATGAGAGTATGCATGATATGTGCAATTCCAACGTTAAAACAACTTGAAAATCAAAATAGCATACATTAGTAAAAAGTTAAACATATACAATGCAGGTATTTGATGCATACTGTGAAACTCCACAACTCAGTAAATTTTTTTTTTCTAACTTTGTGGTCACATTTTTAAGACGGCGTACTAGTAGTTTCGTCATGTTTTTTCTATTGGGAGGGGGGGGGGAACAAGTCGCCACTTATCGGAAACATTTGATCCAGTATTAAATTAAATTGTAATAGAAGAATTATTATTAAAAAATATTTAAAGAATTATTAAATGAATAACTGTGCAATCATGCCATATAATCATTATTTAAATATTAATAACAAATTTTTGGATTGATCATATAAAAATTTGTTTTCAAAATATATATTAAGACTATTTTATAATTTAAAATGAATGTATTATTTAATAAAATAAGTTTTGGATATTATTTTTAAAATTTTCCTAATTCATTTAGCGATGTAAAGTATCTGATTTTTAAACCTATTATGCACTGTTTATCATATAACCCGAAAGTTTAAAGAGATAATGATGAATAATAACATCACATCAGCATATTATATAAACATTTAAATTTACGTAGATATTACAATATTTTATATTTAAATTAAGGTATTTATACCAAATAATACATGTATATTATTATTGGAATGATTTATTTTAAGTGGATGTTTGTGATGGTATTAGGTTGAAGAAAATACAAAATTGAATTAAATGTAACTCAAATACTTTTTGTTTTGTTTATTGATAATAGATCTTCTTTAGTAGAGTTTTTGTTACATATAACACTATATAAAGATAGTTCTATATGTAAAAGTGAATTGCTGTGATAGCATGAAAAGAATTCCTAAGAAGTGTGAAAGAGTGAAAAGGAAGATAGAGTATTACAATAAAATTTCAACGTACGCTGAAACATGTATAAAGTAAACATGTATACAAATTACTTTATATGTATAGTAATAATGTTTGTAAAATTTAATAAATTTGTTGAAAACAAAGTTATGCAATAAACTGGTAGACCATTAAAGCAGTACGTGGTTGTTTTTAGATGGTTGTAGCATCTTTGATATGTAATAATTGTAGGGTAGAATGCCCATACAATATATATTCAATAAATATTTGGCTACAAAAGGCAATGATGATTTTTGTGATCCTTTACTTACAGCTTCTAACATGTTTTTTTTGGTGAAGGTGGTGTACAACCTCTAACGGTCAACTTTGTAGTTAACACTTTTTGCAATAAAGTTTTGACTCTAAATGGTTCAACAAAATTTAATAATAAGGCCTTGAAAAAAACGATAAAAAATCGTTGAAATATCTCTATACCATTACAGTTTTTTTATATAACCATATACCTAAAAGGATAAAGGATATACATTTATAATGCTATTAAAAATATAAGATGTTTTTCATAAAAATAATTTATATGTCGATTTAAAATTTCTTTTATATTTTTCAAATACCTATTAATTAATAATTCATATTCTTATATTATTTTAGGTCCTCCAGGACGTCCTGGTGCTACAGGAAAACGTGGAAAAAAAGGGAAAAAAGGAGACCCTGGTGAATCAGGTGCACCGGTAAGTTTTTTTTTAGAAGAAATTCTTCCATATTATTCATATATAAACTTTTTAAGACGAAAGATATATAAAAAAAATTTATATTTCATTACAATATATACATTTATTTTTACTCTACTAATTTTGAACAATACATCGTCATTATTACAGTTACTTTGATATTTTAATATATATTTAATATAAAAAGCTGTGAATTTGAAATAAATGAAAACAAAATATAAACTCTATGCATAAAACTCAATTAAATAAAAATCATATACTTCATAGCTTTAAGTATATATTTTTTATCATTTTATATTCAATTTCATAATATAAATTAATTTATAAATCGATATTTTTATTTTTTTAAAATCAGTTAATTTATATATTAAATAACATAAAATTAAAAAAAGATCTTTATTAATAATACATTGTTTATATTTATTAAAGTTTTAATTAATCTTAGATTAAAATGTGCATGATTCTCTATTAAGTAAAAAAATGAGTTGATACAGTAGTGTTTGCTTTTTGAAGAAAAGTTTGGACATGTGCTACACTGAATGCTTCATTAATTTTATTTATTCATAGTAGTTTAAATCTAACTTTGTAAAAATGTAAATATAGTAAAACGTAGAAGTACTTAAAGTGTGGAAAAAATATTAAGTTTACAAAAGGTTAAATATCAATTGAACATTAGTAAAATGATATTCAAAATTTTCAATTACCAATAAATATAAATAAGAGTAAAAATTATATGATTATTGAAATTCTATATCTTTTTTTTTTTAATTACAATACTAAATACTTTATAACAATAACTTTGATTAAATCATAATAAAAAAAGGTTTTATGTATTTAAAATAAAACTTTAAATTACAATTTACTATTTGTATAAAAATATTAATACTATTTCTTTTCATATTATAATCTCCTTATTCATGAATCATTTTAATATTGGAACGAATTAAAATTCATTAAAGTATATGCAAATGTAGAATATAATATAATTTTTAAATTAATAATATTTCTTGCAGGGTGAGGCCGGTACGGCAGGCATGAATGGTTTTCCGGTATATTATTTTTTGATTTTATCTTTTATTTCTGTCTTCCTTCCTTTGATATCTTAATAAATTATTTTTTTTTATTCTTGAACTATCTTATGAAAATTTAAATTTGCTTCCAAATAAAAAGCGAAATTTAATTGATAATATTGGCAGTGCAAGTAACAGTTGCTATTATAGAAAGTATATTATGAATTATCCAAATCGATTACTTTACTTCATATTGGAATTTTAGGTACTAAAATAATAAGACAGTAAAATAGAAAAGAATAAAAAGAAAGAGGATTAAAGTATATAAATAAATTTTTTAAAGTAATAGCAGATTTTATTTAAAAAAAGGTATAATTTTAAAAAATAATAAATTTGTTTGTAAGTTAAAAACAAAATGATACGATAATAATGTTTATAGCTAATATTAATATTTAATTTTAGAAAAATATTAAAATTAAAATTGTTTCAAGCATTGAGTATTATTTAATTAATTATTCCTGTACTATTATTAAATATTGAATAAAACTATTATTCGGTGCTTTCCCTTTCCGCTTTCCGACAGCAAGGGAGAGTGCCTCGGCACGGAAAACAATTACGAGGGCAGGCCCAAAATTTATGATGGGTCGCAATGCCGCGCGGGGGTGACGATTTGCGATGTTGCGGCTCTCTGCGCGTCACTCTTACAGCAGGAAGCCTCGGCGTTAGACTTCTGCGCTTTACATATCTTCGACTCGATCGCCTGTGTAAATTTCATTATTCGCTGTTGTGAGCGACCGATTACCATTGTTCGCGAGATTCGCCGGTATTGTCGGCGATTCCTCTCGTGTGCTCGTGTGTGTACGCGGATACCTGGTTCCGCACACTACTTAAAACAGCGACGACGCCGTTTTCAACCTCGTGGGTGTCTACCCTGGGGTTCGTATCTGGCCGAATTGCCACAGTCCGCAGTGGCCCACAAGTCATAGTTTACCAGGTGGAGAACGCGGCCCAGGGCGGCGACGAGTAGCATCTCCCCACATCGAAACGAGGTGTTGAGCTCCGCAGAGGACGCCAGCTACAGTCCGGCTACTGCAAGCGCCTTCTTTGCACTGTATCTAGCGGTAACTATATGTATAATTGTAATTCGCGTGGCTTTTCCCCCGCATCGAGGGGTTTTTTTTGCCTATGTGCGCGGCGAGCCCAAATAAATTTTACTCTAAACTGGTTCAAAATTAACCGGGATTCTTTGAAGCATCTCGTCTTCTCCTCACTCCCTTTCCTTTTATTTTTTTTCTCACACATATATATTTCATTTTAACATTGCAATTGTAAATAGTTTACTGGAGTTTAAGGTAAAAATAACTATAATGAAATTTAATAACTTTTTCAAGTTGAGTATTTATGAAAACAATATTTATTAATCAATTATGAAGGATTATAAAATTATATTTTGCTTCGTAAGTATTAAAAAATTAGAAAACCAATGGTGTAATATAAGGAGATCCTTCAAAGATTTCCCCATCCAGGGAAGCAAAGTATTGGATATTTGAGAAAAATTAAAAGGGTTATAAATAAAATATGATCTGGATTGATGATGTAATAAACGGTGGGTCACGTGTCTGTGGCCGCTTTCTAAAATAGAGAGATAGAGTAGTAATCTGTGAGGGTATTCATCCATAAGGTTTTCTACTTCTTAATGAATTCTAGGAAAGTCGGCTGTGCGATCGTAGGCCCTTGTTATTCTCTCGTCCGAATATGTCTCATCGGTCGTGTGCCAAACTTTTTATTCCCTTTCCACCAATGCTTTTGCACCAATCGAAATTAATATCGGTCGGTCCTCAAAAAATGGCGGCGCGAATTTACCCGATGTCCTTCTGTTTCCTTTGCTCCTTTGACCTAGCGAGATTCGCAAACAACATGTGAGGGCCCGTTTGGTCAAATTCGTGCACGTTTTCTGATTTTTCCCAAAACGCTACGATATGTAGTTGAGGCAAAAACATTCAACTTTATTACTATCGTAATACATTATATATACATGATCTATTCCCGAAGTATTGATTTTATTTTTTATTTGACGAATGTTGGTCATAGCAATTTGGAAGGGATCTTAAAATATAGAAAAAATCCTTTTCCATTTGTTTTTAACAAGACAAGTTTGCAAATTTTCAAATATATATAATTCCTATAAAAGAAGTCACAACAAGTACGCACTTTTTTTTAGATTCTTTGGAATACTAAGCAATGTAAATTATTAAAAAAACGAAATTTTTTATTATTTTATACCTTTAGGATCATTTGAAAGTTTTTCAGATAATTAACATATAGATGTCGCAGAGAAAAAAAATAAAAAAAAACATTTTTATTTTTTTTATAAATGTTTTTAATATAAAAATGTTTTTTTAATTTTTTTTCTCTGTGACTTCTTTCTTTCATTTAAAAGAGGATTGAAATACCTTTCTAATTTATAATTTTTTTTGTTATTAATACAAAATCAGTTTTTTGAGGTTTACAGAAATAGTTATACACTTAGATAAATTATATAAAGTTCAACGAAAAGCTGAATAAATTTATTCTTTAAAAATATATACGTCTCCATACATAATAATTATTAAATAATCGTTTCGGTGAGTTAAATGGAAAATTTTTTATTACATTTAATGCGTAGATGTGTAGAGCTTCTCCCACTACGTGAAAAGTGTGGTGGGAGAACCGAGATGACAAGTTTCACAAAATGTTTTCGAGTATTTCAAACTTATAAGAGATACCTGCTAAACTAGATTTATAAAAAAATTCAAATCTTCATTTTTATTATTAAAAAATTCTTCTTTTAAATATTAACAATAGTAATTTAATTATTGGGCTAAGAAATTTGATGATTTTTTTGGACTATAATTACTGGACTATATTCTATCTTTTGGTTGTAAGGACAGTTTTTCAAAATAGAAATTCTTTATTAAAAATTTTGAAATCTTACGTATGAATTATTTTATGTCTATACTAAAGAGGTATTTAAGTACAAGAAAGGAATGTCAATGGGCAAGTATTAAAAAAAAAATTACATGTTATAACTCTAAGGACCAAGTAATAGAGCTCTTTCTAGATCATGAAAAAAAAACAATTGATACATATCAAAATTAGTAAAAAAAATCAGTATATTCTTAAAACGAACCAGCTTACTAGGAGTGGTGATAATAAAAACCAGGAAATTATAATATATTGTAATAGTAGTGAAATCTACACTATCTAACCCCGCGTGTCTGCTTCTCCCCACTCCTCTTCAAATTGCACGCGCACGGCCTTTTTTGGTCATCTTTATCTATATTTTTAGACAATTTGACAATTCGTAAAAAATATAAAATACATAATTTGTTGTGCTATAATTATATTTCTTAAAACTATTAAAAAACTAAAATAGTTCGGTGAAAGCTTGAAATAACCTCGTCAATTTTTGTATAATTGAATTAACATTCGTATTACGCAAAAACTAATAATCTGATTTAGTTAAAATTTTATATAAATAAAGTACATATTAATTACTTTTATTTCCCAATATTAAAGTTCTAAATATTAAAAAATTAAAAAAACTTTTGGTTTTTGGAAAATTTCTTCACTTTTAATTTTCTGATCGGTTTATAAAAAAATGTATTTTCTTTATAATTTTATTAGCTGCAATTCGTTCTTTAACACTATAGTATTAAAATTGTCTTTTTATTTTATAATAAAAAAAGTAAAAAAAATTATTAATAAAAAAACTTCAAATATTTTTAGTAGGCATTTTAGAAAATAAAAATCTACTAATTTTTTTAATAATTTTAATATAGATGGATAGCTATTTTCATCAATCTCCTGAAAAGTGCTTTATTGCTTCGATTATATATTATAATATAAAAAATTTTTTTATTAAATTAAAATTTTATGCAACCAATTAGTTTAAATATAATTTTCCTCATGAAATTGAAATAAATCTTCAGAACTGATTTTTCACAAAGGCAATTTTAATTAAAACAGGTCAACAATAATTAATAACATTTGTTTGATTCTAGTTGGTGATTGTGTGACAGAAAATGAAATTAATGAACATTTCAAAGAAAATAAAATCAATTTTCAGAATATAATGTTACATGAACGGTTAAATTTGTCACATAATGAATTTGCTTGAATCTAACATGTAATATAATAGAAGTTTAATTTAGGTTTAATTTTAAATTTGCCACGAAAAATAATAAAATTATGAATTATGTATTATAATTTTACTTTGAAGAATCTAATCAATTTATAAATATAGATGAAAAAGTGACTTTTTTTATATATTTATTTATTTTTAATAAGCAGCCTCTTACCTTTTACACGCGCAATATAAAGAATCTGCAAAATAGGAATGAAAAATTTTGCATTAAATGTTTTTCTAATTTTCGACAATTGTAGATACATGTGTGTTTCATCTGTGTTTGTGTATAGACCATGCTGTATATATTTCTACTCCGTGCTCCAATACGCTTCTCGCCAAACATTCAAATAGTATCTTTCTTCTTCTGAAATTGTTCTTACAATTCATTTCTTCAATTCCCCACATTTTCTTAGTTAAGTACTATCGCGGCTTTTTCCCTTCGCGTATGAGGGTTTTTTTATGCCTTTGTATAAGTGGAGCCAATAAATCTCTTGTGTTGCTCAATTTCTTTGTTTATTTCATTAAAATAATTTGCCTGTTTCCCCGCACTCTGAATTTCCATACGAACTACTTAAAGTCTAAAACATTTTGTAATAATTCATCTCTGTGCAAACCTCAGATAGTTATTTTTGTTAATAACACAATGAATTATCAACATGGTTATATACTGAAAAAAGCTTAAAATACTTTAACGCTTATTTTAATGAAAAAAATTTCATGACATTACTATTATTTTTCGTCCCAAAAAAGTATTTGTTAATTTTGGATGATTAACTCTTCGGTCACTCGTGGGGTTGTTGCAATGTTGTTAATCTTAGCTGTGCTTTTACTTTGTAAAAGTATCAGCACCGCTTCGCCATGAAATTCTGATTTGCACTTCTAAATCACTATTACCGTATAATCACACATGTGAAGCTTTCAATTGTCGCCCGCGGTGATCTACAGTAATAATCTATATCAAAAAGAGGCAGGGCGGCTGCTTCCCTTGTCAGCCGTTATGAACCAGCGTCGCTCGCTTGTTCAAATTCCAGGAAGCGACAATGTTGGCGAGTATGCGGTCGCCTAAACTGCATATTGCCGACAGTTAATTAAATGAAAACTTTAAAAAAAAATTCTAATGATAAATAATAATAAAAAATTTTATTTTTCTTAGTATTACAAAGTATCTGAAATAAATGTGTACACTTGCTGGAACTTGTTTTAAACAGTGCGAAAATATTTAAAATATTAAAAGAGACTTATAATGATAATTGTATGTCAAAACCGCCATGTAGAAAATGGCACAGAGCTTTTAAAGAGAATCGGGAAAAAATCATTAACGAGTCTTAATCTGGGCACCCAAAAACCTACGAATATCCGCCGTGTGCTAAACATTTTAAATCGGACCGCCGATTAATAGTTTGAGCAGTCGCAGAAAAACTTAATTTAAGTGATCTACAGTGCATAAAATAGTACAAAAAGACTTAGAAATGCGAAAAATTTGCGCGGAAACATAAAATATGAGGAGTTTCAGACTGCTTTTGAACCCTCGAAACTTGCCTTCGTAAATGCGTTGATGCAGGAAGAAATTATTTTGAAAAATTTTAAATTTTTATTTCAAACTATTTATAAATCCACCAATAAATCATATTCATTAAAAAAGATAAGTGTTTTCTTTTTTTTTTAAATCTTTAATCGAAACATTTTTTCGTAGCATTTTTTTACTAATTGCATCAGCTCGCCGCGTGAAAAAATCAAAAAACATCCTTCGCGTGAAGTAAAGTCCTAATTATCGAAAAAACAAAATAAAGGGACAAATGGAAATAGATTTCTTCTATATTTTAAGACTCCATCTCAAATCGCTGCGACCAATATTCGTAAAATGAAAATAATAACTTGATGCTTCGAGGGCAGACCCTGTATATAATATGAATACAAAATAATACTTTGATATAAAAAAGTTATAAATAATAAGTGTACGAAAGTAAAACAAACATTCATGTTTAAATAGTGTATGGGGCATTTTCCGTCTTGTGCATTTTCACTTTGTGAAAAGTAAAAGTGTACGGAAATTTACGAATTTGTAAATACTGTGTAAACAATTTGTGTAAATACTGGGAGGGGGGCAGGTCCGAAAGAGAATTTTGACCTGCGTCGGGTCCGAGGCGGGGGAGGATATTCAATTCTCCTTGCGACGTCGCGCCTAATGCACTGGCTTGCATTTTCGCCCAATTTTCTCGCTGTTTCTTACTTTCGTGCGTGAGAGTCTTCTTAATTTCTTGCATTTCGTGCGTATGGTATTTTGTGGTGTCTCGTGAGAGACGTCTGGTGCATCCAGAAGCCCGGGGCTTATCGCTCCCCTGTTTCTACGGCGCCGCCCAGTGATCTTCTCCAGGGTGGGTATTGACGAGCACCAGGTCCCCCCACTGCTCCTAGCTCCCGTGCGAGCTGCCGCCTGCGAGCGCCTGTGAGCGCAGATATTCTTGCGTACGTGAAGCACTATTTTATAAGTTTCTGTATTTTACTTGATCGACGCATCCGAGACTTTTTCCCGCTGACGCAGGGGTTTTTTTATGCCGCGTCAATAAACTGTATTTTATTTTGTTCTATCGTGAATAGTTGTATTATTTAACTTCAGCCTAGCAGCAATATTTCCTCTCCCTCACTCCTGCATAATTTATTAATAAACATAAATTTGATTTCATTCATTTGAGGTAAGTCTCAAACAAATAGTTCACGAAAAAAATAATATATTTTAAAAACATGTGAGTTATAACATAAAATGTGTTTATGTTTAAAACCTATTGAATTAATTAATACTCTATATCGGAATGCTTTTAACACAATGGAAATAATAAATAATTAATCAAACAGTGACAAAGTTACTGCGATTATCTGTATTATATCTATAAAATATATTTATATATTCTGTTTTGTCAACAAACAGTAAAGCATCTATAAGTAAAATAATTTATCATGCATGTTTTTATATTTAAAAATTATAGTGTAATCTCTTATAGCAAAATACTCGTTGGTAATTATTGACTTATACATGGAATAATATTACATAACTTTTTAAGTAATTTATTTAACTGTAAAAGTTTGTCTTGCATTGCCAAAGTATTAACCAACAAACATTTTAACTATAAACCATACGATTTTCATTCGATTGTATTGCAATAACCAATTAATCCTTAAATTAAAGTTATTTAACTTTACACTATCAACTTTTTTAATAACTATTAATTTTATTAACATTATATATATATATATATTTATACTGAATATTTTGTAAATAATACATTTTTTTAAATTCAATAAAAAATCTATTATAAAATTAGTAATATAAAAATAATATAGTATTAATACTCGTATTTATAAACAATATAGAAATTATCTACATTAAGAAAATTTTTGCTCTATATTTAAAAATTCAATTATTACAATTCTATTGAAATCATCATCGTTTCAGGGTCCTATTGGTTTAGATGGACCTAAAGGTGATGCGGTAAGTAAAATATTTTCTGTAACTTGAGAGACTGTATTATAAATAAATCAATATACCTTAATACATTTTAAATAAATATACTAAATAAATATAATAAATATTTACAGCGTAATTGTAGCAATCATACTTGTATTTAAAAGCTCTATATCATGTATAATTTAATTTATTTTAATATTTGTTTTTAATTATTATTTTAACAATTTAAACTTCACAATTACAATTGTTTAGTTTATTTTATATAATAAAAAGAGGGTGTCGATATATTATTCACATTATTTAATATAAACTAAACTAAAGTTTATTGGATAAACTGCTTATTCAAATATAATTTTTTCTTTAATCAAAATTTAATGTAATGATTAATTTAAAAGTACTTTAGAATAAAAAATATATAAAATGTTCTATTTATTCTAAAATCATTTTTCAAATACACTATTTCCTTCATTTATTACAATACATTTGTTCTGTCAAAGAATATTTTTATGAGATAAATAATTTATTTAATTTAAAATATACTTGCTTTCTCTTAAGTAACTGATATGTTTAATTAATAAATGTTATAATATAGCAATTACATTAAAGGAGAAAATCATTAACGATAAAGTAACATGGGCAATAAGAAAATCAACCAAAATGAAATTATCAACCATTCTTCTTAATTATCTAAATTTAAAATACATTGAACTTAACATAAAAAAATTATAGAAGCATACAAGTTATTAGATGTTACATCTTTAATAAGTATGTTTAATTTTTCACTAAATAAAATTTATAATAAAAAAAAAATTTATGTCAGGGTCGACCAGGAGATAAAGGACAGAAAGGAGAAATCGGAAGCCCTGGATTTGATGTTTTCTCTGCAGTAAAGGTATCTATTACAATAATGTACATAAATTTTATTATTAAAAATACATTCTCGTCGCTATTGTTTTCATACGTTATTGCATCGTTTGATAATTTCTTTCATTTGAAACATTTTTATTTATAGTTACTGTATTGTTCTTAAAAAATTGATACAAATTAATTATATCATATTGCTTTTAGACGCACTACACATGACCGTAAAAGTCAATAAATGCAGTTTGTAAAAAACAATTCACTGGACTGTGGACCGAAATTAAAGTTAACTTTTTTTTTCGTGATTAAACTATAAAAACAGATGACACTACATTGTTAAAAAAAAAAAATAAGACTTAAATTATCAAAAATTATTAAATATAATTTTTATATTTATATTTTTAAACTTATTTAATTATCTACATAAATTGATGATTGATCGCTAATATATAAAAGAATATAAGATAATAATTTAAAGATATAAAAGAACATTTTTATATTTTTTATTGTAAGAAGTTTTATTAACACGAAATTCTATAAAATTCTATAATAACCAATAATTTTTTAACATCTTTTTTTATATTGTTTGTTTAATTCTTAAATATATAATCATTTATAATTTGATTGAAGTCCAAGCAATAGAGCATTTTTTAGGCTATGAAAAAAGCAATTAGTGATGTATATCCAAATTCGTAAAAAAATCATTAAATTCTTATTTTCTAAAATGGCACTCATGATATTTAGATTTTTTTTATTAACAATTTTAACGAAAAAAAGCATTTTTTTACTTGTTTTGTTATAAAATGAAAAGTCTTAATTTAAACTCTATAGTATCAATGGATGATTTGAAACTATTTAAATTGTGAATAAAATTCATTTTTTTTAACTGATCAGAAAATTAGAAGCTAAGAAATTTACCAAAAAAAATTTTTAAATATAAATTTTTATATTTTTAATTAATATTCATATTAATATTTTGGTTTATTAATTTTTTTAAATTTTAATCATTATAAATTCTATAATTTTCATTTATAAAATATTTTTTTAGAAATTTAGCATCTTTTAGTAAAATAAAGTGTAATTTATATATTTTTTATTTTAATTTATAAGGATTATAATAAATTATTTACAAGATTTTTTGTAACTATCTCTATTTAATTATTACCTCTAGAGATAGAAATAACAAATAAATATTTCAGAAAAAGAAATTTTAAGGAATATAATAGAATTAAAATTTATATATTGCTAATATATGAAAAAAATTTTTTTGTTTCTTCTAATAATCATATAATTATAAACGAGTTAATATGTGTTGGAAAGGTTTAAAATAATTTTCCAATACTCAATTAAGGGAATTTTTCATAATTGTAAAACTAATTTATATTCAGTTAGTAGCTTAAAATATTTTAAGTTATTATTAATATTTATTTGATTGATGCATGTACTTATGTTGACGATAGTCGATTTATATCAAAATAAAAAAAACAAATTTATCACCAATTCACCCATTTATTTTACATAAAATAAAGATGTCAATTTCTTTTATTACCTAAGTATTCTGTTTCGGAAAATAATCAAGTAAAATTTTAAAAAGTCCACGATACGCCTATGTTATTTGATCTTGATCAAACAGAATAATTGAATTTTAATTCCAATTATTGTTCTCACTATTTCTAATTTGATTTATCTCATTTTCTTCTTTTATAATTTTATTATACATACTTATTATCATTTTTATATTTTTTATTTATATTATCCCAATGGTATAATTACAATTTCCATAATGTTATTTGTTCTATATTATTAAAAGCAATATGATACAAATGTATACAGTAAAATAACTGTTAATATTCTAGGAAAGTGTAGGGAACATTAAAGACATTTTATTTCTAATAAATTTTTTTTATGAAATATAAAAATTTATTTTATAAATATTTTTTAACATATATACAAATATTACTATTTTTAATGAAAATTTTAATTTATTTTAATTTTAAGCAATAATAATTGTAATAAATTTTCCAAAGTGCGTCTGTAATGAAATACATTTTAAATAATGATACAGAAACAAAATATTATTCTGTATATTAAAATAAAATAATAAATGTAAACATAATATTTAAATGTAAAGAATAATGTTTTAAAATAAACATTTTAATTTGATTCATTTAGTGTCAATTTACGGATTGAATTTTTTTGTAGATGAATATGTTAATTCGCATAGTTTATATCAAAATTGCTCATTCATTGACAAACAAAAAATAAGAATAATTCATTTTTGTATCGGTATTTTTCATATAAGAATAATAACAATAATAATGAAAATAGTAATGCAGAGTATACAGTAAAGTCATATATTTCAAGATATTTTCAACATTATGAATAGAATGTACTAATATAAAATATATTTAAGGTATTTTTAATGAAATTGTACGATTAGCAGAAATAAGTAAAATAATATTTTTTACTAATATAATCTGAGTAGATTACACAAAAAAAAAATTACATTAATTATAGACGCACTTATTGTAACGCCATATTTCTTACATTTTCCAAGTATTAGTAAATTTGATAATGTGGATCAATATCCTGGTAAGATTATAAAGTATGCTTATACGAGATGTGCATTTCACATTATTATACAGAATATAAAAAAAATATGTATAATTTTTCCGCCTGCGGGTCAATGCACAGGGAATAGGTTTAAAGAGGTCGGTGACAACTCTACGCGGCGGGACGCTGGGATATGCGGAAATCGTCGCCCTGAAGGTAACCGGCCTTCTTCAGGCACCAATCCTTAATTTTCACAATAATTTGCATATTTTTTAATAATTAAATCTTGGGATTTATCTAGTAGCTGTATTTATGTTTTTTTAAATAAAGGTTAATATCATTACGTATTATTATTTTGTAAATTATTGCTTATGCGATTTATCACTTAGTATAGCTTTTGTTTATAGTAATTACTATTACATCGAAAGTTTTTGTAATGTTTAAATGATCTACAGTATTTAATTTTATAAGTAGTTGAATTGTGTTTATATAGATGTATATTTTTATTTCAAAATATAAAAAAAAAGGGAAAAAATATTCAACTGTTTATCATTTTTAATGCTTTTTATTGAATAAGTAAAAGGTAATTTTGAATTGTATAAAAATTATAATATTTACAGTTTTAATTAAAAAAAGTAAAAGCATTGTTGGTATATGCTACTAAATTAATAAACTGATAATTTATATAAATTCGTATACAAGCATTTACATTCAAATTTTTTCAGTTTATTTTATTTCATTGCATCTTTCTATATCTAAGTAACATTCGTTATTAAAGAATTTCTATTATTTTCATTAATTTTTATATAAAAATATAATATCTTCATGATAAAATAAAACCAATTAAATTAAAATTATTTTTTTTAAATAAAAAAATACATTTATTAGTGTTTGATCAAGGCATGTTTTATTTAGTAATATAAATAATTTTTGTATATTATAATGCATGATTCATTAAAAACAATTTAATATGTTTAGTCGAAATAACATTATATTAAAAGTATAATTTTTTGTTTACATATAAAAAAAATATTTAAATAGTAAATAATACACTGATTTAATATGTTTATCCGTTCAAAATATAAGTAAGTAATATTTAATATTAGATTTCGAGAAACTTTACACAGTATAAATAAAAGCAATTTTAAATAAAAATGACATTATTATAGCCTTAATTTTAATAAAAATGATGTATTTCGTAAAAATTTGTATTAATATTGAACTTTATAAATAGCTATGGGCATGTGGAAGTTGAGAAGTGATTATTGGCAAAGTCTGGCACTAATATTAACTAGATGATTGACAGATAGACGATTGAGCGCAAACTTACAAATTATTATTCCTTTATGCATTTTATTTTTAATCTCCCATTAGTTTATTTTTGTTATGTTAATTTTATTTGTAGTGATTGTGTTTCTACCTGTAGTTGGCCTACTTTCTAGGAACTTCATGCACAGGGTCATAACATCAGCAAGGAACAAATTATAACATTAAAAGTAAGTTTGTACTTCAAAATACATCGGTTAATATCATTCAGACAGTACTATTCTTTTAAAATTGTTGTTTATTTTTTAGTATAAACAAATTATCGAAAATTAATTAATTATGCAAGTTAGTATTTCCCATTCATATTACAAATTTTATGTTTCTTTCCATTAAATAAAATAAAATTTTAAATTAACGTTAAATAATTGCCAAAGTTTATAAAATTTTTTTTATCTATTTTTCATGAATTCATATTCTGCATGAAATTTTCTGCACTTATTTTGATTAGTATGGCATGCAATTTTGAATACATTTAATTAAATTAAAAATGTTTATAGATTTTTATAATAAAGATACATTTATTCTAAATATTTTATCCGAAAAATACAATTCCAATAATTTAATAATTCAACGTATTCAAATTAAAGATTCAAAAGTATAGACATTATTTTAACTTCTTTTCTGTAAAATGAATATTTACACAGAAATAAATTATAAAAAATAAATTTAATTATATTTTATATTATAATAAAATGTAACGAAACTAACGAAATAAAACTTTTTGTATTCTATTAGTTATTTTTTATTTTAATTTTTAAGAATTTAATCAAAAATATTGATAACTTTAATTTAAATTTAATTAAAGAATGTGTTATATATATTGTATTTTTATGTAATATCATCAATATTCCTTAAGTTGTATCTATTTTAAAAGAGTTTTTTATATATAACAAATATTGATAAAATATTATTTATTACTACTAGTATTGTAAAAATGATCATTTATTAATTTTGTATTAAATATATTCAGAAAAAATAAATTGGATTAATTTCTAACATAATTGAGTTATGATAAACAATTTTATGCAATTATATGCATGGGAAAATTAGTAAGACTTTAGAAAAAATTTAGTACGCACGTAAAAGAACAAGTCTTAAGTATAATCGTTGTATTTATTTGAATGTATTTATTTTGAACTAATTATTCTCCTAATTATTATTGTTATTATGTTTACTATATTTATGATTAATATATGTTATAAAAGTTGTAAAATTATTTTGTAAGTTTATTTTATTTAGGATATTTATAATTTGGATATTTGATTTATAATTTCATTATATAAACTTATTCCATGATATTTAATGAATATTAAATATAATATTATATATACGTAGAATCCAAGAAGTGAAAATAAATTATTCTCGTGATTATAAATCACTTTTTAATCTTTGCTCTGATCCATTATACTATAAAAATTGAAGAATCATTTAATATACAGTTATTTTATCCTTACAAGGGATAATAATGTAGTCATTAATCATTTTGATACTCACCTAGTAGTACTTACCACAAACAAATCATACTTATTACTTTTCGATTCATCGGTTGAAATTTTCTATATTAATCCTTACTTATTACTTTGCACTCATCAGAATAATCATGTAAATTTACTATGAAATGATACATCAATTTTTTTGTACTTTTTCAAATACTCACAATGGAATTTTTTATTCTCGTGAGGAATTTTGAGTTTAAAAATTATTATTTACTCATATATATTCAATGCATCACATAATTGATGATACAATATAATTTGTAATCTACGTATGTAAATGTTGATATACTATTAAAAATATTTATGTTAATAATACATTCATAATAAATCTTTATTTGACAGTTTTTATTTGTATAGATACAGTAATAATTAATTTCAATACATATAGATTTAAGTATATAATTCTTAGTATAATAAAAATTTATTGATAATTTACTTATTTTAATTGGGTTGTATTTAACAGTCGCTAATTTTTTACGTTATCTAATTTCTTTTTCCCAAGTTAGTTTCTTGGAAATCGTCTAAATTCTGATAAAGTAATTTTTTTCATGTCAGATATTCTCTTTCATTTCAAAGTTTTAATTTTTATTTCTTACATTTTTCCGTAGATCGTACATTTTTTTCTTTTGCTTAAACTATTTCATTTAATATTTCATTATCAATTCTATTTTTTAAATTTTTTGCACACCTTATTATATTTGTATATTTTCTTCAATTTTTTCTCTCTTACTTTATTTTATTTCTCTTTCATTTATTGTTCTTTTTTTCTCGCATTTTTTGAATATTTTTATTTTTTCAAAATTATTTTTTTGAGTTTTGTATACAAATATGGAGAACTTGAAATAAATGCTTGTATTAAGCTTGTAATAAAAAAGAATGAAAAAGAAATACATGGTCTATCCCCGAAATAAAAAAAAATAATAATAAAGAAGAAAAAAATGGAAAAAGATTTCTTCTATATTTTAACACTCCTCTCAAATCGCTGCGACCAATATTTGTAAAATGAAAAAAAATCTCGATACTTCGGGGACAGACCACGTATAAACTTGTAATAAAGAAGAATGAAAAATAAATTGAATGCGAGCGACCTAATAAAATTAAAGGTGTATTAAATAGTATGATAATTTATACAATTGATTAGTGTGAACCAATATCTAACTACGCTAAAGATGATAAATTTTTTTAAATATGTCCAATACACTACGAATCAAAAATAATTGAAATATCGAGAGTTGCTTTTTGTGTAATTAAATAATAAAATTGCATGAGATGTAATTAAGTAATTAAATTATTTCATATGAGTGTGTTGGACATAATCAAATGGATAAAAAGAGCTCTTACGAATATAACACAAATATTTATTATCTTTTAAAAGGTAATTTGATTTAAAAAAAAAAAAAAAATGCATTCGCACTTTAGTAAATATGCTGTAAATTAGATAAATATGATATTTTGTTGAAGATTTGAAAAATTAGTATAAGCGCAGGAAATTTTGAACATTGCAAATATGACTTATAAAGGATATAAGCAAATATTATTTTATATTATAAAAAATTTATAGGAATAAAACCAACCTTACTTAACAATATTAATGCATGAAAAGTGGTATAAGGAAAGAATAAAAATTATTGTATCAACATTGTATAAATTGTGATTAAAACTAAATAGTATAATTATTAATAAAAAGAAAACAATGGATATACGAGTATTAGAATATCGTAAATGCTAACTATTAGATCTGACACCTTCATCAACGAGTAATTATTATTAGAATACAAATTTGAAAAGAGAAGATGGAAATGAAAAGAAGGTCGAGAGATAAACTTGATCAATGAAAAGATGAGAAAAACATTTCATTGCTTGAGGCTAATAAAAGATACACTTGTAGTTTAACATTAACGACCTTTATTTCTTGAAAAATAAAACTTTCACAATAGGGGATTATCATTTATTTAGTTATGTATCAAGACTAAATGTACGAGTTTTTAAATTTATAATAATTATCTGCGTTTTAAAATAATAAATTACAAATAATTATTTTATTTATACATTAATCTTAATTGTAAATAATAAAAATTGTGTTTGAGGAATATGGATGAGATCGTGAATTTCATGCGTTTTTTAACAAGATTCCTTTGAGAATGGTTTACGAGACGTTTTACCTTTTTTCAGTACTCATTTATTTCTTGTTTTCCACAATCTTTAATTTGTATGTCTTTAGTTGAATTTTTATATCTTAAATCCTTAA
Organism: Eupristina koningsbergeri; assembly: GCA_018907245.1. Classification (NCBI taxonomy): domain Eukaryota; kingdom Metazoa; phylum Arthropoda; class Insecta; order Hymenoptera; family Agaonidae; genus Eupristina; species Eupristina koningsbergeri. Next base: position 74,850 of record JACCHV010000117.1, read on the forward strand.
TTACTCCAATATCCTTGTATCCAAATCACTTGTCACATATGCTATTAATTAATAGTGTGATTCATGCGTACAGTTACACAACTCTTTTCGTTGATTTTATCGACCATGTAGATATCTTCGACATGTTGCAATCAGTTGAATCATTTTATCTTTAATTGCTTTACAAATATTAATCTGATAATTCACATTATATCTTTCTTGTGTTAATTTAAATCAAATTTGATCCAAACTATGGAACATATAGAACATATTTAATTTTTAAAAATGTCTGGTTTTCTTTTACATTGCATAGTAGCACAACTGAGTCTTTTCTTTTGATAATATTTATTTTATCCTCCTCAGTCAACTAAAACAATCCGTTCATACTTGGATTAAAATCAGTAAAAAATTTCTTGGAGTTAGTCATATGACTTATTGCACCTAAGTCTATGAACCACATTTCTTTGTTACAATTTATAACATTTTCAATAAATTATGCGTATTAAAAATTTCCCGATTTTTGCTTCATTAATACTATTTCATTTACCAGAAACAATTTTTCATTTTGACTTATCAGGAGTTTTTTGCTTTATCGACCTTATTATTTTTACGATTTTTCCTTGCCCAGTATTTCTTGCAATCTTGTTTTATATATTTGATTTTATCGCAGAAAATATATTGTTGTCATTAATCAGTTATTTACTCTAATCAATACTTTTATTCTGTCCTTTGTTCAATATATTTTTCATCTCTATTTCGTTTGCAGGAAGATTATTTCTTCTATCATTTCCTGACAAATAATTAATCATATGTACTTTTCATTAACAATGACATCCCATACATCTTTGTCAATTAGCATAAGCTTCATCTTATAATTCCAAATGTTGTAATTATCACTGTTGAACTTCTGTTTGAAGTATTTATAATCGAAAATTTCTGCTATTTTCTTCATGACAAATAAAACTTTAATTATATAAGAGCATTATTTATAAATCGTGTAATCAATAATACGGAACTCATAAGCTGTTGAAAAAAACAGAGTTATACTGAAACGTAAAAATTGATATGCATAAAGTATATCTAGAACTAGCTGTTGTTACTTGACATTAAGTGACACTAAGTAGTATTTATAAGATTCGAAACACACAAATAGAAGCTGCTGACTCTTTATGTATCAAAAAGTATTGAACCATTACTCATTCCTATATTTATTAGCTCGGCGTGTAGTGACCTCAAAAGGTTACAACACAGCTTCTGTTGATTATATCGAGAATCATTTCTCAAGTATATCGGTATATATGCCAATAGTTACTTAATACACATTCAAGGAAATTTTGTTTATTGTTATCTAAAATTAAATAACCAAATAATAATAAATAATCTTAAAAAATTATTTAATAATGAGTTAGGATTTTTCTAACTATTATTATATCTAAATATTAAAATTATTTAAGATTATATAACAAAAAAAAATTGATTTACTTTTTAAAAAATGTTTAATTCCATCTCTCTAGTATGAAAGAAAAAATACTGAGAATTTTGTAAACATACAAGATATAAATAAACAAAATTAAATGGTTTTCAATCATTTTAAGTCTTCACTAAAAGAGGATAAATATCCATTTTTGTAGAAAATATAATATGACAAGTTTTTTGTCATTTTAAAAAAATTATTAGTCTTTTATTTTATAAATATATGTGTTTATGCAGGGCGAGCAAGGAGAACCAGGTCCACCAGGACCTCCTGGGCCTGAAGGAATTCAAGGAATTCCAGGAAATGATGGGAGTCAAGGATTACAAGGTGAAAATGGACTCGCAGGAGAAAAGGGTTCACCTGGTCCTATTGGACTTACAGGTCCTCCAGGATCCGCTGGAGCTGTTGGTCCTAAGGTAGTATAAACAATATTCAAAATTTACGACTTCAAATATATTTTTAATACATAAAATATAACAAGCCCTTATAAATTTTTTGTATTGGTTTTAAATGTATTATAATTTATTATCAAATACTATTTAATGACTTACTAACAAGATCACTTGTATAATTTATTTTTTTAAATAATAATTTTCATGTGAACTTTAATATGACAGCAATTAAGTCATTAAATAATTAGCTAATTAAATTAAAAATATTTTTAATAATATATATATATATATATATATATAGATCATAAATTTTTCCCAAAATTATTTTGTTCGTTATAATAAAAATAAGTAAAAAATTAACTTAAAACATGCTGTTGATCAATATATTTTAATAAATAGTAAAATACAAATATATACTACTATTAAAAGAACTATATAATTTAATAAAAAAATTAATTTTTATACAAATGAAGGTAATCAATAGATTTAACAATGTTATTTGAAATGTGTTATGATTTGAATTCTTTTTTGGTCAAGCATTGACCATATCATATTATATCAAAAACAGAGTTATCCAATAAACTGGTAGCACATATAAAGTGCTAAGTACTGATGGTAAGCAATACGTGATGGTTTTAGCATTTTTGATATGTACTAATTACAGGGTATAGTACTCACATAATATATATCTAATAAATATTTGACAACAAAAGGCAATAGTGATTTTTGCGACCTTTTCCTTATAACTTCTAACAGGTTTTTTTTGTTAAGATAGTGTACAACTTCTAGAGCTTAGCTTTGTAGTCAATGCTGTTGGCATATACCCTTATAATAAAGTTTTGACTTTAAAAATTTGGTTTATTTTTATCAATAAGTTTATAGGGTATTTTATATTATTTTCAATATATTATATTGCTGTAAATCACAAGAATTTATTTAAAATTGTAATTTTCCGAAAACTGGAGTAAATTAAAATTATTATATTATAATAATTTATATGAAAAATTTCTTTATCATTGTTTACATTAGTACTTCATTATCTCAATATTTGTATAAGAAAATTTTATAAATTAGAAATTTCAAACAAAATAAGAAAAAAAACCTATAGATTATTTTTATCTTATTTATTTAAATTTTTTTAGGGTGACAAGGGTGACAAAGGTGAACGTGGTTTAACTACCTCAATAAATGGTGAGCCATTTGCGACAGGAGTTTTCGAAGGACCTCCTGGACCTCCGGGACCACCTGGCAAGTAGAGTTCAATTTGAATACTATTCCAGATATGTACAAATTATTTTTCTGCATATAAAAGAATGATGAATTCATTTTAGACATTCATTATATAAAAAATTTGTTATTATTTGATCATTTATTTAATACAAAGGACTTTTGAATTTGTACATTTCCTTTTTATTGATGTTTCTATAGACTTTTTTATTAAATTTAAAAATAATATTATTTTAAATTTATTATGGAGTAATATATCAGTGGGAAAATAATTATAAAAACAAAAGAAGATGTCATACCTATTAATTATTAATATATTTATTTTTTTAAGATTATAGAATAATAAGTATTATATTCAAATTAAATTTATTGAAATTAAATATTATTTTAAGATTTAATATTTTTCATTACTTATAAAAATTAAAAAAAAATTTTTGTAAATTTTAATATAAAAATAACTTATAAAGTATTTGTTTGTAGTTATAAAATGCTTCCAACTACGAATTAATTCACATGAATTTTATTTAAAAAAAAAGACAAATGTTTAAATGCAATAAGTATAAAGCCGTCATGAGAATTTGAATATGTATTTAAAGACAATTATTTAAAAAATTTTTATAATTATGACCAATATTTTATATTTAAAAAATTCAAGGACATAAAATATTTTTTATATTGATATGAAAACTATTATTTCGAATGTGCAATAACAACAATTAAATTTTATATATGCATAGCATTGAATTATAATCCACAGTATACACGTAGTATACATACACACTATTTTATAATAATAGACTTTATTATTAAAATACTTCAAATAAATTTAATTATTATTATAAAAATTGTTATAAATAATTTTAATATCTTTTGTTTGATAGAAAAACGTAAAAGCTTTTTTATTAAGACAAAGCTTATGCGTTAGTGAACAAAAAAAGCTATAGAAATAATTGAAAAAAAAAATTAGCATCGTAAAATTTCAACAAGAAAAACATTCTTTTAAGTATTGTAAAGTGATCCAAATACGATACAATCAAGAAGTGATAGTCAATCCAAAATAATTGATAATTAGTTGAATATATAATTTATAAATTATGCATAAAAAGAAATTATAAAAATATATACATAGAATCAAAAAAAAAAATGTTACGTTTCAATATATCATGGAAATTATAAATAATTAATTCATATATTTTTATTATAAAAATAAAAATTTATTCATAATATTGTAAAAGATAGTGAATATAAAAAATAATTGTTAAGATTTACAAGTATGTTGAATTTAAATGATTTTACTTGAATAAGTAAGAATAATTTATAAAAATAATAGGATCGCAAAATAATTTATATTATAATTATATATATTGCATGTTATATACGTTACTTAATAAATACGCTTTGTAATATTCTTGTTGTATATTAGAAGTTTATAAGAATTCTATAGTATCCAAAAGGACGATGTGGGTAGTTAAGTTAATTCTGCAGTGCCTGTCACCCATCTAAAATGGAGGCCTCGAGATCTTTGGTTTCGATATTAATATCACAAACAGTAATTTTAATTTAGTTACACAGTGAATGTTTTGACAGATGGTTGGTCGAAATGGCAAAAGATAAAGTTTTTTTGTTTTGGGCCACTTTTTAGAACTTTTTCAGGAATTTTTCCTACTATGACATCCTTTGTGATGAAATGGAATAAAGTAGTGAATTCCCTTTGGTTAATAATTTTCCCTGACGATATGCCTAGAATTTTCTAAAATTTTCTTTTTTTTAAATTTGATGTATTTTGGTTTCTAATCATTTTGCTTCACCCGTAGTGGCAATATTTATTACAATATTCAATTTCATACTACAATGTAGTTAAAACTCGTAACCTTGTTTCCAATTTTCGATTCATTTCTTCTATGATTTCACTTTATCGACACATTAATCAAGTTTATTATTTTACATTACAATCACAATTTATTCAAGCTAATTAAGTTCTTAAAATTTTGCATCGTCGATAATCTTATTTATTTTTATTTTTTGATATAAGTAAAATTTGTAAAAGATATTGAGGCATAACAAAGACTAATTTCTTAAAAAAATAAAAAAAATCTATGTATTAAATACTAAATTTAAAAAAGTATTATATATTAAAGGAGGTTATACTAAATAATTAATTTACTAGGTTATACTAAAATAATAAAAAAAAAATTTGGTAGAATGAATATTAATATTGTTTTTATATTAATCAAGAATATTATTAATTTTATAATATTTTTATAAATTATCTATATATGATAAAGAAATAAAATAAATAAATCATGGTTAAAAAATTTATTCAATAAATATCTTTTTGTATATTACTCTTCCAATAAAGTATTCTGAGGATAAAGAAGTTGTTATGTTGGACATGGTGAATGCATTGTAAGTAGCTGTGCTTCAAACTAAAATTATCAACATATAATTTTTTTTATTAATTGAAAAAGAAAATAAATAAATAAAACATTGAATAGTAAAATCATACATCATCGATTTGAAAGATTCATTTGAGACAACTATCTAAGATAATATTAAGATTTTGAAAAAAATTGGAAATCAAAGGAATTAAAAATCTTGCATTATTAAAATATATAAAGCTTTCATCAAGATATTAAATTTTATTATTTATATACTATTCTATTATCTATGTATATATATACTATTATATTATATATATATATATATATATACGAATGAAATAGTAAAAGTGTACAAAATGGTAAGATATATAACATAAATATGTATTTTGAATACTCCGCTACTTTGTGATTATTACAGCTTAGAACTTCTAAAGCGTCAGAAAAGGTATATTAGCCTAGAAAAATCATGCACCACGTTTATAAATCAAATAAATATCTAAAGTAAATAAACTTAATAATACACTTAATAATTGAATATCATGATTGGAGTCATCTTCCATTTTATAGTGGAATTTAGAGTTTATTTTTAAACATCCGGTAAACTGGAATTCGAAAAAAATACTTGTTTATTCTTTAATTGTTAGTGAACGTTTCGATAGGATAATCCCTGTTCTTATCAAGATTATTATTTAAAATTAAATAAAACGTTAATAAACATTTTTTAATTTTTTCACACATAAAAATTAATAGAAAAATATAATTACAAACAGAACATGTAAAGAAGCACTTAACATTAAATAATAAACTCTTGTTTTTATTTGCATCGCATGTCATTGAATTCGTACAGGAGAACTTCTAATTCAATAATATATTATTTTCAACCTTAATTTCCTTCTGAAACTTTTTGCGTAATCATACTCTATTATGTAAATATATGATAACACTGTCAATAATAATTCTACATTACCAACATTATTTTCGTTGGTATTGTAACAGATATTCAATAAATATTCAAACTTATTTAGATTTTTATTTATAGAGTACAGCTCATAAATATAAATTAAAATGTTTTAATATGTTTAAATATATTTTTAACAATATTGTTCATGCTTTTCCGAATTTAATAATAGTATGATAAATAAACCGTTGGATTTTATACCTATTCACGAATAAAAAACGCCATAAGTGAAGGCCATTAATTACCCAAGAACAATTGTTAAAAAAAAAATATATTATATTATATTTTCCAGAAGACATCATTTAATGTTATTGGCACCAACCAATAATATTAAACTTAAATTTATCATTTCAATAATGCGTACACAGAACCTATAAATCTTATACATGCATTTCTGTGGTGAAATAAGATTTCAACTTATACTTGTTGTAAATGACAAAAACTGATTAAAAGATAAGGCGAGAAGAAAGGGTTGATTGCCGCAGGTCAAATGATAAACTCGCGATTTATAGTATCTAAAAATTTACTATTCGGCGTTTTTATTTTACACGACATAAAAACCTCCTGCTATTCAAGGGGAAAAGCCGTCGGTGTGCTTACAGGTAAATATAATGAATTACTGTCAATGCTAGATGAACTTTCCGCACTCACAATGAGTTGCTGCGTCCGCTGCGGGCACGCGCTCAATTTTCAGCGTCTCTCCAGCGCGGAAGCGCAATGAAGACGTTAAAGGATACGAAGATGAGGCGGTGGATCCAAAGATCCTGTATTCCTTAGCACAAGCACCTGGGCATTCAGTTGCACCAAACATCATGGGTACGATCATGTATCCCGGTAACACAACACTTAAACTATCGCAATTACAAATTCTCGTAGACAAAAGAAATGCAATTATAATTGAAACGCTTATGCAGACAAGTCAAATCTCGTACTACGGCGGGTCGTACAAGAAGTGAATTTTTCTCACGCCTTTCGGACCCACGGAGATCAGTTTTTCCTTCTGGATTTTTCTCCCGCCCCCCTCTACTATCTAGGTGATAAGAAGCTGCCCAATTTTCCTTTTCCGAGTTTTACGACGGATTGTCTTGAACAGTTGTATTGATTAGTAATTTATAAATTTTTTAGACTTATTATTTTGTTTAAAATTTTTTACATAATATCACATATATTAATATTTTTTTATATTTTAATGATAATTTATTGGAAGTACTTATATAAATTAATAAATTATTAAAATTTGTTATTTTTTGATAATATATTATCGTTTGAGGTAGAAGTTTTTATTAACATTATTTTTATTTTATTTAATACAAATAATATATGATATTAAGATATTAATCATGATATTGACCTTACTACATATTAAATAATCTTAATTATTCATGTAATAATTTAACTTTCAGTCAATATATAATTTGTGTAAACATAATATTTAACATGGTTTTATATACAAGGTTTTAAAAGTGCAAATTATAAAGAATAACTTGATCGTATTCGCATATAAGTAACATATATTTGAATTAATTTATACTGTATTCACATTAATAAAAACAATTGTTACTAGTAAAAATTTCAAATATTATTCAATGTATTTTTTATTATGTCTAACCTACAAGGATATTTCACTGTATGAAATAATTAAATTATTTTGACAGAAAAATTATTGTTTGCATCAGATATTGCTTAGTAAGTAATTATTTAAAAATTACTAATATATAAATCTAATAAATATTTTTCATTTCTTAATAACTAAGGACAATATTATTCATTTTCAAATCAATTAGTTTTTAGAAATTGATTAAATAACTTAAGTTTTTTGGAACATAAAAGATTTGACTAATGCAAACTTAGAAAGCATGATATTATTGACTAGTTTAAGCTTTTAATATATTTCTGACTCTGTGTTATTAGAAGATAAGATGCTCAACAAATCTATAAGTACACTTGAGGTTACCTCCATGAAAATGGAGCTGTGCGTTATTAATATTTTTTTTAAATAATAAAAATATTTTAATATAAAAAGGAGAAGATTGTTTAAATAAATATTTAAAATAATATAAATATTTTTTGCATTTATAATTAATGGTTTAGATTAATACATGTTTATTCGAGAAGAACTTGAGATCAATTGTTCATCTTCTTTTCGTATTTATTTTTTAACTAGAAAAAGATCTTAGATTTTTTCTTTTATAAATTTATTATATATTTATTAATTTAAAATTATATTACGGATTCAACTACGCGTTTTATTTTAATTAATATAGATCACATATCAGATAATTCAGCAGTATTGTTTCTAATGAATTTATTACTTCAAATGCTTCGTCTTTCAAACATGGTCATAAGTAATGCAATTTTTTGTATGTTTAAATTATTATTGTGAACATTCTATTGAAAAGAATCATGAAAATCTAACTTCTTATCAAATATACCATTAAATGTTATTAATTCGATTTTAACAATCTAAAACTTTCTTATTGTTGAATCGACTCTAACAATTATTAGTTTCGTACACCTTATATACTGAATTAATTAAATTACGATTTACAATTAATAAATCACAGTTAATAACACATGAATCATGAATCACTACACTTTAGAATCTTAACAAACGTGGATTATACTGTTCAATGTCTGTCACTTTGTATATTTTTTACGCTAAATCCTCTGCCATGATTAGTTTGATATCACATTTATTTCTTTCAAATTTTTATTTAATAAATGATTTAAGCACTAAATATTTTACACTAGATTTTCAATTTGAAATAATTAATATTTTGGAATTTTATAGTTTATTTTTACTCTGTATCAATTTCATTGAATAAATTTGAAGTCCAAATGACTTAAATATGTTTATAAATTATAAATTTGAATTTGTTCACACGTTGAATAGTTATACTGAACGTTACTAAAAATATAACAAAATGATTTTCGAGTAATATTGGTTGTCTACCTGTAGTACTAATAATAAAGACATTACTAGGAAATATTCAAATAAGATACTCTAATCCATCCATTATATCAATTCCTCAGCATTGTCTTTTATAATTGTTATTTATTTCAATCAATAACTCTTGATCTGTTTTATTATCAATTTATTATAATAATGAATATAAAAAATCAATCCTTTCTTGTAATACTTCTTAAGAGGAATTACAAGGTGGTTAATAACAATGACAGTTTGATTGAACATATGACGAATCTTTGTCATTTTTAATGAAAAAATTTTAATTTATAAAAAAAAATTCTGAAACATTTATTTGCATTCAAATAGAATAATTATTACAAATGGTACTCGATCATTAATACATATTATATATTTAAAAACTTGGATTATGTGCAAGATTATTTAAAAAAAAAGTTTGGGAATAATTTGAAAAAAAAATGAAAATTATAAAAACCATGTATACCCCATAAAAAAATGTAAAATATATGAAAAAACGAACTACCCATATCCTCATCACACATTGTTGATATGTGGTGATACACAGGGCCCCAGGGCACCAAGGGTAATACCGGCCCAGATGGACCAGCTGGTCCGCCCGGTGAGAAAGGCGGACGCGGCAAACAAGGGAAAAAGGTAAGCACCTCTTCGGCGCAATTTCGCTCTCCATCTCATAATACATTCACAATAATCTTATTATTTATTTTTCGAATCCGATTCTTTTCACACCTAAATATTCAGTTGATATGTTGATGTATTAGTACCACGTAAAAAAAATCTGCAGGGAATATAAAGAAAAATAGATGTAGAACGTGGTCACTTCATAATTATATTTTTAATAAAATATTTGTAATTTATCTATCTAAAGTTCTTGATTTTGATTAATTACATATTTTAATATTTAATATGCATGCCATTTCACTTAATAACTTAATATAATAATATTAATAATAATACTTTATTTTTTTTGCACAATATTTCGTTCTTGAATGCTTGCATGAAATTTTGAATGCATAGTTGATTTATGTTAATTTTTAAAGTGCATGTGTTTTTCTAAAAAAAAAACATAAAATTTAACTAATGGTCTAAATATTTAGTTTCATTGATCTGGAAATTCTTCAGACTATAAATTATAAATTTAAAGTGAATAAAAAATAATTTTTTTGAATAGAAAATATCTATTTCAGATTCAATATAAATTATGTAAATATACATTTGACGAAAAATTAAAAATGAATTAAGATGGTATTAATACAATATGCCATATTATTTTTTACTATACTTTTTCGAATTCTTTATTTCTATTTGATATAAAAAAACTTCTAACTTGATTATTTATGTTACTCATGAATGTAAATTTTACATATTTTTGTTTTTTTTTCAAAAAATTTTTTAATCTGTTATTATCCAATTAAGATAATTACCATATACATAATCAAATGATATTAAAAAGTAAAAAAAAAAATTCATAATTAAATATATTTAATTATAAAATAGAAAAAATATCTAGATATAATGAAGATAAAATTGAAGCCAATCAAAATTTTTCTTATCTATGTCTGTTTTATTTTACTTTTTACTTTTAATTTAAAAACTGCTTATTCGTTTTTCTTATATTTTTGCAATGCTAAAGTTGCTTTAATTATTTTTCATAATATGAATATACATATTTTTTTATTTATACATCTACAATTGTTACTATCTCTTCAATATATTTATTCTTTTTACATTTACATAATAAAAAAAAAATGATTCATTTCAATTAGCTATTTTTAAATTAAATAAAAATTTTCTACTTTATAAATACATCTATTTTATTAAATCATGAATAATTTTTCTAAATTAAAATATATAATTAAATGTATTTAATACAAATAAGTAGTTGCTACTTATTTATTAATGTATTATTTGTAAATACAAGTATTTATCATTAATTCTTTTTAGCAAAAAATAGGATTTTAATAAGAACTTATAAACTTTATATTAATAATATTAAAATTTCTCAGTAGTAAATACTTTTCAAAATATATAAAAATTAAAAAATAGAAGCTTTTATGATAGTTATAAATTATATTTATACAATTTTTTATTTTCAATAAAATTTAAATAAAATGTATTAACTTTAATTAACAAAAGTAGTTCCATTATTTACTAAATTATTTCTACACGAATAACTGTATTATAATTAAATATAATTATGAATTTAGTATAAAATCAAAATGTCATAGTAAAAATGAATATAAAAATTGGTGGCAGCAAATAACACGTATCATTCGATACTCCATTTATTCTCTAAAATGACGAAACACAATATTAGTTATATATTTAAATGCCTTGTAGAAAATATACCTTACAAGTCAACTTGGTTTTGTTTTGTGTACCCGTAGTGTGGGATTTTAATGCAAAAAAAATATTGTATTTTCCTGACAGTCTTAGATTTCGCAGTTTCTCTGTAGGTTTAAATAACAACATCAATAACGTATACAACTACTACTCGCTGAGCTTTGAGCGCGTAGCCATAACATTTCTCGTAAGTATTTTCAATTAGAGAAGAATTTACATGATGTATCTTTGCGCAGAGAGAATAAAAATTTTCAGTTATTTTCACAAAAAACTTAAATTATTTTACAAATAACATAATGCATATAATATTTAAATTATTCGATGTAAAATATTATAATTGAAATTATTAACTCAAGTTTTTAATTTAAAAAAATTATCTCAAAAAACATTTTTACTATAATATAACAAATATATTTACTTATTTAATACTAATACCTTTGTGTAAATCACAATTGAAATATTTTAAATATTTTTTATACCACTAGAAATAATTTCTCTTTTAAAATAAAATGAAAAATGTATGTTGTAGAAAATGTTATCATTAAAAATTTTATATGTTAAAACAAAAAATAATAATATTTAATCATTATGTAGTGTGCAATAATTATTAAATATTTGAGTGATTTTATTTTTCTTTTCATTCTTAATTTTTTTTTTTTTTAATTTGAATAGTTTAATTTAAAATATCAAAATTATTGCTTAATACACTTTCTTTCTGCGCAGAATTTTTTCGATGCTTAAACGTTTATATATGCATATGTAATTATTTTCCTAGTATTAAATTTAAGATAACATATAACTATAAATTATTTTATAAGTACAAAAAAAAAAAAAAAAAAAAAATACATAAAATAGCTTTATTTTAAAATCGATAGTTTTTAATAATTTTATTATCTATAATTTTAACTAGTATGCTCACTTTCTTATTATTGTCATTTATTTGATAAATAATTTAAGATACTAAAGAATTAATTAATTATTTATACACAATAAGAATTTTTTTGGAGTTATTTTTATATAACTTTGAAATTCAAGATATATATATATATATATAATTTTATGCACACTTATTTAAAAATACTAATTATAAAACTTACAATACATATATATAAATAAGATTTCAAATAGTAATTACGTAAATTTGTAAATATATTGTTTGTAATATATACTGATTTATGCTTAAGCACGCAACGTATTTATTAATAAAGTGTAGAATAGAGCATTAGCTATTGTATATTATTAGTTTCAACCTTGTAATGTTGAGAATTCTAATTTACGGATATATTCCGTAGCTTGTAACCAATTTGTGTTTATGTAGCCAATAATACCTGCACCCACTACCACAGCACCAACCAACAAACCAACCAACTTCCTCTTACGTGCAAGTCACAAATATAAGTAGGAGAAAATCCATTAATTACTAATACGCCATGGCTCTACTTCATGGCTTTGAGACTACATGCCTATTCTTCTCTACCTGATCCAATCCTATGTGTAAGTATTAATAAATATGCGACATATCTATCCTAATTGCACTCATCAATCAATATTTGTTGAATCAGCCTTTTATATGTAATGAATAATTATTCTAATGTGTGTAATTTGTACGTAAGTTATGTAAATTATATATATATATATTCATGGTTTTGTTAATTTTTATATTTTAATTAATGTAACCATAGTGAAAAAAATAGATTTAATTAAGATGAAACAATTACAAAGATTTAACAAAATTTTATTGACAAGTGCATTTCTATTAACTAATCACGTAGACTTTAGTTTTATGCTCTTTTACTGAGTAACCTCATATTTACTCTATTTAGAAAAACAATCCATATTTATGATTTGTAAATACTTGTAGAACAGCTATTTGATGCATGATTTTTTATTACTTTTTTTAATACATTTGGTATGGTATAAATATTTATAATAACATATTTTGAATAATGTGAACATTTAATTTAGAAATTCATATTTTTGCTACAGCTATAATAAAATAATTCACAAATAAATGTAATGACTAATTTTGTGGGATACACGCTATGTGTTTCTTACTCATATGTACTTAGAGACCCACACGCATTCTCTTACAACTTTAAGACACATGTTGTCGATTTATCGTATAGTTTTCGTAGATATAATGCAAAATTTTTTTCTTTAATTTGCACCAAAATCTTTTAAGACCAATTTTAGTTCAAGTTATTATTGTATCTAATGAATTATCTAATTTACTTTCTCTTATTTTGTAATAGATCTATTATGTCAATTGTATTGTCTCATGTTTTCTTAATATATCGATATGATTTTTAGCATTCTCTAGACATCATCTTGATTTTCATTTTATTATCTATCATCTTTAAGAGTTTGTTCTCTACAGTGTCTCATTTAAAGAATGATATGTCTGGATAATGAACTTAATTCATTTGTTCAGTTGATCAAAACTAAATTTGCTAATGATTCCCGCCATGATGGTTTCAGCTGTTTCATTTCTGTCTGTATTTCTGTAGTCACAAATATGTGACGTATTCTTTCGTGTATACAATACTTCTTACCTTCTTTTAAAGTAAAAGCCGCTCTTCAAAAGCTATTCTACATATACAACAAAAATGTTTTTGAAAGACCTGTATACTGACTTAACGCATTGATATACCTCATGCTACTTTTGGAACAATGTTCCACAATATAGTCGAATTATTCAGTAAGCATAATCCATTTATACAAGCAATTTCACGATTATTTATTATCTGTTAAAATATTGTATAATGTATGAAAATTTTTAATGTGTTTCCAAAACATATGCTCGAAACTTTTCCAACACTCTAATAACTATCAAAAATTCATACTCGTAACTTTAATAATTTTTTTCGATCGATGTTGTTTTATTACTAATGCACCAGGTGAAGCTGTCCATATTCTTTATTTTTCTAGAGAATTACACGATACTTATCCATCGATGCATCCGTGTGCAGTTTTATTTTTTGTTGCTACTCCTAAAAGTACAATATGGGTACCTTAACCTGTACGTATTTCAAATATTCAATTGGTCTTTATTATTCTTAACCTAATATAAAGCTGTATCATTCTTCATTATGTTACTAATTGTTTTCGTTATCTGTACGTGTCCTTGAATAAATTTTCTGAAGTTTTCTATAAGTACGTAAAATATTTTATCACTCGGGACTTCGTGAATATTTTAGAATTGATTCTGTTTTCACGAGAAATAGATTAACATTCCCTTCCTCTACTATATACCAAAAAAAAAATTTTTATTTCTTACATCAACTAGAACTTCTTACAATTTAATCAATTATAAATAAATTAATTAATTAATAATATAATTTAATTTACAATCCGTGGTGATTTCTTACTTCCAAAACTGCCTTTAAAATATTTAACATTTTTCGTTTAAATTCTCCGTTTATTACAGCATCGTCTATAAACAACAATAATCCATCTTTTTTGTTAAAATATGGAAGGTGTTTACCATTAAATTTCACAATATCTAGCTTTGCTTACTAGATCCCGAAATATATAAAAAATAATATCTCACGAAAACTGCGAATGAATTCGACCATTCGAATGGAATAACGGTGAATTTATAAACCTCGTGGGCATAACGAATATTTCTTTATTTTTACTTGTACTGACATTTTTATGGTTTTCCCCATCTACTTTCATGTCAAAAAATTAGTTTTCAATATCAATATGTGAACATCCATTAGGATGTGTAGAATGTTCTCGATTAATAATATCGAAGTGTATTCTATCACGACCATTGTATTAAATTGCTTATCCACTTCTTGTATTTTCTTCAGAATAAATTTTTGTGGTGTACAAGTATAGGTTGCTTCTTCCTGAAGTTTTATCTTCATTCTTATGAACGGTTTCTTCTATGTGTTTAGCCAATATTTTTCAAGGAGTTCCTTGAATTTCTTCCAATACTTTCAAGCTATTTGTGGTGCTGATTATAATTTCCTTCACGATTATACTGTTATTTTTATTGCTGAACAATTACTGTAATCTGGTCATAACACTAAAAAACATACTCCATTTTTTGCATATGCCGTAATTTTTATTCACGAAACATCTTTTTTCTTCTTAAATTTTATACAAATTCCAGATACCCTAAAAATTTTTAAAATATGGATTATGAAAGAAGATGCAGAAAGAAGATTACAATATATAAAATGTTATAGATACTTTTTCAACTTTGAATAAAAAAGAAAAAGATAAATATAATATTTGGATCAATATGTTTAAACTAATTAATTTCACAATGTAATCTGTATTCTCAAAAGTGTAAATGGTATTTTTAATAAAAAGAAAGTTATTTTTATATGTAGTGGTTCCGTGTCAATGAATCAGCTTTCTCATCCATATTAATACTTTTATCAGATAATAAATAAAAAATATAAAAATAAAAACATATTCGCAAATAACATCATATAAGTACACTTACGTTTTACATATTTTTAATGTAATTTTAAAGCATAAACGCCAATAGAAATTGCAAAATTAAACGTATATTTTACATGACTTTCAAAGTTTTATTTTAATCATTTGGTCTTAATGATTAACAGTTTATATTGTATATTTAAATATTGTATATTATCTTATCTCTAATGTATTTTTTGTGTATTTATACAAGTATTATTTTCAAAATTATTCTTTCTTGATAATCACTTTTGTAAATTAGAATGTTTGTGTTGTTCTAAACATTATGTTATTCTAGTCTTTTAAGTCTAAAAAGATAACAGAAATCTTATTTTTGGCTTTTTAGCATTTGAAATTATTATTTTTATATTTCATTTATTTTCGCTAATGTAAAACACAGATTTATTAAAATAATTTATTTTATTATTATATAAAAAAAATCATTTTTGGATATGAAAAAATAATTAGCAACAACTTATTTGTTAGAACGTTAACTATAATTTGATTGTCGTTATTATCAAGGCCTGAATTGATTTTGAAATAATATTATTTATCGCATGTTGATCATGCGGAGTCAAGATCTTATATCAACAGTTTATTTTATTTTTGATACTCTTACCTAATTTATCTGTATAGTCTTTGCCTACACTGTAAACTATTTTTCATTTTTTCGTGTATAAGTTTCTCGTATATACATATTTTTAATCATTTAGTTATTAAATCGTTTTAAAGATATTTCTTATTATTAATTGTTATAAATATAAGTTTCAATAAAATTTTCAAATCATGCTCACATTGTTTTAAATAAGACATACAAATACTCAATAAAAATAAGTAAAAATAATGAGTCAATATAAAACCTTAAAACCAATAATTATCAGAAGAATATTTAATAAATTTCTGAATAAAATTTACTAGAAAAAATATTTATAAATTATAAAATGTGATTTTCTAAATATTTAATAATAAAAATTTTATTAATTTTCAAATTAAGTTACATTCGTATATTGAAAAATAATATTTTTTGCAATTTATTTTTAAATATAAAAAATAATTCAATATTTGTATGGCTAATAAGAGTATCGGTTTTTAATTCTTCTATTCTATTCTTTTATAGTCTGTTTTTATATTTTTAAATTTTATAACAATTTTAGTTATAAACGTAATAGTATATCATTTATTTTAACTTTTAATTCTTTTACATATAATTTGTCTACACTTTAATTCCGTTTTATTTCTTTTTTACCTTATTTCTCTTATTTTATTATTTTTTTTTTTTGTTTTTTTTATTACAAATGAATCTATATTCTATATCAATCAAAATTAATATACAAAGGAGAGCAAGCTGAAGAGATGTAAAATACTAAGCCTTGTTTGTTGAATAGTCGAAATCGAGCTTAGAAGCAGTGATGAATTTGATGAACTTCAATGTTTTATGAATGCAAATATGATGGTTTTAAGAATTACCAAGGTATTGACGGTAGAATATTATTATGCATTTTATTCATTTTATGATGAATTAATAAGAAAAATTTTTATCTACAATTAAAAAAAAATTTATTAGGTCATCAACAATAATATAATTGTTGTTCTCAGAGAATTCTGATTCACTCAAGGACATATTAATGCTAATATTTTTTTCAAATTAATCAATAATTATATATAC
Source organism: Eupristina koningsbergeri (assembly GCA_018907245.1). Lineage (NCBI taxonomy): Eukaryota > Metazoa > Arthropoda > Insecta > Hymenoptera > Agaonidae > Eupristina > Eupristina koningsbergeri. Next base: position 92,648 of record JACCHV010000117.1, read on the forward strand.
AAACATTCGTGTTAATTGTTTGTCTTCTTCCTTTGATTTATAGGTCCAAAAGGTGATCAAGGACCTTCTGGATTACCAGGTGAGAGTGGAGTAAATGGGGAAGTTGGTATTCAAGGTCCTCCTGGATTACCCGTAAGTTATTATTAATATATAATTTTTTAATAATATTCAAAGATTCTAAATTTCTAATATTAAATTCATAATTAAATTTGAAAAAATTCTTGTAATATTTATTTATTATATTTCATAAATTATATTCAAAAGATTCGGTTACTACATTTAGTAATATTTTTTATTATTTTTTTTATTTTCGGATTATGTGGAACCTAGTATATACATGGTCTGTCTATAATGTATCGAGTTTTTGTTTTTTTGAAGTCACTATTGGTTGTAAAGATTTAGGAGAGGTCTTAAAATATGATGGTTTACCAAACTGAAAAACATCCTTCGCGCGAAGCAAAATCCTGATGCTTCTAATTATTGAAAGAAAAAAAAAGGACAAATAGAAAAAACTACTTCCTTTTTTTAAGATCTCTCCTAAATCGTTACAACCAATAGTGACTTAAAAAAAAAAACTCGATACTTTATATACAGACCATGTAATACATGTGAATAAATAATACAAGTAATTTGAAAATTTAAAAAAATATTTTAGAATCATATAATTATTTATTTTCAAGTTAATATGCAGCTATTTTTGAAATCGTAATTTTGAAAAAAAACGCATCTAAAGTTTTGGACCATTTTGATTTTATTAAATTAAATGTTATTGACACTGTAAATATTTTTAATATAGCTGTAATATTTCGATATATTGTCATTTTTATATTTAGTATATTGAATAATATACTAGAAAAATATGAGAAAAAATGTATTTTTTAAATTATCGAACTATATAATTAATTTTAGTTTTGCTTTACCTAATAAAATTTCAAATAATTTTATATAACTTAATAATTTGTTTGAATAGTTTCACCGTAATTTTTTAAATTTTTAAATTTTAAATATATTAAAAGTCTTAAAGAGAGCATAGAAGTTTTATTCTGTAATGTCTAAAGTAATTTTTTTTTTTGTTTTTTTTTTGTATTTTTCTTAACTCACTTTAGATCGTCAATTTCTTAATTTGTAATTCTAAGAATTTATTTATTTTTAACAATATTAGTAATATTTCTTTCATGACAGTGTATTTCAATAAATAGTACATACAGAGTATAAAAGTATGTTTTATTCTTTAATTTAAAAGGGACTTTATGGGCCAAAAGGAGAAAAAGGAGACTATGGTAATATAGGACCTCCAGGACTTATGGGACCTCCAGGTTTACCAGGTCCACCGGTTAGTATATTATAATTTTAAGAAAATTATACAATTATAAAATATATTTTAAAAAAAGAGTACTAGAATCCTTCCTCTATATAAGAAATTTTTTTTTTATTATTTTTGGGAAATAATATAATGTAACACAAGTAATGGTGAAGAATGTTTTCAATATAAAAAGTTTAAGAAAAATCATATTGAATGAAAACTAGTCAAATAATATCTATTTATATGAAATATGTTAATAAAAAATCTCATCAACTGTAAAAAAATTGAACTTTAGTACTAGTTCTTTTCTTGTTGCAATAAAATACCTATTAAATTTTTTTTGTAATTTTCAAAGCTTTTTAAGGTAAAGATTTTGTGAATGAAACAAATGTGTTTAAGTAGTTGAATATTCATTGTAATCACAGATCTTGTATTTCATGATAATTAAAAATTTTCCATTTTGAATGAATCAAAACAAAAAATTGAGAAAACTGTTTATAAAAACCAGTGATTGATACTGGATGAAATTTCTTCGATATACAACTTTTCACATATTTCTTATATGAAATATTCATGCTATAGAAACGTTACAATGATGATAGTTATGTAAAAAATTGGTCCAAAAATAACTAACAAAACAACATAAACTGAATCGGGTCACTAACTCTGTGATAAATTTAAGTTCAGAAAAAATTTTTTAAACTTAATTATAACTGAAAATATAATCAGATTACACATTGTACTGAGATGTTCCCCTTCAATGGGAGTGGAGTGTTGTATGGTTGGGAAAAATTTAAAGAATGATAAATAAAATATGATCGCGATTGATGATGTGATGAATGGCGAGCCCTGTGTCTTGCAGGCGCTTTCTGAAACTGACAGTCAGAGTCGGAATCTGCGGCGTTACTAATCTGTCAGGCACTCTGCTTCCTAGAGAACCTTAGGAAAGTTGACTGTACGATCGTCAAGCCTTGTTATTCTCTCAGGAGCGTGGTCGGTTGTGTCTTATCCAGCACGCGCTAAACCCTTTATTGTCTTTTCAGCAATGCTCCTGCGCCAATCGCAAATTGTATCGGTAGGCATTTGGAAAATGGCGGCATGTACTTAATCCATACCGTTCTGTCTCCTTTGCTCCATTGCGATACATGGTGGGATCTTTAAACATGTGCCAGCCCGTTTGGTCGGACCCACGCACGTCAATACTTATTAGATAAAAAAACAGTCATCACAGGACATCAGATTCATTTTTCATCTATCAAAAAATTAATGGCCATTGCGTTTTAACATTAAAAAGAATCATTTATATGGGATTTTTACTTAACAGGGAGAGAAATTATATTTGTTTCATAATTATCCCTATGCTCTTACTGTAATCTTCAACAAGATATCTTATTATTTTCTTATTTAGTATTTATATATATAATATTTATTAAATTGAGATACTTTAAACCACTTTATAAATTTTATCGACTTTATGTTTTTAAAATTTCGTTTTTCTACCTCCTTTAAAATGTAAACAAATAAAAAATTTGAAACAAAAACTCATAAATTGAAATAAAATATATGTGAAGAGAAATCATTGATGAAAGAATTAAAAATATTTCTTATCATTCATAATTATATAAAAATGTAAACACGAATACATGGAAAAATAAATGTAAGTCACTTATTTACAAACAAATTCCTATAATTTTATTATAAATACAATTTCCTTTTCTTTTTTTTTTTTTTTTAATCAAATGAACTATTCTTATATTATGAATATATATTGTAATTTTTAATGAATTAAAAATATAATATAATTATTTTGTATTTATAAAAAATTATTTTTTAATAATCTAATATAAAATATTTTACGTATTTTTTAAGGGTTACCCTGGTCAAAAAGGAGACAAAGGCGATAAAGGTGAATCAGTAAGTTTAAGTCTTCATTAATATAATTTTTTATAATTGATAATAATGTTAATAATTATTATTCAAATAAAATTTTGCTTTTCATATTTTATCAACTTATTCAAAGCAGAAATATAAGAAATTAAGACGACGACAGGTAATAAATAAAATTTAAGTTATTCTCTTGCATATTTTTAATTTTATATTAAAAATAAAAAAATATTTCTATTTTTAGGGTGACAGTACATTTGAAGTTAATACTGGTGAAATAGCAACTTCATATGTGAGTTATTAAAAAAAAAATGTAATAACAATTTGGGTATTTAAAAATAATAAATAAGTAAATATTTCTAAAGAATAAAATGAAATTATTTAACATACTATGTAAGATTCTGTTGTATATAACAAAATATTTTATTGGTTTATAATATATTCATAACAATTTATTCTTTAAAAATAAATTAAGATATAATGGAGACTAATTTTCACAATTAATTGATTTTTATTATTAATGATTGTTAATCTTTTCTAAATTTTTTAATTTTTTTTAAGCTTATATAAATATCTTTATTAAATTTTATCAATTATCACAGAAAAACAATGCTGTTATATCATTGTTAAATTTTAATATTAAAAATATGTGAACTCATATGTTCTCATTAAAAACTAATTATCACTCATAAAGTTTTTATTAATCGCTGTATTAAATCATTAAAGTAAATTACTTTTATATTATGTAAACAAATTTTCATATATTTTAATAATAATAATAATAATAATAATAATAATAATTTTAATATAATATTGACGACATATATTGTTGTACATTAAATTTTATTACTTTATTTAGAAAGAATAAATTTAGAAAAAAAATAATTATAAATAAAAGTTCAAGAATTTTTTGACTTAAAAATTGTATTGATAACTCAACCAATTTTTTTGGTAGACGGGACCTCCAGGTCCTCCGGGACCATCAGGTATACCCGGACTGCAAGGACCACCTGGTATTAAAGGAGACCGAGGACATGACGGCAATAAGGGCGATCCTGTCAGTAATTATATCAATTATTATTTATACTAACTGACGATCTTTTAAAATATTATTAAAAAACTTGATTAAAATATTCTAGCAGTAAAAAGAATTAAAATATTATCTATCATAAATATAATATTTAAACAACTTATTTTTTGATGAATTAAAATTGATGAAGAAAAAACGATTATCTGTAATATTAATCAAGACACTTTCAAACTACGATTTTTCAAATTAAATTATGAATTTTATAAATCATTAGTTACCTTATTTGGTCTTCAGATTCGCTGTTTATGTTCGCAACTTTTATTTCTAAATTTATACAATGTAATTTTATATTTTATAATGTCAATGAAACAGTAGATTTCTCTGTGGCTGAATACAATGCGGATTTGAAATGATTGGGATAAGAAATTTAAAATGGAAATATTAAATCACATAATGGTGATTAAGTTTTTCTATGTTTATCTAATTAACACAAAATGTATTTGCTTAAATCATACCTTTTTTTGTGCATGTTAAATAAATATCTAAAAACATAACACGGTGAAATTTTAAATTTAAGTTTTTAAACGACGTGACTGTTTACTCTTCTAAAAAGTGATAAGGCCATAACAAAACCTCAAGGAAGCCGCTTTTACATCTAGCAACTGACAATTGAAACGAAATGCCTACATGAATTTATTCTTCAATGTTATTTTTATAGGCATTTTATATGTACAGAACTCCATGTGGAAAAGTAACATACTAATCAAGAGTCTTTTGAATATTTGAATATTCCCGAATCCTTTGAAAACCTATTTTCAAGGATTCTCGATCAATTTTGAAAATATTCGAATAATTGTTCTTTCTATAAATACTAACTTTTCATACTTTTTTTATTTTCACAACGCGCGATAATTAGAATCATTTACTATTTAATATTTAATTTTTTTAACTTATAATGCTTAGAAACAAATAAACTAGAATGAAAATAATTAAAAAAAAAAAAATTTTTAATAATCCAATTAAATAATTAATGGCTTAATATTATGTATGTAGTTGTTGATTCTTGATGATTTAAAGGAGAAAAAATGAACACAAAAACAAACATTTTGATAATATAATACCTCGCACCTGCCAAGGTCATTTAAATTTAAATTTTAATCATAATAAATTTAACTGCATGTTATTATTGCAAAGTAAATGTAATATTCAACAATTACATAATTAGTAGTAAAGTTGGATATTTTTTTATAACAATACTTAATAATTTACTATACTAATATGTTACAATTATAAATAAGAATGTCTTGCTTGTTTAGGGTGAAAAAGGTGTAAAAGGGGATCCTGGTCCAATGGGACTTCCTGTAAGTATATAAATTATTATATATTTTGAATTTGTATTTTATAATATAATGTGGAGATGAATGTAATAAAATTTAATAATAAAATAGTATAAAGAGCTTATTTTTATAATATATAATATTAAATTTCGATAAGTTATTTCTATGAATAAAATACATATATTAAACCTCCCCTATAACTAAATATTTGTCAAGAGAATTAATAAATTAAAATATCAGCGAGTAATAGGCTCGTTACATTCTCATATTACGTGTAATAAAACAAAGTAAAAACAAGAGACAAAATTGGAGTAATTAAATATTTTATAACTTATTTTTTAAACTTATTTATATAAGTAAAACCTTTAAAAGATAATTGAATTCCACAAAATCTAGATGCAAGTATTTACTTTGTGCTAATCATCATTCAAGATAAAAAATATCCTGTTTTTCATAAAGTCCTGTAATACAGTTTTTTACAGTAAAAATAGCGAAGGAAAACGAACATAAAATAAACTTACAAAACTGCAGTTTTGTTCACTCAGCAATACACGTTGAAAATTCATCTCAGTATAAATGGACAAATCTTTTTAATCTTTTGACTTTCACTCATATCCGGTAATATTGTTTGCCCTTTCTTATTTTACTGCTAACTTGTTTCTTTCAATTTTCCCACATACACGGTACATTGAACTTGTAATAAGTTCATTATTTACACAGTACAAGCTGAAATAGTAATATTTCTTAAGTAATATAATACATGAATATCTTGTATGATATAAAAATGGATATCTGTAGTTTTATTTATAAAATAAAATTTATAATGTAAGATTTTACTCAAACTATTTTATTGAATTATACAGAATATTATTGTATTTATTAAATCACACAAATGTTTATTAAAAAAATTAAATACCAAAATATAAATATTAAATAGAACTAAGTGTTACACACACAACCATAATTTTATAATTTAAATTCATTTTTTTTAATTCATATTTATTTTTTATGCTCTGAGCTGTTTTTTTATCAGTTTATAAAAAATTATTTTACTTTAAAATATTTTTTAATAAATATTAATTGATTCCTTTACAGGTGAATCTATTCAAATAAAAATATTACTCTTATTAATGGGAAGAAGGAAGATTTTATCAATTATTGAAATAAAAAATTATTTCAATATTTGGTTTAAAAATTAATTTTAATAGAGGTTGTGCAAATAAGTGTCAATTCAAATTGTCGTCGACTTTAAAACTGCCTATAATTTACGACTCGCTCTCTAGAGTATGAGCGCCTACTATTCATCGTTTTACCTCCAACGAGGTAATAAGAGCACAGCATACTTGTTCAGGTTTCACTCGTTTCGTTTAATCGTGTCTAACACACCTACATAAGATTATGAGTAACTTCTACGTTTTTTTATCACGCTTTTAACGATTCGTGTGTAACATACTTTTAAAAATTCTCTCATACGGTTAAATAGTAATTCGGATTATTTAACTTTCATTTATTTTATAGCAATAATTAGATAGTCGTTCTAATTGTCTAATTTCTTTTCATTTGATTCAACAAATTTCTCGTGTTTGATTTCTCTCTTGGTCAGCTTAAGCAATGCAATTTCTGTCGCATCAAATTGTCCGTAGTTTTCATTTTAGGTAATTATTTGGTTTATAAGTTAATCCTAAGGTTAGTATTTACACTAACATATAGTATTTACAATAACAAATTTCAATTTTATAAATGGAATACAGTTATAACCATATAGTTGAGGAATATTGTAGTCTAAAATTTACTTTTATAATGATAATAGTATAAATCGTATTGAAGATAAACTATGATTACTACAAAAATTATTATTGAACGTGTTAAAAACGAAATCAAACTAATTGAATTATTCAGTCCTATTAATAACTATAATAAAAAGTAATAAAAATTTTTAATATCAATACTGTGAATGCCCAGTTGATCGTTATGAACAGAGGTGCCACTACATGTAAATCCTGTATGGTCTAAGTAATGTTGATACCCAATCGTAACGACCACAAATTGTTACTGGTAATGTCATCCGACCTATGACCAGGACGACAAATCTTAATACCTTATGTAGCCATAGATAGGCGAATGTGGTCAATGGCATATATGGCTTAGTAATTGTGAACACCGAAGATACAATTAGTGCAAGTTGATAATTAAATATAGATACAATTACAAACATTAAAGTGCATTAATTAAGAAATCAAAGCTTCGAATCCTTCTAGATTAATTATTACTACTATCTAAGCTAGGTAACGATAAAATTAATCACCTTGTGATAAAAAAAAATACATTTTGATATTAAAATAAGGAAAGATTGTTTTTAAATAACTAACTTATACTAATGTGTATAAAATGAATTGTTTAAATAATTAAAAAACATACATCAATTAAAAAAACATTTTTTTAATCAGAATCATATAATAATAAAAAATAACAAAAATTATATTTTATTTATTTTTAGTTAAAAATATTAAATACAGATATAAAAAAGTACGAAATTAAAAGTAATTGTAAAATGAAAAACTGAACAACTTTTAAAGATTTAAAAGTTATTTCAAGTTTATTTAAAAATTTTTTAAGGTTATTTCTCATAATTTAAAAAAATTATGAGAAATATACTTTTACAATTTATTAAAGATTAAAATGATAAAATTTGAAAGCTAGAAGATACAACATAGATAAAATTTGATAGAAAAAAAATTATAGAAAAGAACAATATCTGTTATACAAAAGTACACATTTACAAATGACATGCACTTTCATCCTTTTATACATTTACAAGTACCAAATAAAAAATAAAAAGAATTTATTAAAAACTAGAAATTATTTTAATTTATTTAAATAGTTATAAATTCACAGGGACCTATGGGTTTAAGAGGAGAAACAGGGAGGCCAGGAGAAAGCAAATCCGGCACTATGGTAAGATTCAGATTTTTACATATTTGATAAAAAAAATTAATATATTCAAAATAATTCATCTATTGATTTAAATAAATAATTTCAATTATTAAAAGGCTTAAAGAGCATTATACAAAAGATTCTCAAGCAATACACAAAGTTTATCACTCAAATTTGTTGTAGTTTTTAAAGAGATTATATAAATATTAAATTTATGTAATCTCTTAATACATAATCATATAATTCTATAGTTTTTTTTATTAAATTTATTATTTTTTATTAGTTATTTTTATAATTTGTATGTAATAAATATTGTAAAAAAATTATTATTAAAAAATTAATTGAAATTGTTATTTGAATTGTTGATTATCTTATTATTTATATGTTTTGAAACAATCATAATGTAAAAAAAGATATGATTTACTTTAATTGAGTATTTAAAATTATAAATTTAGCAAGATGATTATTATATCAAGTGTGTTTATGCTTAACGTTATATTACCATAAATTTAAATTATAGACTGGTATAATTTCTATATTTTATCATTTTAAATAATTAATGTAATTACTGCATTTTTTTCTTTATATAAGACTATATAAATATTTTTTAGTTTCTTATGTATAAATATATTTTATTTTCAAAAAATCATTTTATATTTATTTATATTTTTTTCATAAGAAATTAGTGATACATAATACAAATAAATAAATAGTTCATTTAATGTTTATTTTCACATATTTTATCTTTATGTATATATAAATTATAATTTTCTTAAATTTCTACTTCATGAATATCTTGAGATATTAATATATAAATATATATCAAGCGGACACATAAGAAAATAAAAATTATTATGTATAAAATTCACGTTTATATATTGAAATGATACGAAATAATTCATTAAAAAATTCATTCATTAGTATTTATAATTTTTTCTGTGTTTGTGATAATTCATAAATGCTACTCAAAAAAGCAACAGCTTTTTTGATATTAACTCGTAATCACGCTGTTAAAATAAATCTCCAATGAAATGATAAGTACGTTCGATTAATATAAATGAATAATATGCAAACAAGGTAAAGTCTATTCAGTGAGTTAACTGTTAGGTATAATAGATGCAAAAGTATTTGTTCCTATATGAATGCTTATTTCACTTCTTTGACCAGTTTGATTGTAAATTATGAAGAAAAATCACTTTCTACTATAGTTTATACTATTCTTGTAATTTTCACGTAATTCTCAATTTGAATCAATCATTTATTTTTGGTATTTTTTAGTCTTAACGATTTCATCAAACTTTAGCTACAAGACACATCTTTCATATTTTAATAAGTTTTTCTTCTTCTTTAATTATTGCAATAATAATAAGTGTTAAAGAATTTCAAGTCAAAACTTTATTAAGGGCATATGCAAAGAACTTTAACAAAGTTGTCCCATAGAAGGATATACCACCTTAACAAGAAAAACCTGTTAGAGGCTATAAGTAAAGGGTCACAAAAATCATCATTGCTTTTTATAGCCAAATACTTATTGGATATATATTGTGTGACCACTTTACCCTATAATTAGTACATATCAAAGGTGCTAAAACTATCTAACGATCATCACGTATTGCTTACCATCAGTACTTAGCACTTTATATGTGCTACCAGTTTATTGCATAACTCTGTTTTCAAAAATAAACATGGATATCGCATTTAAAATTAACTACAACCTCATTATGCTTATTATTCTCAAAATACATTATATTTTTCATTATCTATCATAATTTGATGGAAAAATAATTTTTCAATTTTTTACAAACTTTCATTCATTTCATGTTGAATTTATTTTTCTATCCTTAAAATTTTTCTTATGTCTTTCAGGCGTATACAGACAGTTAATTACCTTATTGTTAATTGTTGGATCAGGATCGGGAGAATCGGGTGAAAAAAAGAAGCTTCTTTCGGCAAGAACAGTTTTATTCTTCTAGTCACAATGCACAAAACACAAATTTCCCGCAGATCGCACAATCGAAAACAATAATACGCGTACCCGTCAAGAGTGTCAGCGCATCTGACTCCTAATTATTTCTTCCGCACGCAATCGTCTCTTGGCCTTTGCTCCGTCTTTCGAGATCAATTTCCTTTGTTTTTCCTGGAAGCAACGAACGGTTGACCTTATCATCTTGATCACCGAAGCTTCTCGCATTTTCTAGATTCCGCGAAACTGCAAAACGCGACCACACATTTTTCTCATCGCCCCTGGCATAAAAAACTCTCGTCTTGGCATACGGGAGAAAAAGCCCAACAAATCTAAAAATTCACACTCGCGATTTTATATAAATTGTACATAAATCTGACGGAATGTCTCTGTCTCCGATGAGAAATCAATAAAGAGCACGAGAGCGAGAGAGAGAGAGAGAGAGAGAAAGTGATAGAAAGATTGAGTTTTTTGGCCGGAATACACGGGAGAGAAAGAGAGAGAGACGGAGACTTTGACATGGGTCGTCACCCGCACACACTCACACATACAGATTATATACTCACACTATTAACCCAACCCTTCTCACACATCGTCAAAACTATACGTGTCCGTATGGGCTGCCAGCCCTACATGGTCAAGCGCTATGCAAAAATCGCGCTTTTCGATGACCCAAAATGTCCATTGCGGACGTCCCCACATCCTGGACACACGCCTAACCGGGATCAATCTCCCGGTTCCGTCCCTAACACTTATATTTATGTAATTATAGGTATATAAGTTATTATTGATTTTTATTGTTATTTAAAGTCAACAATGCTTGCAATTCATTTTCTTGAAATATTTTCAATTTTTTTTAAGTTCTTCTTTCATATGTTAAAATTCATGAATTTAAATTTTTTTACAATATTCAAGGTAATCTAATTTACCGAGGTAATTATCATCCTAATTTTCAACGAACATTTGATGTGATTTTGCAGAAATCAAAGTTATTTTAGATATTTTATAAAAATTATTATGTCATATAATACATATATTATTATGAAAATATTTGTGTATTATTAAAAAAAAAAAAAAAAATGACGTGAACAATGCGGTAACTACATTAAAGATCAAGACCATTTATAAGAAATTGTGATTTGGAATTTACACACTTGACAACATTAGACACAAGCTATTTTTAAATTATTTTTAAATTTTAAGTTATTATTAAATTATTAAAGTAATATTGTTTATGTATGTGTTCATTTGGACATATAAACTGCATTATACTTTTATTTTTTAAAAAACATATTATCTTAAAATTTTTCATATTTTTTGATAATGTTTCGATAATTTTTTATGTTTTTTAAATTAACAATAAATACAGATTATATTAAATATTTTTATTATTTATTTAATGTAAATAGAAAAAAATCAAATAATATTATCCATACACAATTTTGTATATCATTTTATAATTTATAATACTATGTTTGATTATATATACATGGTCTGTCCCCGAAGTATCGAGTTTTTTTTTCATTTGGCGAAAATTGGTCGTAGTGATTTTGGAAGGATCTTAAAATGTAGAAAAAAACTTTTTCCATTTGACTTTTTTTTTTCTTTTTTCGATAATTTAAAAAACAGAATTTTACTCCGTGCGATGAATGTTTTTCATTTTTTTGACGTGGCATGATGGAGCGACTAGTGGAACAGCCTTACGCGATAAAATTTTGATTGCAACTTAAAAAAACAGTGTGGAAACATTCAAAATGTTAAAAAAGGCTTATAATGATAATTGTATATCAAAATCGCAATGTAGAAAATGGCACAAAGTTTTTAAAGAGGACCGGTAAAAGATTATCGACGAGTCTCGATCTGGGTGCTCAAAAATCTCTCGAATCGCTACGAACACTCGTAGTGTGATAAAAATTTTAAATCCGGATCACTGATTAACAATCAAAGCAATCGCGAAAAAACTGAATTTAACACGATCTACAATGCACAATATAAAGCAAAAAAATTTAGAAATGCGAAAAATTTGCGCGGAAACATAAAATATGAGGAGTTTCAGACTGCTTTTGAACCCTCGAAAATTCGCCTTCGTAAATGCGTTGATGCAGGAAGAAATTATTTTGAAGAATTTAAAATTTTTATATCAAATTGTTTATAAATCCACCAATAAATCATATTTCATTAAAAAAATAAGTGTTTTCTTTTTTTTTAGCAACTTTAATCGAAACATTCTTTCGTAGCATTTTTCCACTAATCGCTTTAGCGTGCTGTGTAAAAAAATTGAAAAACATCCTTCGCGCAAAGTAAAATCCTGCCGCATCTAATTATCGAAAAAACAATAAAAAAAGGGAAAAAGATTTTTTCTACATTTTTAGACCCCTTCCAAATTGCTACGACCAATATTCGCCAAATGAAAAAAAAACTCGATACTTCGGCAGACCATGTATATATATATATGTATATTTTTTTTCAAATGATGTAATGAATATTTTAATAATAATATTGATTTTAATATAATTTATTTGTATAACACTAAATTTTTATTTTACTTTTTACTTCATCAATATTTACATTTGTCGTTATTAAATTAAAAAACAAGTTAAAAACTATAAAATAGTTTTATTGAACAATGTTAGTATTTCAATATAAATAATTATTTTCATTATTGTTTCAATTCATTTTTTATTATTTATAATTTAAAAAATATAAAAATAAATTTTTATTTAACTTCTAAAATCATTAATATTTTTTTTTATCATTATTGAATTAAAAAACTAGATATCAATAAAAAAGTTTTATTCGATATTACTAGTATTTACATATAAATAATTATTTTCATTGTTGTTTCAATTGATTCTTTATTGTTTATAATTTAAAAAACACAACATAAATTATAACAGAATAAAAAAATTCTCTATGTTTATTTTAAAAAGTACAATTATTAATATAAAAATTAGAGAAAAAATTATACAAAAAAAGAAAAAAAAATTAATATTGATTAAAAATTAAAATTAATATGAAAATTAAAGACGGAGAAATTTAAATTTATTATTAATAATTAAAAACACAGGTTGGTGCGTGGTGATGATTCGACTAACGACTAACATGGGATAGGTACTACAAAGATAATCGACAATAACCTATCTAATGCAGATTGGCCGTGACATACGGATAAGCAAAAAGAACCTGATAAAAAAATGCATCTCCAACATAATTTCTAAGACGTGGTTTTTGAAAAAATCTTTTTATAACTTATGTATATCTTACCTTTCTCCTTTCTTCCCCAGAGCCTATTAGCACTCTAAATCTGCGTCAAATATATTTTGTCATGAATTCTGTAATCATATAAATATATAATTCGCGTAAAATTCGATTAAATCAATGTACAACTTTCAGGAATCAGCGAGTTTCGCTTTTTAAAACATTTTTTTAATTTCTAAAATAATTAAATATATTTTTATGCTATGAATAAAAAATATTTTGAAACATTATTTTATAAAAAAAATTATTTGCATTATTATTTACGTAATTATTAATGTCATAATTTGAGTTTTTGTTTTTTATCCATAGCCTTTTTATTATATTGTATAAATTATGCAAGAAAGTTACGAAAAAAAACTTGCTAAATAAACGTAAATAAATTAAATTTCCCGAAATCAAATATAATTACAATTTACATGATTATAAAAAAGATTTTTTAAAAGTTTAATCAATATAGTCTTTTTTGTAGAAAATCAAAAGTTTTATTTGAATGAAAATAAATAAATTTCCTAAATAAAAGAAAAGGAAAAATTACAATACTTTTGAATAAAATTAAAAAATTATTTTAATAATGTTAAGCAATAGAAAATATATAAGTTCATAAATTATCAATTTTCATTTTTAATGTAAATACTAAATATTTGTGTTGATAACAATATTTTATAATATAAATTAGCTTTGTACAATAAGTTTAAAAAATGTATAAATTTTTTTAATCAAAGAATAATTTTGTTTAATTTTCCATAATTAACATTATATCATATTGTATAAAATTATATTTTATCAATCAAATATTTAAATTTTTTATAATCATAGACATTGGTTAAAATTTTATATAAATATTGGATCATTATTTTTAATAAACATTCAATCATCAAATACAGTTAAAATTATGTATATTGTGAAAATATATAACAATTATTAAAACAGTACAAATAATTTTCTACAATACGCTTTTTTGAATGTATGACCAGCTATGTATTATAGAGCTTAAAACGATTAATTTTAGCTCTATAATATTTAAATATTTTTAAAACTATATTAAATTTATCATTACTGTATATAATTTTCTAATGTTGAATAATAAAAAATGTATTTAAAAAATTATTTATTTTTTATGTAGAAAAATCAATTTTATAGAAGCAAATTAAAAAATCTTTATTGAATAAATTAAATTTATGTCGGTTTACTTCCATTTATAAAAAATTTCAATTGAAGATAAATAAATATCATAGTGATACAAAAATGTATTTGAATAATTTTTTTTTCTTTTTTAATTTCAACGTATGTAAAATTTTATTGTAAAACACAAAATTTAAAGCATTTTAATTTTAAAAATAAGAAAAAAAATATTGTTCTAATTGCACCGTAATTTAACTTTTATACATTAAGCTATGCACGTATGTCTAGAAATAAATAAATATGCTCTATGTTTTTGTTATAATCTAATCAGAAGTAGACCTTTTTAGCAATAGATAATATATACAAAATCATTCTTAATTCTGTAATATTAAAAGTAAGAAATAAAATATTAGTATATAAAATTTTTAAAATACTATAAAAGCCATAAAAATTTCTAAAATTCGGCCATGTAATAGAGCTATTGAAGAAGGATAAATTTTGTATGCTATAATGTATCTATATTGAAATTCTAAAGTAAACTTGATTGCACACTCATCAATCAGTTATTTGATAAACTAAGAGAATTTATCCGCGAGAGTCAAAACAATATGTAATAATCCCTTTTCTTTATTACTCTCATTTATTTACTTGCAAAAAAATATGAATTTAATTTTAGAAATATAGTTAAAAAAAAAAAATAAATAATATGCATCATAGTTCAATTTTGTTTTCGTAATTTGCTGGTACCAATTGTATAATTCATGAATAAATACTAAAACGAATCGTTTTAATTAAATACTTGTCAGTTTAAAATATGTTTTCGAAAAGTAACAACAAAATAACTTACATATATAATTATCATTTATTTATTAGTAATGTAAGTTTTAGATTTTGTGTTATAATTTTTTTTCATAATATAAAGTCTTTAAATATTAATATTTTTATCCACATAATGTCATATTTCATTGTTCAATTTTTTAAATGAGGTTAATATATTTCTAAGCTTTAATATTATAAAGTGTTTTTATTAATGAATCATTATTGAATTATTAGTTAATTTTTAAAAAATTATTTTGTTGGATAAAATCCTTTTTGGGTGTGAGTAATATGATACAGATATTTTAAATTTTACGTTGACGTTTCGATGAGATGTTTTCTGGTCCTTAGTAAAGTCTTTTTTTAATAATAAAAATATAATTAACAATATAGAAAGATGAATTTTATCTCTCAAATACTTAATATCTACCTTATTCATGCATTATTTTCAGAAAAACAGAATTGTAATTTTAATCATGTTTGCTTGTATGATGTACACATATATTCGTGACAATTTTGAAAAATCTTTAATGATGACTAGGACAGTCATTTTTCGATCAATGACCGTGATAAGATTCAATATTATTGTAAAAAACACCCTCCATTGTATAATTTTTTTTGTTGAATAGGATTTTTTTTGGATCTGAGTAATATGACACAAATGTTACACCGACATTTTGACGAGATGTCTCTACACCCATACCAAATTATTTTTATTAATAATCAAAATTTAATAAAAAAATATATCTCGTCGAAGCCACAATGTAACATTTAACATCTATGTCACATTTCTCATAACCAAAACAATCCTGTCATTATAACATATTATAAAATGGAAGATTTTTTTTATAACAATATTGAATTTTTGAAACATAAAATGTAAAAATTGTACACCTGTTATTATAAAACAAAAAATATTTTTCAAAGTATTTTTTTTATTTCTTAGATTTTGAATTTCAATGTAATTTAAATTTTTAAATAATGCAAATGCAAATTGCAAATGAATAAAATAAATCATTTTTATAATATTTATATAATCAAATAAATACTTGCATACAAATTTGAGTAATGGCACACGGCAATCTTAAAATTTTTAATAATTTAATTTTAGAAAAGCAGTGAATTAATAATTTAAATATTAAATATTGAAATTATGAGATAAATATTTAAATTAACATTTCATATAGATTATCGACGTTTTTAAAGTTTAAGTTAAAAACAAATGTATAATCAAGATTTTGAGTATAAAAAAAAACTAAATTATACAAAAAAATTTCGTGATATTACTTTAATTATGAATAAACTTTAATATTCAATGAAAGTTTAACATATTCATAAAATCAGACTTTGGACTTTTTATAGTTTCATTTAATTAGTATTACTGAAATAGCTATTTTAAATAAAAAACTACAATTTATTACAACTCTTTTAAGAAATGTACAGTACACTTAATATTAAAACGCAGAGTGTATTTAATCGTACTTTTTAAAAACCATAAATTTATTATGAATTAAATATTTATGTCTTTTTATGTGGAATATAAGAAATATTTTTACATTAAGAATAAAGATTATTTTATTAAGAATAGAGATTAAAATGTAGTATTTGACACGAGATTTAAAACCTAATATTAAAAACTGTAAAAATAAACTTTTAATTTGCGTTTGTATTAATTATTGTTTAAAAAAAAATTAAAATGTTTTTTGTAACTGTTCAAGTAATATGAATACCTATAAATAATTAAATAAATAAAAAATATTATAAATATATAATTATCCATATAACAACAGATAATGAAGTTAGGCGTTGGAAAAACAACTCTTAATGTGCCTACGGCCTGGTTCTGCATTTAACAGTATTTGGTATCTTTTTATATAGTATAGATTTACTTTATGAGAAAACAAAAAAATGTTAAACCAAAAAAAGAAGTTGATTACTTTGCAAATATAATGTATATCATTAATGGAAGATCATATTAGTGTCAGCTTGTACCGCATTTTTTAAAGATAATATGAACATTTTTGTAAAGTTTGTTTTTAATCAATAAAAAACGTGATAAACTTTCATAATACATCTAAATATAATAACTAGAAAAAATAAGATTAATGATTATTATTAAATCAAGAAATGCATAATTTATATTAATATATAGTAATGTTGAAGATTAATCTATTTAATTAATTAGTGTATAAAATCATTTAAAAAATAATGTTAACTTTAATTACAACCATATACATGGTCTGTCAACGAAGTGTCGAGTTCTCTTTATTTGGTGAATATTGGTCACAGCAATTTGGGAGAGGCCTTAAAACGTAGGGGAAAGTTCGTTCCATTTGCCCCTTTTATTTTATTTTTTTTTTTTTTTGTTTTTTTCGGTAATTAGATGCGGCAAAATTTTGCTTCTGGCAAAGGGTGTTTTAAGATTTTTTGATACGGTGTAATGAAGCGATTAATGGAAAAGGACTACGTAAGAAAGTTTTATTTCAAAATTATAAAAAAAAAAAAAAGAAAACACCTACCTTTTTTTATGAAAGATAATTTATTGGTGGACTTATAAATAGTATGAAACAAAAATTTAAAACTCTTCAAAATAATTTTCACCTGTATCAACGCATTTATAAAGTTTTCCAGGTCTCAAAAGCAGTCTGAAAGTCTTCAGCTTTGATATTTTCGAACAAATTTTTCGCATTTATAGATTCCACATTGCGATTTTGACATAGAATTATGTTTATAAGCTTATTGTAACATTTTAAATGTTTCCGTACTGTTTTTTTTTTAAGTTGAAAACAAAAGTTTATCGCGTAGCACTTTTCAACTAATCACTTCAGCGCGGTGTGTCGAAAAATCGAAAAACACCCTTCGCGTGAAGTAAAATCGTGCTGCATCTAATT
Source organism: Eupristina koningsbergeri (assembly GCA_018907245.1). Taxonomy (NCBI): domain Eukaryota; kingdom Metazoa; phylum Arthropoda; class Insecta; order Hymenoptera; family Agaonidae; genus Eupristina; species Eupristina koningsbergeri. The sequence goes on from JACCHV010000117.1 coordinate 111,186, forward strand.
TTCGAAGAAAAAAAAAAGGGATAAATAGAAAAAGATTTTTCCTACATTTTAAGACTTATCCCAAATCACTGCGACCAATATTCGCTAAATAAAAAAAAACTCAACACTTCTTTAACAGACCATGTGTTGTAATATTATATTCAATCATTTTTATATTTAAAATAAAAAAGTATTACTTTCTTACTGCATCATGAAACAAGTTTTATCAGTCTAAAATAAATTATTAAATTTTTATAAATATAAATGCAAAACACTAATGTAAGAAAAATCGGCAACATTTTTTAATAAACGGCTATTTTAACTTTAATGTTTATAAACTTAAAAAAGTTCTTTATCAATAGAGAAAATAAATAATATATTATATATTGAAACACTAATAAAATAAAAAATTTATTTAAACAATAATATTCATTGAATATGTTAATTGTTAAATTGATAATATATTCATATAAAAAATAATAAAATATGATTTACAAAAATTATTATTATAAAATTTAAAATGCACTTCGTATGTAAATGTATATTTTTCAAAAATTTAATTTTTTTAATTTTAACTAATTATGTTTCTTTATATCATATAATTTTTATCATTAAACACATTTCAATATTTGTATTCATTAACTTAATAAAAAAAAATTATTTTGAAACTTTTAATAAAATTAAAAAATAATTTCTACGATTTATTGTCGATTAATTACGCAATTTAAAATATTTTGAATCGCTTTTATATTATTGGTATTCTAAATAGAAGTTATATCATAATTGTAGTTAGATATACGTAGAGGAAAAAAATAAAAAATAAAAAGATATTTGAAAGTTTTTTTGCCATTGTTTATTGCGATTTACTTAAATCTATATATTAAAAGGAATATTAAAAAATAAAGATAGAAAAATGAAAAAGATATTCCACCATGAAATTATCGAAATTTTAATCATGAATATGTAAAATATAGAATTTAACCATAATTGATGTAATCATTGATATTATAAATCTAAGGTAAAGATAGTATTCATGATTTAATGTTAATTCAAATAAAATATAAAATATATATGACAAAACAGATACGGTGATAAATGTATAAAAAAAAAAATATTAAAAGGACAGAATAAAACTCGATCGATTAAATAATCGTGCATACATATAATTTATATATATTTTTACTTAGTAATAAAAGAATTGATTTTCAAATGTTTTAAATAAAAAATATCCGATATTTAAAAAATGAAAAATAAGATAAAATAAAGGATGTTACTTATTAACTTATTAACTTTTTTTTAAGTTATCTGCTAATTAATAAATAGAATGTGCATGCGCTTGAGCCTTATTGCTTGTTATAAAATATATTTATTAATGCTTAGATTTATTCTATCTTTTTTTAATTAGATATCAATTTTTAATATCATATTTTTTATTAACTAATGTTTTGTCTGCTTTGCATTTTGTTTTAGTCTCTTTAGTTTAAAGAAAAATTTATAATTGAATTATTATTTTTAATTTAAAGAATTTTAATATTTATTTAATAATAAATTTTTAATGTGTATTAATATAATATAAATAAATATTAAAATAAATTAGAAAAATATGCAATGAAAAGAAAATAAACAAAAATAATAATAATAATAAAGAAATTGGTTAAACATGTATTGATTTGTAACCATATTTGATAAGAATTATAGAATACGCAAATATATAAATAAATTTATATTTAGAAAAGAAAACTAACATTATTATAAAGTACATTTCAATTAATATGTTAAAAAATTGTATCGGTTCAATTGTATTTACATATAACATGATAAAATATTAAAAGTTTTTAAATTGAGTATTATTAATTTTACGTACTTATTTTCTTCTTTTTTTTTTATACTATTGACTCATATTATCATCCATTTTATTATGTGTGAAATAATTTTCTTAAAACAGTTTAATAAATGTTTAAAAATTTTGATTACAAAAATTATTAAATAATAATTTTTTTCAAAAAATTCTTTGAAAATCATAAATATTATTTCTGTTTAAATAAATTGGCTTCCATAAGTAATTTTTATTTTTACAGAAATAAAATTTAAATCATTCATGTTCTAAATACGACCCATATTATAATTTTATTTGAATATGCAAATTTAAATTATCTTATTTTTTTAATCATTATAGATGTTAGAAAATTGATTATATTTTAATACAATAGACGAAAATTTTTTTTATTTTTATAAATATTTTTATAGTATATTTAAAATTTTTTAAAAAATATATATAGTTACACGAAGTAACAAAAATTTTAACAAAAGTCAATTTTTTAAAAAATATGTTGATGAAACTTAATATTAAAATGATGTATATAAATTATGATTATTTGTAATATTACCATACAAATACTTATACAAATTTTATACATATTTTGTCTCTGATTATAATTTCTGGTAAATGAAAAGATTCTAAAATATATTAAATTAGAAAGCATTATAGCAGAAAGTAGCTTTCAGCTTTTTATTTTCTTAAAATTAATCAAATTAAACTTTTGATATCGATAACAGTTTATGTATTTTATTTATTTTGTCAGCATAATAAATCAAATCTATATTTTTGTTGACATATATAAACTTAATATAGTGATTAGAACCTAATTTTAATTAATGAAAGAAATATTGACATTGATGTTCTTATTATTTATTTTTTTAAAACTTATTTATGAAAATTTCTATCGAATTTTATTTTTCTTCCTCTAACTTTCAGGGTCCACCGGGATTAGATGGTATGAAAGTAAGCATTGCGTTATCATTTAATGTTTTGGAACAAAAATTTTTTGTTTTAATGTAATAATTTATATCTCAAATTTTTTTTTGGATATTTTAGGGAGCTCGTGGTGAAACAGGTACAAAGGGAGAACGAGGAGAAACAGGATTACCTGTAAGTTTAAAAATGCCTCTAAAAAATGCTTAAAAAATATTTAAATGTTTAATTACTTACAACTAATATTATAATAAACACATAATACATCGGGAGTATTAATATTTTTACGAAGTTGAATAATAATAATTGCTAAAAAAATATCATTTGTACAAAATTAATTTTACAAAATATATTTTGTTGATAAAAATTTGAAAATAATGAAAAATATTTGGTATTTTTAATTCTTTTTGTCAGATTTAATACTTTTTTATTTTTATATTTTTAGGGAACTGATGGAATTCCTGGTGTCGAGGTACAGTTTATTATTATTATAATTTGATTATTTTTTATATAAATATTGAAAGTTATTCTTTAAAGCAAGAAAAGAACAAGAAATTTCATGTAACAAATGAATTAAATTTAATAATTCCAAATAAATTAATTTTATTTTATAATTTTGAAAAAAAACATAATAATCAGAAATTGTTATTTTTGCTATAATAACTTTAGGGTGCCAAAGGTGATAAAGGAGTAGAAGGTGATGCTGTAAGTATCTATTTTTAGCATAAAGAACTTATGATATGTAAATTGAATTTCGAATATTATTTTATGTTAACGTTAAAAAATAAATTTACGTATAAACAAAGCAGCATTATTAAAAATTTAATTTAAATGTTATATGCTGCCACCACTTCTATGCGCTGTCGCAAGTTTATCAAAAAATGCGACTTATATTATTTAAAATGTTATTAATATTTTTATAAAGTTCCGAGGAATTTTTATAATTTAAGTAAAAGTATCCAAAATGATGGAATGTGAAAAACATGGAGCACATCGTCTTTCACGGATCATCTTTTAAATTTCATGATTATCTATAAAAATCATATATTTACTAGATATTACTGTTATTTTTCCGTTAATATCTTTAATTTCTGTATTTGTACCCACTTTTGAGTTTTGCATCAAAATGATTGACTCAAGCTTGGCCTTTTTGCATGGCGTTTTAATCTATTTCTTGTTCACCAATTTTTTCTTTAAAAGTAATATTATTTTATTCCTAAATTAAATAACTAAATGATTTACATATTATTCTGATATAAATTAATGACGCTATAAAATTCTAATATAATTAATTGTCTTGAATAGTTTTTTTGAATTTTATACATTTTTTAGTTTTCTCATATAAATTTATAACTTCAAAAAATTCACGAATGAATTAATATTTTTTAATGGATTAAAAAAAAAATAAATTTATATAATTTTCACATACTAAAAAATAAATAAAAATAATTGAAGAAAAAAGAGTTACGCGTGATTTTAACAATATTTCAATTTACAAATGCAATAAGGTATTATTTTCAGGGTCCACAAGGTAAACGTGGTAAACGTGGAGTAAAAGGTGATAAAGGTGAGCAGGGGGTTCCAGGTCTTGATGCTCCTTGTCCCATAGGATCTGACGGTCTTCCTTTGTCTGGTTGTGGTTGGAGGCCATCCGAGGTAAAAATTTATTTAATTTTCAATATAAAAACAACCTAATAATTTTAATATAATTTTCATGTTATGCAATATAAATTAATTAGTTGGCGCATTGATTTAGAAAATTCTTACTTAAAAAGCTGTATTTAAAATTTTTGAACCATGTCAATTAAAATAATACAAATAATTTAAAATAATATTTTATAATTTTATCTGTTTTGTTTATGAATGTATATAGATTTAATATCAGTTTAATTACATTTACAAGAATATTTTATTATTATAAATAAGTAAATGAAATATTTCCCATTTTTAGTGTATAAATTTAACAATTATTGAACTATATTATGTATATGAAGTGTAACTTAAAAATTATTTTATATTTACAAAAAATATGTAATTAAACGATCTTATTATCTATACATTTTTATTATTTGTATTTTTTTACATTTAAATATATCATATTTTGTTGGATTTTGTAGAATTTTCCAACATCTAGACATAATTATACTTCTAGGAATATTAGAAAATATTTTTATCCTCTAGCAGATGATACCATAATGATAATTTAAACAAAGTGTGTAACATCCTACATAATAATAACTACCCGGTCTACTTTTATAACAAATATTTAAAACATAGACTGAGAAAAATTAAATATAATAAATCTCTAGACAATAACCTTCCAAAATCCTTTGACAACATAATTTCTTTACCATAGTAAACAATTTTTATGAAAAAATTAGTAATAAATTAAAAGCGTATAATATCAATACGGTTCCCAAGAGTAACAACAAGTTAAACAATATCATAAAATTAGGTAAGGATAGAAATGATAAATGGGAAACTGCTGGCATCGTTTACAAAATAAACTTTAAGGGTTGCAGTGCGACATACATAGGCGAAACTAAACGAAATTTAAAAAAACGGATTTGCGAACATAAAAAACAATATAATACTAATTCTATGATTCAAATTCACTCGTAAACTAATGAACACACGATAGACTGGGACAATGTCAAAATTATAGATAGAGAACAAAATTATAGAAAGAGGTAAATTTCGGAAATGCTACATATTTAATTAAATAGTCACACTGTAAACAGACAAGAGGACACCAATGTATTGAATTATTAATATAAACATCTGACGACATTGATGACACGATAAACAGCTGATATATAAACTCGATGTAAGTATACCTTGGTACATTTAAATTTTGACGACTTGACAACATAAGTTTTACGAAATAAATATCACTAATTTTTACACCAAGGTAATATATATCACTGTATTTTAATCTATATGTAATTGTATTTGTAATTGTTTATGTTTTACAATATTCCTATTACTATGGAGGTGTTCTTTTAAATTCTATAATAATTATATTTTTGTTAGGTATAAGACAGATCTTTTAATTTATTTATTTCAAATTCTCTTTTTAATATGATTAATTTATATAGAAGTAATATAAAAATTTTAATCAAGAACTATATACAAAAATCTTAATATTTATATGTACAAAAATTAAAACGTATAATGAAAACATCTTTGAGTATCTCTTTCTACACGCTTTAATTATCTAGCTACGTTTCATAAGTCGAGTTATGAGTCAACATAATCAACACTGTAGAATATTTCAAATCGTTTAACCAAAGAAGCAGAAATAGATAGATAGATAGAGAAAAGATATATATAAACTTAAACATAAGCCGAAGCTAGGTATACGTAACCACAACAAAATATATAATATAACTATTTTTTTTAATTTTATGCAGTTTACTTTCAATTAACTAATTTTTTTTACAACTTTAAAAATTAAATTTTATTTATCATTTAAAATTATTTAATTTATTTTAATTAATTTAAATAATAAAATTTGTAACGAGATTTGTTATCCACGTTTGGAAAAGAAAGACAAAAAATGAGTTTAATTTAAATAAATTCAAAGGCGGACAGTATGCTGTCGGGGAACCAGGATCGAGAGAGGAACGTAACAGCAGGGTTAAATAAAAAACAAAGCAGATTTTAAGGGGAAAAAAGCAAATATCTTTTATTTACGAAGTAATCTGAAACAAGAAGGAAAATTTTTACGTGAATTTACGGAATAATATAACATGAATAATTTTAATATTTGGCAATGAATTCGGCATTCGGTAAGCTAAAAAAAATTAAACAAGCATACATTAATTTTGGAGTTTCGTTATCGAATTATTCGTATCGGTTTGTCCCGTGTAGAGAAAGGGAAAACAGGTTTCCTGGCTTGGCTTTCCGCCCAATACGTAGGTCTTACCAGAGGGTTACGGGGAGGAAATGCCGGCTCGGCTTTTCGCTCAATATGCAAAGGAGTTCTCCGGGTTAGTTTTTTTCCCAATACGTAGGCTATACCGAAGGTCGAGGAGAGGAGGTTTTCGGCTCAGCTTTCCGCCCAATACGTAGGCTGCGCCAGGAGATAAGGCTAGATCTGGACATGGGAGCAAATGCGATCGGAAAGGTGTCTCAGCGCTGTCGATCCTCGCAATTTATACAAAATTTTGCCCATAGGGCTCGTGAATAATGCGCGAATCTAATTCGCATGCGTCACCGAACATTCGCGAATCTTCTTGAACCTTCTAGATTTTTCCCAAAGATTCGCGTGTTCTCGCACGGCGTATTTACATATTGCCGGGCACTTTCTATATGTAAAAAATTACGGTTTTACATAATACAAATAATTATATTTATTTTATACGCATTCGCGTTACAAGTTAAACAAATACTTAACTAAAGAAGGTTATCTTCACAAAATATTTTTGTGTTAAAAATTATACATTGTTATAAGTATACGTAGTTAAATAAAATTTAACATGTATACTTTATAAATATATACTTAATAAATTACAACTAAATCTTCTAATTCTTGTATGTTTAAATGTGTGACTACTCAAGTTGGATAGTATCCACTTATATCAGTCAAGACGAGCGAAAAATTATTTTAAAAATGTTTACCTAGGCTATAAGAATAATGGTTAAGAAGATCTCAAGACTAATTATTTTAAAATCATCATATCTTTATTTGTATCTTTATCTAAATTGCAACTTTCACTAATTACATTGTTGATTAGCATGAGTACTTGGGATAGATTGGATGATACCAGCTACAGCAATTATATTATTTGAGGTTTCATAACAACGTTGCATTGTACTGCCTAAGGTTTACACAGAGTTTCATCTCTGTTCATAACAAGTAAAAACTTTAAGATCTATAAAACAAAAATACAATATATATGATTTTGAATTATTAACTGTATATTCAACAGTAAAACAATTCAAATAGATGATTGAAGATTAGTATTTCTCAATATTTATAAATAATAAGGCATTAAACTGCGCATTTCATTAAACATTAAACAAATTCTCACTATGACGTTTAGAAAACTAAATTACGTAGGTTAATTTACTACTGATATAAATTATTTAAACAGTTTTGATAATAATGAAACTGACTGGTTATCTTGTGTTGCTCCATCTATAGTGTGGTTGATTATTCAATATTTGATGAGCGGCAAAGAAGTAACAGATTTTGAATCTAAAAAATTAATTATATTGCTGAATCTTACGTAGTCATATACTCAAATCATTACATAATTTATATTTCTAACATATTTATATTCCCAGAAAATGAGCCTTATCAATAAGGTCATGATACAGGATCTATATTAATCAGGATTGTAAATATTGTGCTCGCTAATGCATCGCTGTCCAACAATATATGGTAACATGGAATATTCAAGCAAAAAGGTGCTTCGAACATGTAAATATAAGCATTTATATTGACAGTACGTTGATTTTTTCATAGAAGGCATTACATTAACAAACATAGAAGCAAGAACGATTGCATAAGTCCTGATATTTAACTGAAATTCAAGATTTAGAATCCTTTTAAAAATAGTTAACGACTACTTAAATCTACATTAAAAAAAAATTAGGCTCAAAACATCTCAAAATAATATTGTATAACCTACAAAATAACGGAATTATTGATCATTTTCAAAGATATTTAAGAAAGCCATTAAATGCAAAGATACAAAGGATTCCATATAAATATTACTGCTTATTGTAATTACAACTAGAATAATACATAACGAAATCATAAATCTAACAGCAGCATAAATGTTGTATGAAAATTTTTACTTTTACCTGGTGAATTCTTTGCTGCCAGAAATGCAAAATCCTTAGATGATTTTATTCAAAAACTAAATTCACAAAAGAGTATGCGATCATAACTCATGCGACATAGTTATAAGAAATCATTTGCACATAGACTTTATATCTTAATACTATTTGTAAATTATGATGGAGCTTGGAAACCATTATAGTAAGCATAAAATGGTTTAATACTGTGAAAAAAAACAAACTTTAAAATAATAATAAATAATAAACCCATCAATACACGTATTAACCGATTGTCAATATTGTCAATGATGATAAAACCCAATGAAATATTAAAAACTGATAAATAAATATTTTTAAATGTATAAAAAAGACTAACGATTTATTAATATATTTATTAATAGAAATTTATTTCAAAATTTCGAACAAAAATAAATTTTTAAAAAAACATAAAAATGGTTATAGATAGTTTATAATAATGTTGTTACTGGTAAAGGACTAATATGGAGATATAAATTAGATAGTACCGATTTCCACCATTAGTAAATCCGAGTGATAACAGTCGTAAAAATATTTACAATATTAACAAGATTAAAAAAATAGCGGCCAAAACACCTCTAGAGTTATGATTTTTAAATATACGTCATCGTATCTATATATATATTTATCTATATTCCAACTTAAATATCGAATGAGTGGAAATCTATAAATGTAATTACCATAAAACTAATCTTATCTAACTTAATAAAAATAAATCTTGATAAATTAGTTGTTTATAAAAAAATTAAATAATAAATATATAAAATTATTATATAACATTAAATAAATAGTTCAATCTATTTAATTACTGTTATTAACTGTATGTGATTCATGTTTAAAAATGTTTTTTTATTTAAAATAATATTCAATTATATTATAAAATTAAAAATATAAAATATTTTATAAATTTGTTGGTTTAATTTATATTATAATGTAATACAAATTTTATTATTTGATGATTTTTAACTAATTATATAATATATAATGTAAGAAAATGAAAATCCTCGGCCGACGAGGATTTGACAATGGGCCCCATGTCATAAATGATCGGATAACCAAGCGAGCAAAAGGTAGCAGCTGCAACGCAGCTAAGCATCGGTCAAGCTTCGGGGGTAAGGATGACTCCCCCGAAGGAAAGAAGATCAGTTTTGAAGTTGTCGTCGGGTTCGAACCTACTCAATTTTGAGATATTTGTATTGGATTTGAATAAAGTGTGGCTTGTTGTTGTGCATAATCTAATTAAGTGTGCCTACTTGTTTAATTACCCTTTCCCTGTAGCGCTATCGGCGTTAGGCGAGAGATAAACTTTTACATCAGAGGTAGGATAATTCTCCAACATCCAGCGAAATGAGTAACAGACACGTAACGAGGTTGGACGCGCGGAGACGATCAGTACAACGATCGATAAGTGATGTTAGTGATATTAGTGAATCATCGCGGCGATCTCGATCGCATCATAGAGAACGAGAAGGCAGCGTGATTCGCGAGCTCCAACAAGAATTTCGACGCATGAATCGCTACGTCCGCGATACGAGGCGTGGGCGCTAGAGGGAGGAAGAGCGTTCGAAATCGCGAGTACAAGATGAGCAGAAACTCGTACCCTTGTTCAACCCGGACGACGATTATGTTACCGCCGAGTTTTGGGTGAAACGTGTAGACGGGATCAAAATGCGCTAGACGTGGAGCGACAAGGTTACAGTTATGTACGTAGCCGACCAGCTAAGGCGAGACGCGGAGAAATGGTATAACAGAATTGGATTGACAACGCTGGAATTGAAGGAATGGAGAGAAGACCTCTTAGTAACTTTCTTCAAGCGAGTGAGCATAGCCGAGAAACTGAGAAAAATGTTAGCACGCACGCTAGGCAAGGGTGAAAACATGCGGGAATATTACATCGACAAATTATGGTTGGTGTACGCGTGCGGATTTGACGGAGCGGAAGCAGTGGAAATCATTGTGGACGGAATCCACAACCAGCCGATCCAAGCGGCAATTATAAAAAGGTTGCCGAGCTAAGAGAATTCTTAGCGCGGTACGATAGCTCTTCTTTGCCCGCGAAGAAACAGGGGGATGTCAAGGATTCGGCGCAGCAGGGGGTACAACGAGACCCGAGCCGACCTCGACCTGAGGCACCCAAACCAAAAGATGAATCCAGAAAAAGAGCTGAAGTTACCTGCGTCGTGTACGGGTTAAAAGGGCAATTCGCGCAGGACTGCAAAGAGGCGAAGAAGCCCAAGGAGAATAAAGTTGAGCATTATTGAGCATTAGAAAGGGGAAACAGGGATATACCGCTTGATTCTTTGACGTAAAGGTGAACGGTACGACGATGTCGGCCTACTTGGATCAAGGAAGCCAATGCGTGATTATACGAGAAGGGGAAGCGCGTTCACTACCTGTGAGCGCAAGGAGCACAGATGCGGTATTATGAGAGTTCGGAGGAGCTGCGATCCGGTCCCTGAGAGCGTGTGATCAAACGTTGTAGGTGGATCAGGCAACGGCTGATGTGACTGCGTTCGTGGGGCCTGATCGGATTCAGCGGGTTGCGGTTATAGTAGGACAGCCATTTACCGATCAGGAGATGATCACAGTGATGCAACGGGGAGGCGAACTGAGATTGTTCAACACTGAACGAGTGACCTTCCCTGAGCTGGAAGACCTCCCGCAGCGCAAGGTGGCGATCTGGACGAAAAAAGTAGTGGTCAGTCCTCCCAAAGAACTTGTTAATATAGAAGTAGAGTGTGGCGACCAAGGTGAACTCTTCGTTGATCTGAACGTGCGCTCGAGGCCGGGGGTGGAGTGCTTTATTTCGTGCTGCGTTGTGAGCACAGCGGCGGGGATTATACCGATAATCAACGTGTTCGACGAGCCGCTTTTGATTTAAAAGCAACAATTACTCGCGAGGGGAGAACGAATTCGCGAAACAACAAAACGCGAACTGAGTATTTTGACGGTAGTGAAGGCGTGATTAGCAAATTTGCTTATAGATAAACTGCGACTAGGAGATATAGGACTCGGGATGAAGAAACGCGTAATAGATCTGTTATGCGAATATCGCGACTGCTTTGCGCTGACTACGAGCGAGTTAAGAAAAACTAAACTCGTGGAAACGCGAATAGAATTAACAAGTGATACGCCGGTATACTATAAACCCTATAGATTGCCTTATGCAGAGTGGGAGAAACTACGGGAAATTGTTCAAGAACTAAAAGACGGTGAAATTGTACGTGATTTCGACTCACCATACGCGAGCCCAGTTTTACTCGTCGATTACAGAGCGATAAACGCTATCACTAAGCGCTGTAGGTATCTGTTACCGGTCATCGAGGATCAGGTAAATAATCTGCAGGGCGTCCGCGTTTTCTTTACTCTCGATCTAGCGTCAGGCTATTATCAGATCCCGGTAGCAAGGAAAGACGTGGAGAAAACGGCGTTTGTGACTCCCGACGGGCAATTTGAATTCCTTTATCAACCGTTGGCAAATGCACCAGCGGAGTGCTCCAAATTAGCGCAGAAAGTGATTAAGCCCTTGCGAGATGAAATAATAGGGGAGGCATACGTAGACGACTACGTAATTAGAGTAATGGATGAGGAGTCCGCTTTGAATACATTAAGGAAGATGCTACAACTTTTTCGACAGGTCGGATTGACACTGCGGCTAGAAAAGTGTCTGTTTTTGGCGAACAAGATTAATTATTTAGGATACGAGGTTGATAGTCAAGGCAAAAGAGCGGGGACACTAAAAATCAAAGCGATCGAGGAGTTTACACCCCCGTCCAACGTACACAAGGTGCGGCAGTTTGTGGGGTTGGCGAGTTACTTTTGAAAATTCGTAAGGAATTTTGCGGTGATAGCTCGACCGCTCACTAAGCTGACGAAGGACGTTCCTTGGGAATGGGGAGCAGAGCAGATAAACGCGTTCGATGAATTAAAGAGAACACTGATCTCGAGGTAGGTATTAGCCTTCTTCCGCCGCGGAGCGCCCATGGAATTGCATACTGATGCGAGTAAATGGGGCTTCGGTGGCATAATGATGCAGGTGGATAAACAAGGATTGCTTCACCCGGTTGCATATTTCAGTAGACAAACGACTAAAGAAGAGCAGCGATATCACTCATATAAATTAGAAACATTAGTGGTGATAAGTAGTCTAGCTAGATTCAGGATTTATCTTATCGGAAATCCGTTTAAGATTGTGAGCGATTGCAGCGCGTTGCGGGCGACTTTCGTGAAACGAAACCTCACACCACGAATAGGGAGATGGTGGATTCTACTTCAAGAGTATGAATGCACCTTCGAATATCGCGCGGGCGGAAGTATGGCGCACGCCGATGCATTCAGTAGAAACGCATGTCGTGATGAGGAGAATGCGCTAGATATTCAAGAAATTCAAATATTACGGATTGAGCTCGACGATGTATTCCTTCTAGCGCAGAAGTAGGCGGCAATATGTAAGAGAGATGCTTAGCCGAGCGCCTGTCGACGCAGAAGAGGCAAAAGTATACGGAGAGTTTTCGATAAAAAATCAGCGAGTCTATTGCCGAATCAACGGCGGAGACCGCTGGATAGTCCCGCGTGTTTTGAGGCGTAGGATAACCCAGCTGTGCCATGATGGGATGGGCCACGTAGAGCGCGAAAGAACCCTCATTAAAATACGTGAGGAATACTGGTTTCCGCGGATGAATCGCTATGTGAGGAAATATGTCTCAGCCTGCGAAAAATGTTTTTTTCATAAAAAGCCAGCCGGAAGAAGATCAGGCTATCTCCAAGTGGTTAAAGTTGCAAGCGACTCCATGCACACCTTGCACATAGACCATTTAGGCCCGTTTGTGAAGAGCGTGGCAGGAAATACATACGTCATAGTAGCAGTTGACGCGTTTACTAAATACATCTTCGCCAAAGCGATCGCGAACACGAAAACGCTCCTCGTTGTGCGCTATTTCGTCGAAATCGCAAATGAATTCGGGTTCCCCAGCAGAATCGTGAGCGATCGCGGAAGCGCATTTACTAGCAAACAATTCAAGCAGCTCTGCGCTGAAGCCGGAATCACGCACGTATTGAATGCGGTCGAACTTCCACGAGAAAACGGGAAAGTTGAACGATATAATAGAACAATTTTAGACGCACTCGCTTGCTGCACCGCGAGTAAGCGGCACTGGGGCAAGGCTCTTCCACGGGTGCGCTGGGGGTTGAACAATATGTTCAATAAGGTGATACGAGCGACGCCCACGGAGGTGCTCTTGGGCTTTACCCCGAGACACCTAGAGGAAGCGAGGCTGCCAAACGCGGTGAGTGGTCCAAAGATGCGCGAGAGCTGCGACGTAATAAGGAAAGGGGCAGCAGAAGCGAGCGCGGAAACTCAAGCGAAGAACAAGAAACGATATGATTTGAGGCGCTAAGATCATCCGCAAGGGAGACACCGTGCGCCGCACCCAAGCCTCGAGCAACGGGACCATCATGAAGGTACTCCCGATGTATATGGGACCCTATGAGGTCAAGAAGGTACTGACATGTGATCGCTATGTCGTAGGCGACATTGATGGGGCACTTCGCTCACAGAAGCCTTATCACGGAACCTTCGCCGGAGAACAAATGAAGAGGTGGAAAACGGACATCAGTAGCTACGACTCCGCATCAGAGGACAAGAAGGTGAAAAAAAAAATAGAATGAGAGAGAGACGCTTCGACTTGGTGCACGAGGTACGGGTTGCATAGTGCACCCGTCCGGCCCAGGGGCGGCGCAAGAGCGTGCCGGGGAGACATCGATCGGTCCGTGTGTGGTGAAGCCAGGATGCACTCTCCCTGGTAAGCAGTAGTGCAACAAATAATAAAAAGGAGGTTGTCTGTTTGAACTGTTTCAGGAGTCACTACGATCTGGGGCGGCGGACCGCAAGGACGCGGACGAACTCCAGGATGACCGAGTGTAAGAAAATGAAAATTCTCGGTTGACGAGGATTTGACGTTGGGCCCGACGTCGTAAATCATCGGATAACCGAGCGGGCAAAAGGTAGCAGCTGCAACGTAGCTAACCATCGGTCAAGCTTCGGGGGTCAGGATGACTCCCCCGAAGGAAAGAAGATCAGTTTTGAAGTTGTCGTCGGGTTCGAACCTACTCAATTTTGAGATATTTGTATTGGATTTGAATAAAGCGTGGCTTGTTGTTGTGCATAATCTAATTAAGTGTGCCTACTTGTTTAATTACCCTTTTGCTGTAGTGCTATTGGCGTTAGGCGAGAGATAAACTTTTACAATAATTTATATAAGTAAATATAAACTTTTAATGCACACATTATTACTGATTCTTTTTTTTTTTAATTTTATAAATTATCATTTTTAATATTAACTTTTTATTAAATACATTTAAAAAGATTATTTCTAAATTATATTTTACAGTATAGTCGTAATGTATGATACTCATAGCATTATAGACATTCACTTGTGATTTTGAATAGCATTATTCCATTATCATCGGTCACCTAATAATCTAATTACGTCACTACTGCTTTCACTGATCCGGACAATCTATGGTTACATATTCTAAGAAGCTGTCTTCGCATCCTTTACTTTTTTTTACCATTTTTTGAGTTATTTATTGACTTTTTTTCATTATCGCGAGTGTACAATACAGGCATCTCTTTATTTTTTTCTCTTTACTGCATTCGATATCCGGCAATTGTTTTTTCCTTAGTTAATCTATAGATGTACCTTTTTTGTACAAACATCAGCATTATATTGTACCATAATTTATTTCTTTATCGTTGCTTAATTTTCATCGTTTTCACACTATCTGCTCCATGTGCGAATTATGTACATTGCTTATTTGTATTAAAAAATTTTCATAAATTAAAATCATGTTGAGTGAATAGGTTTTTATAGTTGTTATATATTTTGTTAATTTCACTTTTACCTATTCTCGCCTCACTCCTGTATCAGAATCAAGTTATTAAATTCTTATATTTGCTTATCCTTATACATTTTTCAGTTACAATTGTTTTTTCTACATTTTATCTTTGCATTGAGCCATTATTATGAGAAACGACTCAAGCATCCAAACATATTAGATTCTAATAATTAAAAATAAATGTAACAATAAATACAATTATAAATAATTATCAATTTAATATAGTTAAAATTTATGTCAATACTAAAAATATATAAAAATCCCAAACTATACATTACATAAAGTTTATGCGTTGATCACTTAATTATTGATTACATTAAAATTTAGTTTTTAAAAAATTAATTTAATAATTTTTTATTGAAATTATACTTTTTCAAATCTGCTCTTATATTAATAATTCGAAATTTATTTAATAAAATGTATGTATGAGTGTGTATAAATTTTTTTTTTTTTACTCAAAACTAATATAAATTATTCAGGAAACTATGAGCACCTCATCAACTGTGATCGAAGGTCCAGAACCAGCTGAGACAGATTACGATGATCTGGAACAGGAGAACGATTATGATGATGGAATGTCTCCAGATGAAATCGGCAATATGGCCGAGGAATAATTAAAAATAATTATTATATTGGAACGCTGATACCTTACTTATTTTATTCTACTATCTATTAGCATAATTTCAACGTTACAATTACCATTCGTTATTGTATCAAATATAAAAACTAGTATAAAAATATTAATTCGGACATAATAATTGGAATATGATATTCGTGGTACAGTATTAATGTTTCTTTTTATCCTTATCAGATTTAAGGATGTAACATGTGTACATTTTTCTTCAAAAGTGATGTAAATATATATATTTATTTTAGAGTTAGAATGTACATCCTCCATTGTAAATCTTTAAAAATGAAATTTATACTTTGTTTTATTTTTTATGCTCATTTGCAACCTTCCCATTCATTTTTGAATGTATATTCATGTAAATATTGATATGATGAAGCGTCATCTAATTACTTTGACTAAAATATTGTAAAAGATTTTACTGTTATATTGATATGTATAATATATATTGTATAATATACGGCTTAAAGAATCAATATTTTAAATAGATATTTATCAGATCTGCGATCAAAATTTAATAATTAAGTTCTTTTTATTTGTAGTTATGAATTTTTTTTTTTATCTAAGACATTTAAAAAATGTTTTCTACCATTATATGGGTTAAATAAAAGTTTTTTTTACTTTTTTAAAAAACAGTGAATTGTTTTAAAACATTTTAAATTATTTTCTACTAATTAATTGATCTCGTTTACAAATTTTCTCAAAAATTTTACTTTTTAGTTTAGAGTTACACATGATACGTCCTTAATTAAATGCATGTATTTATCTTTAAATTACATGATAAAAGAACTTTTTTTTTAGTAAACATAAATATTTTATTAATAGTAATACTAAAAACTAATACTGTACATATTTTTAAATGAGCCTAAAAAATTTTATCCAAATTCGATTTATTAATTTAATTATCAAAAAGCATTTATATTTAATAAATCTTAAGTATTTAGATTTTTTTTTTTTTTTTTTTTTTTATTGTCTAAGATATAAAAATAAAAAATTTTTAATATAAGCTTAGTATTTTTAAAAAATTTATAAATTTAGCAATATTTTTTTTTCAGTTGAAGAACAATGTTCTATGTGGCTTAAAGAAGAAAAATGAATTACTTGTAAAGTGCTCATTTTTACAATAATACTTCAGAAAAATACACACACTTACACATATATATTTTTCAGTAAACTGAAATAATAAACGTGATGAAAGTATTTTTTTTAATACAAATTTATCATAAAAAAATGTAAGCAAGTGTAAATACATGTACTTAGTGTTAAATGACATAGTGTGTGTGCACATAAAATTACATTGATAATAATAAAGAAAACATTATAAATATAATTTAATAATTGTCAACTAAAAAAGCATAAAATATATGTATTAAAAAAATAATCTTTTAAGAAACTACTACAATGTCATTTTCAAATTAGTCAAGCATTTAAAAAAAAAACCAGTTTTTATATGTAAACTCTAGTATCTTAAAAATCATTGATATTTATTTAAAAAATAACTATCAATGGCATTTGGAAAAACTATAATTAAAATTGTTACTATCAAATTTATGATAAAAATATTTAAAAAATACAAAAAAATAATATATATTTTATTATAAAATGTTCCAATTAAAACATTAATTTTATAATATTTTAAGATTAAAAACATAAAATGATACAGTTTATATCAAAATATGTGTGAAATAATATTATTTTATCAGATTTTCTAATTAAAGCTATGAAATAGATTAAATATATTAAATAAGTAGATTAAAAATTAAAACATTTATTAGTAATTCAGATTCAGTAAATTTAAAATTTATAATATGTGGTTTCTGTGATTATTATCTAAAAGGTTATATTAATCTTATTTTATACAATTCTTGAAAATTTTAAAATCAAATGCCATTACAATTTGTAAGTTATACAAACACAGATCTAACATTTTGAAGTTTCACTTTATTACTTATATTAATTCATATTTTTTATAAAAGTATTGTACTAAATTGATTTATATAATTTTAATTTTTTTAAATATTTATGAATTTCATTTTTTGGATATGGTTTCAATACTATACATGTTGGAATATTCTCTGGATGTTCAATCCACAATTTGTGATGAATGCAGTTTTCATTCAATATTGCACTCAAAATTCTTAAACTTTCTTCATTTGGTACCTACAAATAATAATTAATTTTAAGACTATTTTCATTTGCAAAGGAAAAATTTTTTTTTTTAATTTATAGATATAATCTTTAAACAATTCACGAATATTATTATTACAATTATTATTAATGTTATATTATTAATTATTAAACATTTAGTTTAGTTTTAATTATTATAATTGTAAGTAATTTATTATAAAAAAGTTAATAAAATATTATTATAAAAAACCTTTTATGATTTCAATAAAAAACTAACATCCTTATATATTTTTTCTGGAAAGTTAAAATATTAAAAATATAATGTGCATATATTCTTTACAGAAAATATAAAATATTTATATTCTTATTACAACATCATTTATGCATTTATAAAAGTTAATTTTAATACAATATTGATTAAATAATTTGTAGAATTGGAAAAAACACCATCCATTTGTAATAAGAAACTTTGGATAAGGTTCCTAATGGGTGTGAATAAAACCACTGTTTTGCATCTGTGACATTTTGACAAAATTTCTTTTGTTTTCTTCAGGTCTCAGTACAATAATGTATGGTCTTTCGTAGAACTTATGTTGTCACGTCCCAGATGCAAAACAGTGATTTTATTCACACCTATTAGGAACCTTATCTAGTTTCTTACTATTGATTAAAATTTATAATTAATAAATAAAACTACAATATATATTAAATTTTCAATCTTACTTCAAGCACTACTTTATGCATGTTATTTAAATCTGATAAATAAGTTTTTGTATGCGGATCAGTATAGAACAAATGGATAACTGATGTACAAGCATGACAAGCTTGTGCTATTACTGACCCTAAAGGCCATTCCAAGGTTTGTATTAAATCTTTTCGAAGAATAATATATTGCACAATCATTATTATTTAAAATTTATCAAAAGCTCCTATAATAAAAATAGTTTTTAAAAGTATATTCTAAATATTGATTCAAAGTATCTACCATATCATTAAAATAAAAAAGGTTATTTTTAACCTCATCAGATGCAAATGAATAAAAACTCAGTAGTTTATTTAATTAATTTTTAATTAAATAATCTACTTTAGTTTATTTAACCTTATTGTATCCAAATAAAACTTTTATTTTAAAAAATATCGTTGCAGAATTTATTATTTATTATTGTATCATCTATACTATTTAAAATATTTTGAATGTTGTAATCTTGTACTTAATTTAGTAGTGTAAAAAGATATTTTTAATAGTAGTACGATTATAATTTTTATTTTTGTTAAAATAGCTAGTAATAAAAATAATTATGATGTAATGTTTTATATTATAATGATTAAATATTTTTGTATAAATATAGCAAGATAAAAATCACAATGTAATTTTATTTTCCTAAATTAAGTACAACATTCAAAGGATTTAAATCAGGGGGGTCCAACTGTAAATGCACAGAACAGACACTAAGAGAACGCTAGGTCCCGTGTTAAACTGTGGCGACAAACATGGCGGCAGAGATGAAAAGGGAGATTGAGCCTTACGTGTTAAAAATGTGTACACGAGGCGATCGAGTTTTGTGGTGTGATTATGTTTAAAATCTTTTAAGAACAATATTTTTTGTTTAATATGTTGTTTTTTACAAAAGTTTTGAAAATATTATAACACTATATATTCTGTAAGCGATGGTTATAAGAAATAAAATAATTTATTTAATAGCAAAAGTGACACGATTATAGTTCTAACTTATTTTACTGATACATTCATACAATAGTAATTAATATTTGTATACAAACAATTTTACTACTCTATTTATCACAATTTCATTTAACATATATGTACAATAGATTTTCTTATTACATTTATTATAAAACATATTAATAATGTACATATAATCACTATCAAATTATACATGAGATATTAAAAAAATTACAATTATAAAAATTAAAAACTAATATTACAATTATACAGTATAAAATAAATACAATTATTTACAAACTTAAAACATTACAATAATATTATAAAGAGAATCTCATTTTTATTTTACATAATATTTAAAAAATAAAATAATTTACATTTATACATTATATTTCTTATATTTGACATCCGCTTAGAAAAAAAAAAACATAAATTTTGATTACATAGTTACATTGATAAACTATTTTATAAATTATTTAATGTATTACATAAAAAATTAAACATATATTTACATTTATAATTTACATCATTCTAAAATTTGACAAAAATTTTTTTTGTTTTATTTACATATGATTTACATACATTTTATAATTTAGTGATATCTATAATTTTTTTTAATTAAAAAATACTTTACACTTTTTTTAATACAATAATAATAAATATAATAATATAATGCAATTGTTAATGATTTTAAAAGTAAGTACAATAACAATAAAATTATATATGTAAAATATTTTTTAATTTTCTATTATGTGATAAATTATTTCTTGAACCTCTCCTACTATTATTATGATCTCGTGCTGTGGCATGAATTTTTACAAGCAGCAAAAAATACAAAGCATATAATCTATGTACATAACAATTATTTTCTTTATTAAACCATTGTGGATATTTTTTATTTACTATTTCTTCTATTAAATTTTGTAATATATTTAATAAATTTCTTTTTTGCCAAACGCTTTCATGATATAGTGTGAAAGCTTCAAGTTGACTATTTACAATTTCAACATATTCATCTGATGGTCGAGTTAAATATGAGGAATGAGAAATTTCATCAATCGAATGCGAATATTCTCTAAAGGATATATATTTTTCATTAATATTTAAAACATCACTTGCATTTTTTGTTAATGAAAATCGACATTCGTCACACTTATATTTCTGAATACATTTTCTTGCTATATAGCCGGCAAAAAATACTATCGCATTTTTTTCGAATAAGTATTTTTCACCTATCTCAACTATATTATTTTCGTCCATTTCATCAAATAAATTCATTAATTCAAGCGCTTGATTTATTTCAAAAGTTTCATTTAATTCTACATTATCTAATTCGAAAGTTACATCAACTACTTTATTATTAATAAAATTAATATTATTTATTTGATTATCGTCATTTTCTATAAAACTATTACAATTATTACTTAAAGAAATTAAATTTGTTGATAAAATATGCCTAAAGGCCAATCTATACATACGGCAGGTAGGATTTGGATTAAAGCCACCCCTTGCCCGTAATTTTGAATGAGCATGCTCTACAGAATCTTGATTGCAAAGAGCTGTTGCTAATTCAAAATTGGGGTAAATGAATTTAATATCTTCAAATACCGATAAAATAGCATTTACAGTTTGTTTAACTCCCGGAAAACAAGGTGGCTTCTTACATTTAGAATTAGTGTTAATTGTCCATAGTTCGGACCAATCAACAAATTCTTTTAACGTCGCTTGAATGTCAGGATTATTTTTTGAAAGTGGACGTTTCTGCTTATGAACCGTTCGCAAAGAATACGAATTACATGCATCAATTACGCGATCCATTTTTTCGACAAAATCGGCCGAAACTCTTAAAGTATCGGAATTTGCCGAAACATATGGATCCTCAGCAGCTAATTTAATCGCGCAAGCCATTTTTCGGCTTAATAATTGAAAAGAATATTTTACTTTCATGGATTCAAAAGAATTGGGAAAAAAATGTATATTCGTTAAATGATTTAATAAATTAGAAGTTGTATGGGATTTATCGTGTTCCCATGATAAAATTAAATCGTTAAAAGAAACTATAATAGAATTATTTATGTATATATTTTTATATGTTCTTAAATGGGAAACTAATCTTTTAATTAAGTGCGGCCAATCAAAAATCGCGTAATATTTTTTACTATCAAAATAAAAAAAAGGTTTATCCGCGGTAACATCAAAAGTTTTGAATAATTGTTGATTCACGACGTGTTGATCACACGTAATGGTCCGCACATCAGCACCGCATTCCCGTAATTCATTAAGAATGTTTGGAATAATTTCTATTAATTGCTCACACGAAATCCCGTTTTCCGTAAAATAAAAAGCCACAAATTGACTCCATCGATTTTGTGCATTTAAACTATCAACAATAAATAAGAGGGCATGTTTTGCCACCGAATCTTACTTTTTACTGTACTCTTCGAATTGCTTAATCGACATTTCGTCAAATTTCAAACCGCATATCCGCTCTTCGCTATTTAATTTATTTAAAAAATCATTTAATTTTAGGAAAATAATTTTATTTATACCCGGATAAACTTCTAATTTTGAAACCCATCCCCGAACAGTGGCTTCATGTGGTAAATTTAAACCGGCGGAACGTAATTTTGAATAACACGAAGCCGAATAAAAATACATCTGTTTCGTCAAATCTTTTTCATCACTCGCGTATCTCTGATTGTCATGCAATTGTAATTTTATCATAGTTTTTGCAACCGGTTTTAATTCTTTACTATCAATAAATTTTTCTAAATTAAAAGTATCATTTCTTTTTAAAAATTTTTTTTTTAATCTGCGATTTTTTCTAATCTCTAAAATTAATTTATGTTTCAATTCTTTAACTTTATTTTCTAAGTGTAAATTCGAAGTTTTTAATTTAAAAAGAAATGATTTACAGTTTCCTGTACATGTTTTTTTTTTGTAAAGGTGATAAATACACCCTGAGAGGTTTCTTATAATTTTTTAAAACGCATTTATCTAAATTTTTACTTACTTTTTCGGTTTCTTGATTTCGATCAGCTGTGATCTCGGGTAACAATCCACGATTCTCTTCGTCGCGTTGCTGAACTGGTAGTTGTTGTTGGGCTTCCATTGTAAATAAAGTGGCAGAAGTTGAGACAATTGCTTGTTCATCCACCTTTTATTAATAAAATAAAATAAAATGATAAATACAACATTATCTAAATTTTAAAATAATTTTATATACATTATTATATATTTCTGTAATTATATAATTATATATATAATTATATTGTTATTATAACATATAAAATTTATATAAAATATAATAATTATATATACCTGTTTTTGTAATATATTTTGAGTTGAAGTCCAATGAATAGGATTTGAATTCAATTCTAAACGCATGTTTTTCCCTTGAAATAAATCTTCATTCTTAAAATGCTTGATACAAAGGCCAGCATGCCTTACCGATGTCCGTGTCCATGTTTTAAGTTTTTGATTACCTAAATGAAAAATTTATTTTTATAGAAATGAATGATATATACACGTTTATATTATACAACAATGTATACACACACGCACTCTCTCTCTCTCTCTCTGTCTCAAGCTCACTCATTTTCGTGTACATACACACTCTCTCTCTCTCATTCTCGTGTACATACACACACTCTCTCTCTCTCTCTCTCTGTCTCAAGCTCACTCATTCTCGTGTACATACACTCTCTCTCTCTCTCTCTTTCTGTCTCAAGCTCACTCATTCTCGTGTACATACACTCTCTCTCTCTCTCTCTCTCTCTCTCTCTCTCATGTACTAATAGTCCCCTATTGACTGTATACTATTTTATAAAATATTTGAAAATTAAAATTAATTACCTGAGTTTTCTATCCATATTTGTTGACGCTCAACTGTTGCCGGAAATCTAAATAGTTTAACATTGTCTCT
>JACCHV010000117.1:137500-368872 GCA_018907245.1 Eupristina koningsbergeri
TACATATAAGAAGCACGAGTATATTTCCTCGTGCTTCGCATATGTACACAAGAACGCTTTTTCCAATAGATTTTAAAGCACTTGCAAGTAAATTTTACTCGGGCCACAGACTCTTGAAAGGTCGTCAGAGAACCTATAAGTGCGAGAGAGAGAGAAGATATTTCTGCCGCCATAAAAATAGCCTAATTGAAATTGTCCCTTACAATGTACTTTAAAATTTTAAATGTATTATAGTAGTACTGCTTATGCTTACATAATTAGAAATATATTTTGTAGGCTTTATTTCTACAACTTTTAAAAATAATAACTTTTTAAAATATATCTCTGGTAATATAAGCATAAGCAGGAACACTGTAATAAATTTAAAATTAAAAAGTACATTGGAAATGAAAAATTTCAAGGACAATATCTGTATCATAAAATTTCTGTCTCATAAAACCATATTTAAAATAAGAAATATATTCAATTTTTATACACATTTTTTTAAAAAAACTTTTAAATACTATGTCTTTTATTTTAAAAATATTGCACTATTAAATGCACTATAATATGTTTGATTAGTGTAGAATTATATTATTTTTACTACAAACATTCACTATTAAATTGAATAACTTACCTACACAAATTGTGTTGTTGATATTCATTTATAAACCTCCTCATTATATTTATGATGTGCACAATTCTTAATATATCTTTATTAAAAAAATAATCACTTTTCAATTTTCTTCAATCACTTTATAATCAAATATAAATCAATAATATATTGATTTATATTCACTTATTTATATACACTTAGAAATCTAGCTTCATCTACAAAGAAATTTTGTAACTACTAAAAACTCGAAATCTGTTCTCGACTATAAGAGTTTCAAAAACATAATGTAAACACACGTACCGGGTTACCAGTATCGGCACACGAAAAGGGACATATGGGGTGACTTCATTTTGCTACATTTGTCTAAATTGTTAGTAATAGTAATGATAGTAAATACAAATTAGTTTTTAAATTGAAAAAAAGAATTTTAAACAAAAGTATATGTTCTTAATATAAAATAAAAGAATTTTCAAATTATTATATCGTGGGCACTTTTTTTTTGCGTCACGACATGAAAGTGGTCTGTCTGCTACGTTTGTCGCCAGCTCTCCCATTTAGAGTTGACCCCCCGTGTGTAAATGGGAAGACTGGAAACAAATACCCATGTACAAGTATCAAGAAAATACAGAACCCTATACTTTCTATAACCCCATGTGTCCTTTTTCGTGAGCTGGCACTGATAATCTGACACATGTGTTTACTTCTCATTTCTTAAAATTTTTGAACAGTCAGAAAAGTTCTTTCAACAAGAATGCGCGTTCCCTTAATAATATACTAAAAAGTTTAATAAAAGTTTTAATCAGCAGCAAATAAACTTACTATTTTTTTTAAAAATACATTTTAAAATTATCTTCTTGCTATAAAAAAATAAATTTTTTATAAGCACTTCGAAACCTATTTAAAAAAAAGGTATATATAGATATATGAATTACTAGTAAAAGAAATAGACATCTGAAATATTTCGAGTTTTGAAAATAATTTAGTATAACTGAAAAACATTTTTATTAATAATTTTATGATTATTTCAATTTCTTACTGAAATGTAAATGATAATCATAAAATTATTAATAAAAATGTTTTTCAGTTATACTAAATTATTTTCAAAGCTCGAAATCAGGGGGGTCCAACTGTAAATGGGAAGACTGGAAACAAATACCCATGTACAAGTATCAAGAAAATACAGAACCCTACACTTTCTATAACCCCATGTGTCCTTTTTCGTGAGCCGGCACTGATAATCTGGCACATGTGTTTACTTCAAATTTCTTAAAGTTTTTGAACAGTAAGAAAAGTTCTTTCAACAAGAATACGCGTTCGCTTACTAATATATCAAAAACTTTAATAAAAGTATAAATTAGCAGCAAATAAACTTATTATTTTTTTTAAAAATACATTTATATTTTTGTGTCAAAAAAAATATTTTTTTTAATACAATTTTAACTTAATAGTGATAAAATTTATTATTATTAAAATGATTTAATATTTTAAAATGTTTTATTTATTTGTGGTGGTTTAAAAAAACATATTTAGTTCAATAAAGTGTTAATTACCTGTGAATAAACTTATTTTTATTTTTAAAGATATGTTTTATATATTAGTGAATATTTAAAAAATGTGTTATTATTATTGTGTTCAATACCAAGTTCCAATCTTTCAAAGAAATTATTTTATAGGACAACTTTATGGAAATCTTTTGTGTCGAAAGATATTGGATTTTGCTTAATTGTTAGATTTTGTAAGTGTATTTTTTATGTTATTTTTTATGTCAAATAAAAGTTTTTAGAATGTATAAGATAATTGTATTTCTTTAACATGGATGAAAATCCTTTTTTTGTAGTTTAATGATAATAAAAGGATGTTGCAAAGAATTAAAGCCTTGTATTTATTTCATTTAATTATATATATTTTAATAGTAAAATAATTTCATATTTAATAACAATTATAATGACTGTAAAACATTAATCTTTGGATATTTAAACTTTTTAAGCAAATATCATTTATTAATACATATTATTATTCTTAATAACTATGCAATTTTACAATTATTACATTAATAATAAATTATTTTTTCAATATTGCTCTTTCAATGCAATATTTGATATAAAAAGTTTTACATTTTAAGTATCATGTACTATAAGTTAAATATAATACTAATTGATTTTTATTTTGATTGATACAGCACAATAATGATCAACGTGTAAATAAAAAATATAATATTCTTATGCATTTACTTGCAACAGTATATAAATATAATAAATGCAATAGTACATATAAAAAAACACAAATACAATGTACAAGTAAATAAATAAATATATGTATATATATTTATAATAGAAACAATAATTTAATATATAAATAAATCAGTAAATAAATATATAAATAAATAAATATTAAAATTATTTAAATTATATACTGTATAAAAGCTAAAAAGTTTGCATAAAATAATTATAATTAAAATAAAATATAACTAAAAAAATTAAACGAAATAATATTCTGAAGTTATTACTAAACATTTTTTAATATAAATTCAATATTACATTGTAAAAAAGAAAAATAAAAAATAGTAAAATGAAATCTATAATATTAAAAAATGAAATTAATGTATGTAATAACGTATGTAATAGAATATAAAATATAATAATGAATATTATACTTTTGGCTTTTAGTGTTCAATAATACATTAAAAAACACTGTAACATAGTAGATGTATAAACATAATATATATAATAGTTTTATTAGAAAAGATTTGCATCGAATAATTTAAATTAATAATAGAAAGAAATAGATAGAATTATTAGAATAATTTGGTTTTAAAATATTACTTATTTATTTAAAATGTATCAATGTTATTTATCCCTTATTGCTGGTATCATAATTAGTACAGCAGGTACAGCAGGTACCCCCCACCTCCCCCCTTTTGCTGGTATCATAATTAGCACAACAGGTCCCCCCCTCCCTTTTGCTGGTATCATAATTAGAACAGCAGGTACAGCAGGTACCCCCCACCTCCGTTTTTGCTGGTATCATAATCATGGTATTTTAAGAAATGGAATAGGTGCATTTAAAGAAATTTTGAAACAAAATTTTAGTAAAACAGAACTTTTCGCACGTGTTTGGTGTTTCGTGCAATTAGTCACACAGATGTTTGACGAATATTTTCATTTCTACGGAAAACAAATTTTACTGCAATTGCATTTTCGTTTTCCTGAACAAAATTTTTAAAGATTCTTTGAGAATAAAGCTAAAACATTATATTGAATGTATTAGAATTATTTCAAATAATGAATCGAATTTTTTAGTAAAACTTTTAGTAATATATAAATTTTTTTTTTTCCTTCAAATAATTTTTAAAATTGTTTTAATTGTTAAAAATTAATATTTTCAACAATTTTTCATAATTTTCAAAATTAACAAATTTTTTCAAAAATTTTTTTTTTTCTTCAAATAATTTTTAAAATTGTTTTAATTGTTAAAAATTAATATTTTCAACAATTTTTCATAATTTTCAAAATTAACAAATTTTTTCAAAAAATTTTTTTTTTCTTCAAATTATTTTTAAAATTGGTAAAAGTGTCTACAAAAAACATTTTCATCTCTGTTTTTAATATTAAGAATAAGAGAAATTCTTCGTGCACTAGTAAAAGTAGTAGGTAATAAATTTATTGCTTTACCTGCGCCGAAGTTCAAAATCTGCAAACGGCACAGATGAAAGAATAAAAGTATTAGTTTATATTCTCACTATTGTATGTAAATCTTTTCGTATACAATTGATAGAGCAGGCGAATTTACTGTACTTATACATCGCTTTTAAAAATTTTAAGCACATAAAGATTTATATTATTTCATAATATTTTAAAGACAATATATATTTTTATATTGTTTTGAAAATAATTTGTTAACAATTTTTCTACTTTTATTTAATATTATTTTTAATTTGTAAGTTTCAAGTTTATTTACGGCGGCTGAATTATCTTCTTGCTCTATAAAACAAAAATTTTTTATAAGCACTTCGAAACTTATTTAAAAAAAAATGTATATTCAGCTCGATGAACTACGAGTAAAAAAAAGAGACATCTGAAATATTTCGAGGTTTGAAAATAATTTAATATAACTGAAAACATTTTTATTAATAATTTTATGATTATCATTTACATGTCAATAAGAAATTGAAATAATCATAAAATTATTAATAAAAATGTTTTCAGTTATATTAAATTATTTTCAAACCTCGAAATATTTCAGATGTCTCTTTTTTTTACTCGTAGTTCATCGAGCTGAATATACATTTTTTTTTAAATAAGTTTCGAAGTGCTTATAAAAAATTTTTCTTATTTTCCCATGTGTCCACCCGGAGCGCTAAAATCGCTTCGGAAGTGCGAGAGAGAAAAAAGATATTTTCACCACCATGTTTGTTTCTTATGTAAAGCATTGAACTTAACATTCTCTTATTTACTCTTCTGTGCTCGAAATATTTCAGATGTCTATTTCTTTTACTCGTAGTTCATATATCTATATATACCTTTTTTTTAAATAGGTTTCGAAGTGCTTATAAAAATTTGTTTTTAATTTCCCATGTGTCTACTGGGAGCGCTAAAATTGCTTCGAAAGTGCGAGAGAGAGAAAAGATATTTTAACCACCATGTTTGTGTCTTATGTAAAGCATTGAACTTAACATTCTCTTATTTACTGTTCTTTGGATTTAAATGTTTTTTTCATTATTCAAAATTCATATTTCAAAATTTATCATTTTTTTAATTCAGATTATATAGCACTAAAAAATTTTTCATTATACCTACAACAAAAACACTTACGGAATGTTAAGGTCCATGTAAAGATTATTAAAAATCTCACCTCGTGTTAAATAGAAGAAACAATCACGGCGGATGAAATATCTTCTCTTTCTCACGCACACATTTGGTGACACTACTGACCCTGGTGAGTGTCAGATCCAAAGAAACAAATTTTTTTTAATGCTATAAAACCTATTTAAAAAAAATACTATGTGAGATATATGGACTATGGGAAAATGAAAAGTCATATTAAAATACTTAGAAGTTGTACTTAATTTCATTTAGAAAATAAAAAAAATTTTTATTTTTCATATGATTATAATTTATATTTATATAAGAATAGATAATAATACGAATCATTATAATATAATATTTAATATTTTCTTGATTAAATATTTCTGAATAAATATAAAATTTTAATCATATGAAAAATAAAAATGTTTTGTAACTAAATTAAGTACAACTTCTAAGTATTTTTATATGACTTTTTATTTACCCATAGTCCATATATCTATGTAAATTATTTGTTTTAATAGATGTTATAGTACTAACATTTTATTTATATACTTTAAACCACCAAAAATACACAGAAACAAAATAATTATTTCATGAACTATTAAATTAATTAACATGCCTAAATTTATTGCTCTATAAGACTTTAACTTTTAATTTTTAAATGTTCATTGTAGATAACATGTGTATTTCACATATCTTGGTAGAAAACATTTTATACTGTTATATGCATTTGGAGACTAATGACATAAACAGGTATACCAGATTATATTATTATATAATTATATATTATATTATTGCAGGCGGAATTTTTTAAATTTTATCTTTTATATTTCTTTATATTTCTATAGTTTTAAAGGAAAAATAAGTTTTTTAATTTAATATAAATATAAATATATGGAATAAAGTTACGTATAATTAATGAAAAATTAAAACATTATAAAATATAAGGTATAAGGCGCTAATTTTTATAGTTCGAATTATGCCAGATCCGTTTGTTGCCACTTTATTTATTTAAACTTGGACCCTCCTATATATAATTTATATATATTTTATATAATGATATATTTGATTCTAATTCACCTGTTTTTTATCTCATTAATATTTTTACGTATTTAAGTTGTCGCGATGCTTGTATAATTATATTACCAAGTATTAATCCGCGATAAAATAACTTATAACAGGTTTGATTCTGCCATAGCCGAAACGGTCAAAGCGGTTTCGCCATTGTCAGCTTTGGTGAAAAAATTAAAGTAACAACGTTGATTATGAAGATAAAGTATTATTTATTCTGACCTATGAAGAACAAGAGAGAGTGCACGAATTAAGTGTGGTATAAGCGATTGTTTATCTCGTTTATATCCTAAAGGTAATCGTATACAAAATGATCAATCGTATAAAAGAAAAATCTAATTCCAAACCGGAATAGGCCCCGTGAATTTACGAAAGAAAGGTCCGAATTGTCTTAAATCTTGAATTAAAGTCAAGTTAGAGAAAGAGAGAGAGAGAGAGAGAGTGAGTGAGATTCGTTTTGTTTTTTATTTTACTCATCACTTCCGCCGAATGAAGATTGCAATATCCGCGGATTCTCCCTCCAGGGTTCGCGGTGCTTCTCAGCCACTTTATTAGTGCTCTGTCAGCTATCTTCGCTATGGTCCCTTGACTCTCCCTCACGTCTGCATTTTTGGCGGAGGCTCAGGATTTTACAAGAATCCAAATTTGCGAGTTCTTATTACTCGCAAGTTTTGTGTTATTCGCCTTTAAGTTGACTCCTTCATCATCACTTTCCTCACGCTTCGTCTTATTTTACCGATGTATATATTATCTCGCTTTTTCCCACGGTTTGTCACATATACGATCTTTAGAATGCATATAATTAATGTTGCATACGTGATAATATATATATATGTACATATATATATATGTATGTATATAACATGGATTCC
The DNA here is from genome assembly GCA_018907245.1 of Eupristina koningsbergeri. NCBI lineage: Eukaryota > Metazoa > Arthropoda > Insecta > Hymenoptera > Agaonidae > Eupristina > Eupristina koningsbergeri. The sequence goes on from JACCHV010000117.1 coordinate 144,844, forward strand.
GTTAGTGAAAGTTGTGTGGTATGCATCGCGCACATTAAGCTTAGCTAAATTTCGCAAAGTAAAGAGAGCATAGTGTACAGAGGTAAGAAAAAATATATAGAAATATAGAGAAAATCAGATACAACGAAAGAAAGTATAAAGCAGGGGTCTGAGAAAGAAAGAAAGTGCAAGTGTAATTGAATACAAAAGTGTGAACAAAGTGAGGTTAGAGAGAAAAGCGAGGGGGTACCGGGGGAGAGTAAAAGTGACGTAAGACACGGACGCCACCCAATATCTGAAAACCGCAAAAGAGCGGACCGCGACGAGTGGCCGTTGATAGCACTAAAACTTTAACTACGAGTACACAGCGATTGAGGGAAGCTAGGGATAAATGCATAGACTGAGTTTTGCGTAAAAATAACAGCAGAAAAGTAACAAAATATAAAGTATACAAAATTAAAATTATTAAATAAGAACATAGAATAATAATAATAACAACTATAGAATAATAATAAAAATAAAATATAAGAAAACAAAAATAAAAATAAAAATTGAGCCCAAAAACATAATTCTAAAATAAACATAAAATTTAAAGCCTAATCAATCTTGAAACTACAATTTAAAAATTATAAAGCAAAATTTAAAGAAAAATTGAAACTCAAACAAGAACTGTATCAAAAAGCAAGTAGAGCACTAAACAGGACAAAACAATGATCACAAAAGGCAAAGCAAATAAACGAGAGGACACGCAGCTTACACTAGATAACCTCAAAAAAAGACCACCTACGAAGAACAGAGATCTCTGGAAGAAAGCAGGAAGTACAAGATGAAGGAAAAAAGTATAGGGAAGGGGACAGGGAAGAAATAGAAAAATATAAAAAGGAGATTACAGGGAGGATGGTGAAAATAGAAATGCTGCAAGCAAAAAAATGGAAGAGATTAATAAAAAAATGAAAAGACTAGAAAAAATGTATGATGAAGTGATAAAAAAAGCAAGGGAGAATGAAAAGGCGATCAGGTCCTGGGCTAGAAAAATGGAAGAGAGGATGACTGAAATAGAAGAGAAGATGGCAGAAATAGATGAAATATGTAAAGAAAGAAGTGAGTCGTCAAGAGATAAGATGAAAGAAAGATGGCTACACAAGGAAAGGAAAAACAACGGCGGTGAGACTGAACGGAGCAGAAAAACTAGTAAATCCAGCTCTTCAAGATGGAGTAACAGTGGCTGATGAAGGCTCTCCAAAAACAGTGCAATCTCGAACAGAGATTTAATTGGGATAAGAAGGCTTATGTGGGAGAGAGAAAGGAAGGACCAGGAGGAGAATTTAGTGATAAAGGGAATGGACAGAGAAGAAGCGATGAGTTTGGGAGTCAGAAATTGGGAAAAATATTTCATAGAGAAAAGACTAGGGATACAAGAGAAAATTAGAAGTGCATGGTGGAGTCATAGACTCATCATCATAAAGCTGAAAGATAAATCTGCTAGAGACAAAGTTTGGGAAGCATGGAAGAAGTTGATGGGAACCAAAATCTACATGGACTCTGACCTTACTTACGAAGAGAAAACGGTGCTAAATGAGATAAGGGAATAGGTATGGAGAGCCAAAAGAAACGGGGTCTTCGCCAAAGTAGGTCTAAGAAAGGTATTTATAGAAGGGACATGGGAGAGATGGACAGGAACGGAGAAAATGGAAAAGAGATGGGTAAAGGTAAAGGACACAGTAATGCAGAAAGATGAAGGAAACCTAGACAGAAACAGTGAAACAGAAAAGACAAATGAGAGGAAAGAAAAAGAAAATACAGAACAGGAAAGAAAAGAAAAGACTGAACGGAAAAAAGATAGAAAAGAAAAAGAAAAAGTAGAAACAACAGACGAAAACAAAGAAAGAAAGAAGGATAATGAAATAACAAGAAATTTAGCATTACGAAGGGACGGGTAAAAGATATAAAAGACAAAAAAAGCAGAAGAAGAAGGAGACAAAAGGAAAGGAAATGAAAAAAAACAGACAATGAAAAGAATAATAGGATAATAGACGAGAAGAGGAAGATAAGGAGCAAGAAAAAAAACAGAAAGGATAAAAATGACAGAAATAATACAGACAACAATAACGGAATCAACAGACCACAAAAACAGACGAAGGACAGTAAGGAGGGGAAACTGAAAAGACACAAAAATAAAGAAACTGAGAGTAGCGGAGAAAGCGGAAGGATAAGGATACTTTATTGGAATGGGCCGGGATATGGTTAAAAGACGAGAATTTCTGGGAGTATATAACAAAGATAGATTACATATGTATGTCAGAAATATGGGTGGAGGAGAAAGATGCAGAGAAATGTAGGGAAAAACTAGCAAAGCAAATGGAGTGGGTGATTATAGAGGCTAAGAGAGAAAAAAAGGCAGAGCGAAAGGGGGCTTTATTATAGGAATGAACAAAAACTGGAGGACCCAAGTTAAAGAACTGGGCAAAGACAAAGGAGAAGGAATAACCAAGATAAAGATGGAATTAGACGGAGGTAAAAGAAAATTAGACATATGGGGAATATATTGTAACGACAAGGACATGGAAAGAAAATGGAAGATCATAGAGGAGGAAAGTTACAGCGTAGACATAGAAAAACTAATAATGGGTGACTTTAATGTAAGAACCGGTGAGAAAGGAAATTATATGAAAGTAGACGATATGTACAGGATGGCAAAAAGGAAAAGCAGGGATAAGAAATACGACAAAGAAGGAAAAAAACTGATAGAGAGTATAGAAACAAATGGATACAGTATACTGAATAGAACCATAAAGGAAGACGAAGAAAGTGACTTACTTCACATTCATAAGCCCGAGAGGAAATACGGTAATTGACCTGGCACTAGCTGACAGAGAAATCAGAAATAGAACGTAAGGCCTTAAAGTAGAAAAAAGAATAGAATCGGATCACTTGCCAGTGGTCGTTACAATACTAACGGAGGCCAATATAAGGAAGGAAGAAGAACTGAAAGAAGAAGATAAAAGAACGAGAATGGTATGGGGAAGAGGATATTAAAAGATACAAAGAAAGGACGAACAGAGAATACAAAGAACAAACGGACGAAACTGATATCGAAAGACTGTGGACAGGAATTAAAGAGATAATTTGGGAGAATGCAGAGAAGAAAACAATAAAAACAAAGGGATAGAAAACTGGAAAGAAACTGTGGTATGAAAGAGAATGCAAAAAAGAAAAGAGCAGAACAAAGAAAACGCTGAAAGATTAGAAAAAAGAAATAACCACGAAAGAAAAGTACATAATACAAAGGACGAAATAGTGCGCCACCAGCGAGAAAAAAAATCGAGAATGGAGAGAAAAACAAGAGACAAAACTGAAAAAGATAAAAAAACGAAGGACAAATTTAGGACTATTTAAACAAGGGGAGGAAGAAGAGAAATAAGGAAGATTCAAACATAAATACGAAGGAATGGGTAACACATTTCAAAAACGTATTTGACGGAATAGACATACACAGACAAGACACAAGTACGAGCTATGTACAGAACCATAGGAAGAACAAGATGAAAATAAAAAACAGTGAAATATGGGAAGCCTGGAGAAGTCTAAGAAAGAAGAAAGCATATGAGATGAATGAAATACCTAATGAGGCATGAATATATGGAAGTGAAGAAATAAGAATGAGACTGAAAGAAATAATCATGAGGATTACGGAATAGGGTAAAATCCCAATGGATTGGAAAACTGCGGTGATAGTCCCCATATACAAAAAAGGTAATCCGAAGAACCCGGAAAGTTACAGAGGACTATTCATGCTCTCGTCAGTATATAAAATCTTCACAAGAATACTGAAAAACAGATTGGAACGAGAAACTGAAGAAAGAAACATACTGCCGGAAGGTCAGGCTGGTTTCAGGAAAGGGAGATCAACCACGGACAATATGTATACGTTAAATTATATCATGAAGAGAACAATCAAGAAAAGGAAGGAACTATATATATTGTTCGTGAACCTGAAAGCGATCTTCGATACAGTAAATAGAGAAAAGCTATGGAATATCATGGAGAAAAAAGAGTACAACAAGGACCTGCTGAACAATATAAGGATGATCTATGAAGAAACCTAATGCAGGGTGAGAACATCGGAAGGATTATCAGAAGAATCTTGGACTAAGAAGGGACTGAGACAAGGATATTGCCTCAGCCCCATTCTATTTAATATTTACATTGCAGATATAGAAGGAGAGATGAAAAAGAGAAACATAGGGGGTAAGAAAATTAAAGAGGAGAGGATCTGGACATTGGCATATGCTGATGACTTGGTACTTATTGGAAAAAATAGAGAAGCCATGCAGGATATGATGGCAACATTAAAGAGATTCCTATACCAGAAGGATATGAAACTAAATACGGAAACAACCAAAATTATGAGAATCAAGAAAGGCAAATGAAACAACACAGAGACTTGGAAATGGCAAGGTAAATAAATTGAGACTGTCGCAAAATTTAGCTATTTGGGATTCAAATTTAGAAAGAACGGGAAACTGCAGGAACACATAAAGGAGAGAATACAGAAGGGCATAATTGCAGTAAAAAGAACATGGGGACTGGTAGAAAAAAGATGTGCAGGAGACTTTGGTTTAAGGAATACGGGGTCGAAATATGGAGGATACAGGAGTATAAACAAATGGAAAAGATAAAGACAGATTATTTGCTGTGGACCGCAAATTTGGAATTCTGTACGCCCAGATACATAGCCTACGAAGAAACTGATGAAAGTAAAATGGAAGCAGAATGGATAATTAGAACATTAAAATACAAGAAAAAAATCAGAACCATGGATAACGATAAACTAGTAAGAAAATGCTACGAAGAACAGAAAGAAAAGTACTTACACCAAAAGGCAGATGAAATAGGAAAATGGCTAAACAGGATAGGACTGAGTAGAGAACAAATGGACTACTGGCACTCCACAGAAAAAACAGATATACATAGAGAAATAAGACAAACAGACAAAGACATACAACACCCAGATAGATACAGTTGAATTGCAGAAGCCAAATACAATAAAATATACAAAGATATACAAGAGAAGAGACTCCCAACCTACCTCAGAAACATACATAACGTGAAGACGATAAAAATAATAGCAAGAATAAAATGTGTCAATATCACTACATATAACAAATACTGGCTAGATAAAGAAGAAAAAAGATGCCAACTATGCTTGAAAGAGGAGGGTAATTGAAAGTATTACATCAAGAAATGTGAAAAAACTGAGGATATATTTGGCGATTACAGAAGAACAAGTAACAAAACATGGACGGACAAAGAGACTATAACAGAATTTAAAAACTACTTTACAGAAAGAACAATACTTAAGGAGATAAAACTGTTAGAGAAAAGAATAGAAAATGCAGAGACTGAGTAGGTGAGAAACGATAAAGTAGAAAATGAAGAAGAGAAGTAAAGATAGCAGAGGCGGAAAAAAAACTAACAATAAACAATTATATTATATTAAATTAAATTAAAATAAACATTATATTAAAGTGAAATAATTAAAAAGAAAACCAAAACACAGTGATAATAATTAATATTAGATGTAAATACATGTAAATATTACAAGTCTGTAAAGAATATATTAAGTAACATATGTATATGTAAATAATAACTATGTACAAAACGGAATTCGTCCCTGGACAAATTAATCGGGATGTATTACTAATAAATAAATATATGTATATAACATTACATTATGTATATATTTTTATATAATATTCATTAAAAAACAGTAGTTTTTTTTATAATTTTTTTATATTTATTTATAAATAATCTTTGGTTATCAGTTTTTAATTGCTTATAGACGTCTGAAAAATACTAACAAAACACGTACAACAAATTACCTGTAACGGCTAAAGGGATTCGGGAGGTTTTATTTTATTAGATTTCTGTAATTTTTAATAATTTTAATTTAAAAATATATTTTCAAATTTATTAAAAATATATGGAATATATAATATATAATTAATAAAAAAAAATTTAATTTTTAAATAATCAGTATGCAGAGCACTAATTTTCATAATACGTATTTTGCTTGATAAGACGAATATGCTTGTCCCTCTGATCCCTCTGCTGTTAATTTTTCGTTTTTAAACTATCGGAAATTAAAAATAAAAAGAAAGATTTATAATAGAACGTTAAAAATAAACATATACAAGTTCCTGGATATTAAAAATTAAAATTCACATCACTATCAATTGATGAAGTAAAAAATCATACATCAGAGAATAAAAAAACCATAGAACAGAGATTAAGAGAAAGTCAATTTCCATGTTAAACATCGTTAATAAAATCTTATTTTTTTCTCTCTTTCACATTTATGAATTACTACTAGTACGTCTGGTGTGTCGTGGCGCATTAAAATAAATTTGTTAGTGCTTTAAAATCTATGTTAAAAAATTGAAGCTATAGATATATGATGTAAGAGTGAACGTCGTGGCATTTTAAAATACTTTAAACGCAGAATTTAAAATGGTATAGCTGAAAATTATTTTTAACTACGATATTATTACTATTGTATATTTTTATATAATATTTTTAATAATATCATAATTAAACATGATTTTTTTAACTATACTATTTTTAATTTCGGCACTTGAAGTATTTTAAAATGCTATGACGTTTATTCATACCTCGTATATCTACAGCTAATATGTTTTTTAAATAGATTTTAAAGCATTAAAAAATTGAATAATATCTCATCGGATCCACCACCTTAAGCTGTAGAAAAATTTTAATAATAAATAATATTGAAATTATTATGTTATTATGGTTCATATTATTTTCATAGTATTATTTAATAAATTAGAAATATAATCATATATTTAGTATCCAAACATCAGCTCATATATATTATATATATTATATTATATAAGTGTAATATATAAAATATATAATACATTAAATAACATACAATAATATATAATATAATTATATTTACATACATTGTGTTATCAAGGAATATTCTTTTATCAAATTTTTAATAAATTATTTAAATTAAAAGGAGTGAGGAAAGGAGAGTTTGCTGCTAGGTTAAAATGAGACAAACGATTTCTCGCAAACACAATCAAATTCCAATTTATTTGACGTGGCATAAAAATCCTCTGCGTTCAGTACGAAAACCCTTTGTGTGTAGATGGAAAGAAAGAAGATACAATTAAAAACTTTTAGGTGCACCGGCACAGACAGAAAATCGGCGCTTGCAGGCGCTCGGGGAAGCCGCAGAGTGGGCACCGAGAGACGTGCTGATCAAGCGGAGCGGACTTAGTGTTCGTCAACATCCACTCAGGATTCAATCGCTGGGCGCTACCTTGGAGATGATCAGGAAGGATAGGTACCAGATTCCCTGGATCTACCACGAGTCTCGTGATTCACACCACACACACACGCGCAACGCAAGTTACACAAAGTATCGTGCTTTCACGCGCAAGATCAAAAAAGTGGTGAAAACGAGATTTTGCATAGTTAATGTACAGAGCGCGAGGTCGTAGAGAATATTGAAGAATCTCCCCCGCGTCGGACCCCACACATGTCAATTTTTTTCTGGGTTCGTGTCCATCCCGTATATTTTATAAATTTTTGTATTTTTCCGCTCGCTTTCACTTTTGAAAAATGATAAAGCGAGCTAACACGTAACTGCACCGAACACATTGAAATACAAATTATTTTATACATATTTATAAAATTCAAAAATTTTCATGTATATAGTTATTATTAGTTATATATTATTATTTATTTTTATTATTTGTTTTCGTTGTATTTTTTCTTAATTTTTTAAGATGACTGGGTTAATGTTAATAAGCTATTTTGTTGAAACTATTATTGTTATTTTTATTATTTTCCTATGAAGTGGCAACTAAAAAACCCAAAAACTAAGTTATAAAATAATAATTGATGAATGATTTATTATAATTTAACATACGTAGTTGAGAATAAGTAAAACTTATTTACAACTTGATTTACTTACTAATATAATAAAGTATTATTAAAAAAGTCGATCGTAATTAGAAGTCATTATAATTTAGTAAATTGTATAAATTCATTATCGAAGCAGTTTTATTATACTTATATATATAAATATGATAACAATATAACTTAATACAATATACGTAAATATAAACATATATTTACATTATATCATTTTAAAAGTAGTCTGCATAATTATTTAGAATAAATGTATAAATTTATATACACATTTCTATAAATATATTAAAATATACATATTATTATTTAAAAATATACGTATATTTTATGCAATTAATAGTAACTGATAAAATTTTTTATTTTATAATACATGATCTATTCATAAATTATCGATTTTTTTCAAGCCATTATTGGTAAATTTCAATTAGAAAAATCACAGGCTTTCAAGGAAGTCTCCGATTATACCCGTTCTCAACACCCAAAATAACCCAAATCCATTCTACCATACAATGCTTGCCCAAAATTTTGAGTTAAAACCATCATTTAATGATCAGGGTAATTTATAACATCCTGAATTGAACAATACATACATACAGTGATCCTTAAAAACTGTTTTTAACATTAAAAAGTTTCAGAGTATTTTTAACAAGCCTTAAGTCAAAATCATACTGCATAACGCTGTTTCATTTGTCGCTCTATTGCGCCGTGTTACAAAACTGACAAACATTCTTCACGCAAAGCAAAATCCCGCCGCTTGTAATTATCAAAAGAAAAAAAATGAACAAATAAAAAAAGCCTTCCAAAATTGCTAAGACCAATAGTGGCTTAAAAAAGAAAACTATACTTTATGGACAACTCATGTATATAAGACTTATTATTAACAACAACAAAATAATGTATGAAAAATAAAATAATTTTGTATATAAATATATACATAGTATTATTATGAAATATGTCAACCGATGATATGATTTGTTATGTAAAAAAAAAAAAATTTCTTATTTTTCTCCTTCAATTATATATTAAATCTGTCATTATATTCAACGTATCGATTGTAAAGAAAGATTCAGTTACAAATGAATCTTTATTATGAAAATTAAATATGATTAAAATCGTATTCACATGAAAATTAAGCTAGAAACGGCGGAGATTAAAGTCATTTTGTCTGTCTACGATTAATAACAGATAAATTCTTAGACAGGTTATTTTAAAATTATCAATTAAGAGATCATTCCCATACTCCATCTCATCTCGAAAGATGTTAAAGAAAATTAAAAGTTATAAAAGCCGTACCGAAGAAGAAAAATTACTTTTTGTCAATTCAACCGTCGTTCATTCTATAATAACTAAAAATTTAATTCATAAACTTTGTACTCTCGATATTCGAAATATCAATTCAAATCACAACTAGGAACTTCAAACCCAAAATATTTTAGAGTGGTGACAGCACGCTGCGTAAGAAGAAATACAACACCCATATCGGCCTTTTGGATCATCTACTACTCTCAAGGACATTTAAATAGCTGAGTGAAATCCGCATTTTAAAATAAGTAACGTCATACATTCATCGAGTGATAATTTTGTACTTTAATATATTCGGCGCTTAAATTTTCGATAATATTATTTTGAAATTTATTCTTACCGACAGTCTTTTCATATTATACAATTTTTGTAAAATTCAATGTTAAAAATTTGTATTAAACTAACTAATTGAATAAAATAATAATTTAAATTTAACAAATTAAATTGTTAAAAAATTATAATAACCCCAGACATAACAGATTATTATAAATTAATATGTGTTTATTGATTGTAGTAGCAAGGTAAAATACCTACAGTCTTTATTTCTAAATTGAGTAAATAAGATGAATAAAATTTATTGGAGATTTTATAAAGTTAATTTATTTAAACTTATTTTTTATATGTTTAATTTTCGCAGGTACGGATGTCAGCTCTACGGGTTGTCGTAGTGGTATAAATCGAGCGGTATTATGCATATAAAACTCAAAACGAACAACATTGTATCCCGAAAGTCCTCTGATTTTATACCTTTTTGACGATAAGGAATGTATTCATCCCTTCTCTTGGTTCTATGATTCATTTGTTTTTTTAATAGGGCTGAGTCGTACATATATACAATTATAAATAAATAATATAATAGTAATAGCATATAACAATAGATGTACATAGTCATTGATAAACTGATATGATATGATATAATTTGCAACGATATCTTGTTTGTAATTGATGTTTGTGTTTTTGGTTGTTTGACGGTCATTATTGTGTTTCGTGTAAGTCAGTTGTTTTTCGGTGCTTATCGTTGTATCTGTGTACAAATTTATTACTGTATTGTCTCTTTAAAGGTGCTTATTTTCGAGTCTTAATGTATAATATTTATTTGTTTCTTTTGTTCTATTTGAAATCGCTATTTATGAGATATAGATTAGTAAGCGGCAGTGATCGTAATATCTTATCATTGTATATTCTTAAAGATATGCAATTTTGGAATTTTAATACAAAATATTTACTCTCTACTTTTATTTTATGTGAATTCGTTATTTATTTATTTACAAAAAAGAATCTAAATTATCGGGAAACGGTGCAGCCGTCACAGTATTAAAGAAATATAATTTTGTATATGGGTATACATACTCATTACATATATAATGTACTTATTAATAGAATTATTGAAATACAATTGAGATTAAATTTATCAATGTACATATCTAAAAGTTTTGTTTGACTTCTTTTAGTACACAAAATCTCTGTTTACTTCTCTGTTACATTGTATTAATTTAAATTTTTTATGTGAATTGTAAGTAAATGAATTTAAAATAAATTTTTTATTATATATACGCTCACTAATCCCCGATTACTATATATAAATTATCATTATTTAATATGTAACGAGACTTTCTTGTTACAAGAACTTCGGGCGGCACGAAGTTCTAGCGCGGGAAAACTTGCTTGTGTGCGTACACACGTGTTCCGATACACGATCATCTATGCGTCGAATCCACAATTGATTGACCGCGCGAGACCCGATCATTCCGCGCGGACTTCCTAATTTCCCATCTGCCCACCAATGATCGCCCTTAATCGCATGCGTATTGTATCTGCGCTGATCCCACGTAAAGGAAATCCAAGTCTATAAAACAATTTGTAGGTTTGAGACTCGGGATCATTTTTACTCAATCTTAACCACCATACACTTCCTTCCGATCTTCCTATACCGTGCGCATTAAGCAACGACCCCACGACCTTTCACTTTGGTTTCATGCTTCCGTGAAACACTGAGCCAGGGCTAGGCACGCTTACGTGTGATTCCAACTCCTTGAATAATAAAAAAAAATCGTAAATGATTTTTTTTATTTCTTGATTATTCCAGAGTGCTTATGATAATAAACACTAATTAAATCCGTCATAATTAGGTGTTTATTCCACTAACCACCCTTGGCTCTTGATGAGTCTCGCTCATACTAGAGATTTTTTATTTAACGTCTCTAGTACACCGCTTCCTGCCGGCCGCCGCTTCGCCAGTTACCATGTGAAATAATCCACCGCGTCGGTTATATGTACGACAGGCCGTTTGTATTTGTATAAAATTTCTAATTACGGATTTAATATAATTATATATAATTTTAAAATGTATATATAATTTAATCCGATTGCAAAAATCGATGCACAAATGTTTGTTAAAGTCGACTAGCCGTTGTGTGTTCGGTTTATTTATTATCAAGTTCGCATACCAACTCGAAAGTCGATAATCATTATAATAATTCAAATTAATTAAATCATAGTTCAGTTCAAAACAAAAATTATTATTCATAATAATCGAAAATTTTAGCGTATACCGAGCTAGTATTGTTGCCGGTAATTAATTTATACTCATTATTGTATTTTCCAGGATTGACTTGATTAAATCGTTCACCGTGATGATCATTCTTTTTTACATAATTATTTGTATTTTATTGTATACCATTGATCGACGTTTAAAATCCCTGGCAGACCGGTTGCCGCTTATCCCGGCATAAATTTGTTCTATCTTTTGACGAGAGCTGGACGTTGCCCTTCACCTGTGAAGGGCGAACAGAGGCGTCTCGTCACAAATAAAATTAAAGATCAAACAATTTCACAACTTTTTCCCGAAATAAAAAAATTTTATGTATGGATCGCATTGTGTTGGGGAACAATATCAATACGTATATCGTTTCACCAGTATTGACTCACGGAAAAGGACATCAAGATGAAATACAGGTACAGACGACTTAAAATTTTTATTCGTAATTGATGCACGTTTGTTTATAATTCTCCCATTGAAAGTTTATCCTCCTCAAAAGAGAAGATCAGATCCCATGATAATCAAAGGAAACAAATATGACGGATAAAATATCTTCTCTTTCTATGCATTTTTTAACAATCCAGCAATACCTTGGAACAAAACAAGACAAGATAAGAACCACGAGGGTAAACTGTAAATGAGCGTATGAGCAAAAAAAACTTCCACGATTAAATATATGAGTAGCCTGCACATTAGTTCACCATAAATGTATTTTTTTCATGAGTCGATCGTGATGAAATGATACACGCATTGATATTACTCGCCAACACAATGCGATCGGTACAAAAATTTTATTATCAATAAATCGGTATTTTAAAGTGAATCAATCAATTGTTCATTTTGTGTTATTTAATCCAAAACCTCACGAAGACTGAAACACTTTAAACAATTTAGCTAAGGTAGAAAAGAACTGGGTGAGTTTTAATAAAAATAATAATATAATAAATACGCGAATAAAGTGAGTAAGCGTGGAATAAATAAATAAGTCAGATGATAAATAAATAAATAACTATAAAATATAATTAATAGTTACGCGAGAAAAAAGCGATGTAACATAGGAAACATTATATATTGTTATATTATATATTAAATATTACATTGTTATTGTATACATAAAAATAAAATATTTAACCAAAAAAGATTTTGTTGAACCACGAATTAATCATGTGAGCGATTTCATTTACCATGAAAGCGTTCTTCTTTATTTAATAATCCATCTCTACGCGAAGTCTTCTTAGCGTACAAATATTTAAATATTTAGGGATAAAGGCATTGGAGGTTAATTAATACGTAGCAAATATTCAATTTTGAACTCTTTAATGCTTATGTACTATAGCACGAAGTGCTCTTTACAAACTTCAATCAAATTCTTACTTTATGCAGGAAAAATTGGGGTCGTAAACTACAATTTTAAGCAGTTGCTCCACAATTTCTTCGAGTATTGTGTATCGTGGGGATGTCTTATATTTACATAGGGAATTTCCACTTGTTTCAAGGCTAATAGCTTACATTGTATACCTATATACCTGTTGTAATTTTATATCTAATACATATATCGATACCGTGCAGGTTAAAACATGAACGGATTAAGGGATGACCGTTAGCTATCCGTACCTCTATCATTACAGATATAACAGATTTCTTTATAAATATTTTCAATAAATATTATAATTGGTTTAATAAATTATGTACTGTTAGTTGTAACGTCTCCACTAAATTTACTAATATTCCTGTTTTGATTTTTACCAATATTGCAATATTAAAACTTGAAACCAACACAATTCCGAATTGTGAGTAGAAAGTCATTCATTCACGTCATCCAAATGTAAATTCTGCATTTTACCCATATGCGCAGTTAAAATCACCTTCAAATATGAATTACTATTATTTTACCCAATTAAAGAAAAAATGTTTCTTCATCACAAATAAATGCTAAGTGCGCAACTGCAACACCTCCACAAAAGTTCAATATTTATAATGAAACAATATAAAGGAGATAAGGTAAAAGTTTATAACAAGCGATAAAAAGAATGAAGAGCGCATTCACTTTTATGTCTAAAATCAGTTATACTATATTCGTGGACTCTCCAAGCTCGGAAGAAATGTGGAGTAGTAACAGCCAACTATTAATAGAATCTTTCATCTACATACTTCTTTTGGATAAAAAGTTCTAAACACAACTATCGTTACATAATTCGTAACGTAAGTAAATTACTTTGTATTAATCGCTATTAATTGTAATTTAATTTGCAATAATTTACAATTTTATTTATTTGTTTTACTGATCAGTATAAATTTTAAATTGTAATCTTATACATGTATAACTTATACTAATTAAATAAAGGATAACTTTTATATTAAATTTACTAAATATTCATTTATAAACCTAAACATATTAAGACAACATAGTATTTTTAAATTAATTAACATACCTAAAATTATTATTTTCGTGACACATTAATTTTTAATTTTAATTTTTACAAATACACTAATGTATTTCATACATTCTTTAGGAAAGAACTTTCTAGACTTTATATGTGTTCAGAGAATAGTAACATAATAATGTATATCAGATTACCAGTAATGATTCATAAAAAATAACGTAAGGAAGATTTTTTAAAAATTTCTTTACATTTTAATAATTTTAAAGGAATAATAAGTTTTCAAAGGGAATTTTAATATATGCAATAAATAAATAATATAATATTCAAATAATTTTAAAACTTACTTATTTTAAATAAATGCTGATTCTATTGTAAAATCATAAAATCAAGTAGATAGATAGATACATAATTAATCAGAGACAGGGTTTGTCACCATGTGCGTGGTTCATCTCGTAGACAGTGAATAGCTGTCGAAACAGACGACTCGAGATGAACTCCGCGCTATCACATGTTGGAGCTTCAGTCCCATGCTATGGTCGCCATGACCACAGCCCTTCGAATGTCTGGGTACAACTATAATGCGCTTGTTTAGTCCAATTTCTGCTTGTGCCTATTATTCTAATTTACTTCTACATTTCCCTTGACGTGGCCATGATCAGAGATTTCCCTCAACAGCTTCTGAATGTCGTACCGGCAGAATGCAGCCGAATTTTATAAATCAACGTAGAACTCAAAGCTGCACCCCGTTGAACCGGTTTCGGCTATCTTCAGCATGTTTTGGTACAACCAAGCCCGCAATTTCATTTTGATTCGCACACTACACATCTCTGCGTTTCCTGGTTTTTTGCCTATCTAGCTATATAGTTGTTTTTACTACGGTTACAATTTCCATTTCCTGAAATATTTCAGTTTATATAATGACTCCCGTGTTGTTTTTGCGAAGGCTGGGCAATCACATAGGAGGTTTTCTGTGATCTCTTGTCCATGTCCACATTTATAAATCCTATATATTTTATTATTCATTAAGTATAAAAGTTATATTCAACGTGCGAGTGATCTATGAACCATCCTACTACTATGCTCATATTATGTCTATTTAACCTCGTGAGCTTTGGTTGCTATTTCAGGGATGGTTCGATTATGATCAGTCTCTTTGACTGCTTAAGTCCCTTAGCCTCGTTCCATTTTCTTATAATTTTGATTCTGAAGCCAGAGAAAAATTACTTTTTTAAATTCCTGTTTAGCTATATTCATTAGGACCTTTGTCGTTCCGATACCGCCGCCACCCGTTTTAGTTAGTCTATCTGCCTTTTCATTTTTAATGGAACCTTGATGTCACGGTATCCACATCAAGGTTACCTTATTATTATCTGTTAGTATTTCATGGAGTTTTCTGCATAGTTGGACCTCGCTTGAGCTAACTTCGACGCTTTCTAAAGCAAACAGCACCGTTCGCCTATCAGAGCAGATGATAACAACAGACTAGTTGGTTTTCCTTTTAATCATCTTCATAGTGCTTTCAGTTATGGCTTTAATTTCTTTAAAGAACAATGAAACGTAGTTGTCAAGAGTTATAGTGAGCACGTTAGCGGTGCCCAGTTCCCATACTCTTTCACTTTTTCCATGCTCATCTTGTGTACCAAATTGTACCTATACTTAGGATGACATTTATTTTATTGTCACAGTCCTCTCTTTTCTGTATCATAACTCTGTACTCCTATTCTTACAAATGTGTTCCAGATACATCGGAGCAACTGATGTTTTGCGATTGATTTAGGCCTGGAGGAGTCTTGATCAAAGGGTGAATTCCCCTCAGGTCTTCCTTTATTCGTAATTATCTGTAATATGCCCACGACATGATTATCCGATCCAAGGGAACAGTTGCTAATAGAAATTCTATTAAGAATACTGGTGCTCTTCATATCGACATTGTAAAGCCTCTCAGGATTTGTCCTTGTGTTTTGTTTACAAGATTTGAGTTCATCTTAAATTTCATCCTGAGATCCCTACCTATGATTTCATGATCCTGTCATAAATTTATTTTAGCTCATCTGGCTACAATCCTCATGTAATATCAAAGGCTCTTTTGAACATCCAGAATGTGCTAATGGCTTTTCGACACTTCATCTTGGCGTAATTGTTCCACTTTAATTTATTTTCCCAGATTACGCTAAGATACTTTGCCTCAGGCGTAGTTTGGGCTGAGTAGCCGTTGAGCTTCAGTCCTTAGATTGCCTTGACCTTTTACCTGGTTGTAAATAGCATTATATTGGTCTTTTTGAATTAACTGTCAGATCCATCGTTTCTACCAACATAATTGCATGTCGTATTAGACCCGTGAGTAAGCTATAGTCATCTCCTCCTATTATTATTAATAAATCATCTGCGTATATCTGTGCAAAAATTCCATTATCTCCTATTATGGTCAGCATTTTATCTATTAACAAACACCATAATTTAGAAAACAAGATTCCACCCCGAGGGAGTTCTCTTTTCACGTATCCCGTAATGTGGATAACGTTCCTTTGTGCCTGGATCTATCTAGTACTAAGCAGATTCCAACACTATTTTTGTACGGTAAACATAAATTGCCTGTCGTTGTCGCCTTAGCTATATATAGTTTCCTTGATTATACAATCGAAGTCTCCCTCAATATACAACATTGCCGTTAGAATGAAACGTGTGTTTACTATTCATTTTTTTTTTTTGTATAAATTGGCTGCTTCCGGAAGAGCAGTATCCACAGACATTCTCTCGTGATAGGCAAGCTGTCTTCTATGTAAGGGTTGTTCTTTTAGTATTTCGTGCCTGATATACATATCCATTAGTCTCTCCACCATTTTGAAGATAAGCGATGTGAGGCAGATAGATCTCTAATCTTTTGGATATTTGAGTTGTGGTCTGTTTAGCTTTGGCATAAACACAATGAATCTTCATGACTGCGGTATGTATGCAGTTACTAGGTTAGCCTCCAAAAGTCCAAATAGAATACTGGATAGAAGTTCAATTCCCTTTTGCAATAGTGCTGGGAAAGTCTCATCAGATGCTGCTGTTTTGAAGGTGTTCGATACTTTCTCTTGCCGTCGGCAAGACATTTCAGCGCATCTTTCTCTGTTCTGGTGAATATTTTCTGCTGATTACTATTACTATTCGCACACGTAATGATCGCTGTACAAGCTGCCACGTCTGTGCTGTGACTTGTGTTCCACCAGGGTTCACCCCCTTTACGAGCAGCTCCAGCACTTGCAGCCACCCGAGCATTCGACTTCGCCCTGAGCGGCGTCGATCAACGCGGAGGACATCGTGCAAGCAGGCTTTGTCCCTACGTTCCTTCCGCACCATACTGTAAGCACAATAACATTATTCTCTGGCTTTTCCCCCTCGCCTGAGAGGTGGTTTTTATGCCTTTTTACCGCGGAGCGAATAAATTCATTGTGTAATGCTCAGTTTTTGTCAATTATTTTCCGAATGATTCATCCCTACCTCACTCCTTAAATTTTCCGATTTAATTATATATATGTTTCTTTCATTCTCTAACAGAAGGGTTTAAAGATGCCTATGACTCATTTTACCTTTATAGAGTCTATTATTTGCTTTGATAGTCTCTAGTCTGACACTTTGTTCTCAGTCTGTTAGCTATCGCTAGCTATTTTAATACTGAAGTCTAGGAAGTGGGCATAATTATGTTCGTTGAGGGCTTTCCAAGCGCTTTCGGTACACTTTCTGTCCTCCATTCTGACTTGTCCCATACTATTTATTGGAGAGGTTTGTAGAATCCTGCAGAGCCAGCATTCTACAAATTCTATCTCCGAGACTCCTCGAAGGTTCTTGCAATGCGTTATCCAGCCTGTCTATTTGACCTGTTTTATGGCCATTTTGTATTCATTTCTAATCTTGTTATAGTTACTCCAGTCTAAGATATCTTTAGTCTGATGTGACTGATTATACAACTTCCTTGTCTTTCTGCGTAGAGACTCGAGTTCCACCAAGGGGCATCTTTCCCTCAGGGTATCTTATGTTCCGAATAGTTTGACTCATATGTCTTCTTTATGAGAGAGGTAAGAATGCCATTTCTGTAGTCAATCATGTCCATGTCACTATACAAATAAATGCAACTATTCAGTTTCTCGTTGAACTCTTTCTGAAATTTATGCCAATTAGTACTTTTCGGATTATTGGTGCATGCTTCTTCTCCTTTGTAAGATAAAGGTGATGTAATTATAATCGGACATGAATGCCTAATCGTAAACTTTTCGGTCTACACACCTTGTGCTGATTGCAATTGATGCCAGAGATAGGTCAATAACCTTCACCCTTATATAATTTTGGAACATTGGATTATTATCCTTCTTTACTATCTGTAAATTTGTTGTTAGAAGATAGTTTATTATTTCTTGAGTTGGTGTTTAAGCTTCTCCAGATCTCATAGTGAGAATTGATGTCGCAGCCCAGTACACTTCCACATTTTTACTTTCGTAATATCCTATTAATGCTACAACTTCCCTTGATATTGAATACATAATATCCCGACGCTACCATGAATGTTATCTTTCTGTCACACTCATTCACTATATGAATGTGTGCAGTGGTCAAGTCTCGGTTACAATAATTTGGCTTTGACTCTATCAAAAGACCCTTGGTAGCCAAGCATGCTTTGTGGAAGCGAGTATTAATTAAGACCATTATTCCGCAATTTTTTATTCCCACAATCCTATTATTGTAAATCCAGGATTCTTGGATTGTGAAAATAGCTGCGTACATCATATTTATGTGTTTGACAAGAACCCCTGCAACACATTTGATATAATACAACCTAATCGATGAGAATAGAATGTCGGCCTCAGGTATGTCACCAAAGAGTATGGATCTATCTTATTCAGTACTGGATTTCAATGGAAGTTATCTGCATAGCTTCCTCAACCTCAGCCCCGTCCCTTTGTTCGGTTGGTCCCCGTGCATTTTCCCAAGCACGACATAGTGAGCCCTTCCGACGTTATCATACGGCCTAAAGTCGAGGATTTTCAGGGTCTCAATTTACTGACTGTTCATATGTACGATAAATGCCGTTTCAGTTTTTTTGCACACCATACCTGTTTTAATAATTTTCTCTTTGTTACAATGTCATATCTTGGTGTTGATAGATGGGTTCTGAATTCCCATTACCTACAGGGCTTCACCGCAACAAGTTTTCACCAGAAAGTAGATGAGACCCTTTTGTACCTTACTATTTATTCCATCCCTATACATTTTAGACTGGTGTTTACTGAGTTCAGCCATTCTGTTAATAACACATTCCTTATCATGCTACTGGTAGCACTGCATAATGAAGTTTCCATATTAGCAGTCAGTTGTTCTGGAAGTTGGAGTGAACAAAATAAAAGTAATGATCAAGAAATACAGATTTCTTGATCACTAAATTTATTTTGTTCATTCGCTCTGATCTGGTCTTGGGGTTCTTAACAAGAACGACTATCACCTTCAGATCAGTAACGATCTTTCAACCGTATCTTACCTCGCTCTTGGTCGGTCTTTTCTAAACCACCGTAGAGATTGAGTCTTCGGACAATAGGTTTAGGTCACTGGGGATTCCAAGTATCCAGCGACCGATGGCTGAGAGCAAAGAGCGAGTATACGAAGTTCCTTCGACTCCAATGGCCTTGAAGGAGCACCCCAATTTACTTCCATGATCTAATCCTGTCACAAACTAACGTATCAACCGATGGGAATTATACACAAGCTGGTGAGACAGCCAGTCCTCGGCGTTTGATTCATCGGGGTCCCTGTACTATTTGATAGCCTGAGCATACTATCCTCAATTTTTCAGCTGTATCCTCTGCTGTTCCGGCCCCTTTTTCCAGTTCCCACTGAAACACACAAACACTGTAGACCTATTGCTGTTTGTATGTGCTTGTGTATGTGTGTGAAGATTAATTTTAGTCAGAATATTTATAATTTTATAATAGTTATTTAGATACTTAAATATTTTTTATTTAATTATTTATCTTAAATAAAATGAAAATAAGCTATACAATGTAAAAAATTATTTATGTACATTCGTGAGCACATTTGTCTATGAAACAAAAAGTTAGAGATGCACATAAAGAAATGTTCATTGAAACTGCCTTCTTCCTCTATTCTTAATATAAAGTTGTGGTGAGTATTATGCCCATTGTGTCATTTGTTTCAAGGGCGGTCAACTCTAAATGGGAGAGCGGCGACAAATGCAGCTTACGGGTCACAGACAGTTTGTGACGCAAAAAAAGTGCCCACGACATAATAATTTGAAAATTTTTAAGTGCAAGAGAGTCAGAGCATATTTCTCCCACCATGAAAATACAACTATTCAATTTAATATATTAATTTATACAAAATACACATATATATATATTATACAATATTATATTTAAATTAATTTGTACTGTATTTGTAATTATTATAAATGAATATATAAAATATATTTTTTTTAAAAATAATATTATTTCAATTTTTAAAACAAAATTTTGTACAACTTTTATATAAAATATAATTTAAAAATGTTATATTCTATAATATTATGTATAATTTTTGTTCGAGCACTAGTTAATTTTATATATTTATATATTTTTTAATAAAACTATAAGAAAATATTGTTTGAATTATTATAAAATCAAAATTATACATAATATAATACAATATTTCATTTTTAAAGTTTATTTTATATAAAAGTTGTACAAAATCTTGTTTTGAAAATTGAAATAATATTATTTTTAAAAAAACATTTACTATTAAACATAATTACTTACCAATGAAATTTGTGTTATAAATATTGATTTATAAAAGACCTCATTGAACCTCATCTGCATCACTCCTTATTTTTATTTCATAAAATAAAAATCACTTCAAAATTAATTCACACTAACTTTATAACAAACACTAATTAATAATATGTTTATTTCGACTACAAACATTTGAAATACTAGAATGTAAACACATGTACCGGTTTAACAGTACCGACACACGAAAAGGGACATATACATTTTCAAATTATATTGGGGCTGGCACTTTCCTTTACGTCACAACCTGTCTGTGGCCCCTCTGCTACGTTTGCCGCCGTATCCCATTTACAGTTGACCCCCCCTGGTTATTATTCTAAGAAGGACAACTGAAATTATAGCTCCCTCTGGTTAGACAATGAATAATACAGCTTGTGTAATCTACATATGTAGTATGTATTCGGAGATTTAATTTTCATTACTTTACAGGCTGATATGGTAATGAATAAATTAAAAAAAAAGTAATATAAAATCATAACTATAAAGAAAATGTGATATTTTATAGAAATTTAAAGTATTAGGTAAATTTTATATTATATGTTTACAAGATATTTTGTATCAACTATTTTATTTTTTATGATTTTTTTTTATCATTTTTTTATTTACTTTTTATTTAGATTTATTTATTTTGATGAACTGTTTTTATTGGAAATAAACATAAATAAAATTTTAATAATTTTAAAAGTTATGTTAATTTTTGTGAAAACAAAAATTTTTAACGTTAAAAATATTTTTATATGAAATATTTAAGTATGTGTGAAATATCCTATTAAACTATTAAATGGATTTTTATATTTTATCATTTAAAGGTATAATAATTTTTTTTTGTAATCACGTTAAAATTATTGTTGTTTAATCATAAAATATTTTAATAATTTTAAGTTTCATTTATTTTATCTTATTTAAAACTAAAATTATTCTATAACTTGTGTTTAAAAAAATTTTAAGTTTTGTAAAAATTATAAAATGATTTTAATTCCCCTCAGTTTTATATTGTAGGCCATATATAATGTAATTTGACTTTTTATATGATGAATCTAAAATATTTCAAGAATTAATTCAGTTCATTTTAATGATAAATTTAAAAAAATTAATTTTTTAAACTAATGAAAAGTACATTTTAAATCTAATTATTTGCATGTATTATGTAATCATAATATTTTAATAACAAGTCTGTCATTTAATTATAGATAATCTATATTTGACAAAAATGGAGTTGAATGGAATGGGCATGGGTATAGCTGTCGGTGTTGGTATCACCTCTTCGCCTCCACCTGTCTCATCAAATTCTGTTAATCCTAAAAAAAAAAGACGTACAAATACCAATATTGCTCAGGTTGCACAGCGCACTACAACAATACAAGATTTTGTACCTCCGCCATTATCAGGATTTGGTGATACTGTTGTAGCTAGTAATCCTTTTGATGATACACCACAATCAGGATTAAATTCTGCTTTGCTTAATGGCCCACAGCAGATACATCCTCATCATCCTCATCATTTAGGAAATTCACAAATGCGTGGAATAAATCCATTAACAGCTGCTAATCTTAATTCAATGATACCCCATATGAGCAATGTAAATTCTATGAATAATTCAGTAATTAATAACCATATGAACCATATGGGAAATTTATCGAATGCAAATCATTCATCAATTAATATGAATTCAATGAACAGTATGCGATCAAATATACCACAAGGTTCAATCAATTCAATGAATAATCATATGAATATAAATCATTTAATTAGTAGTCCTTCAATAAACAATCAAATAAATGGTTTAAATCATAATTTAGGAAGTCCAATGGGTGGACAAATAGTTTCAACTATAAACAACCTGAGCCCTAATCCTATGGTTAATAACACTTTAGGCATGTCATCAATGAACACATCAAATACTGTTCTTTCACATAACATATCTCAATCTCACCCAAATCACTTGAATAATTTACGCACAGTTATAAATAGACCAAATATATCTATGACAAATATGAATTCAACAGTACCGAATACCATGTTAAGTACTAATCAAATGAATAATTTAAATATGATCAGATCTCAAGTAACCAATATTCAAAATGTAAATGTAAGCCAACGTAATCAAATAGTACATATTGGAAACCCTTTAAGTAATCTTTCACATAATTTAAGCATAAAATCTCCTAGTCAAGGAATAAATATTGGTAATACATTGTCTCATGGAATTCAAGGATCTCCTTTACTAGGTCCTAAACCAATACCAGAATCAACAGGTAAAGTATATCCACCAGATCAACCAATGGTATTTAATCATCAGAATCCAAATGCTCCTCCGATTTCACCTTGTGGAGTTTGCCATAAAGAAGTTCATGCTAACGATCAAGCTATACTTTGTGAGTCTGGCTGTAATTTTTGGTTTCATA
Organism: Eupristina koningsbergeri; assembly: GCA_018907245.1. Taxonomy (NCBI): domain Eukaryota; kingdom Metazoa; phylum Arthropoda; class Insecta; order Hymenoptera; family Agaonidae; genus Eupristina; species Eupristina koningsbergeri. The sequence continues at coordinate 168,227 of JACCHV010000117.1, forward strand.
GACGATGTACAGGATTATCTGAAATTGCGTACGATTTATTAATGCATGAGGTATGTGCTGAATGGGCTTGTGATAGGTGTATACAGTCAAAAAATGTATCTTTAGTTAAATTTAAACCATAAAAAACTTCATATTAACAGTGACTTCATTTTCAAAAAACATTTAATATTTGTAAGATTGAGTGTGTACGTGTGTGCATGTATGTATAAAAGTATATAATTAAGTTTTAGTTATATATTTAAAAGATAACTATCATTAAAATTGTTAATAAATTGCAAAATAATTAAACTTTATTTAATCATAAAATAATTCAAACGTATATTTAATATTTCTATCTTTATTATAAACTTGTCACTAAATTTTTATATCCATTCCAAGAAACAAACAATAAAAACATAAAATTCATGAAAAAAATTTATTTTTATAAAATAACCTTTAAGGATAATTAAATAATTAGTGTAGAATTAAAAATAATATTTTTTGAACAATAATGTTATTTACATTGATCAAATATAATTTTTACTATAAATTTATTATCCTCAATATGGAGTTTGTCACAATTTATTATATAAATTTTAAATATAAACTCCAATAATAGATGTATGTTATTGATATTGATCAGGTAAGAAAATTATAATTTTCTTTATTTTTTAAAATATATTTAATTATTTATTATTCCACTATATAATTATTTATTTAATTTTGAAAATTCTTGTTATATAGTTAAGAAATAGATCGTAAATGAATTACAATTATTTTTTGTTGAAATATTATTTAAGTAAAAGTCATTTTATTGTATTAATTTATATGTCGTAATATTTCTACATAGTTCTTAAGAAAGCTATAAATATTGATTAAAATTTATTAAATAGATTATTCAAAAAGATTATCCTTGGTTCGGTTAATCAAAAAATTATTGTATTGAAAAATATGAAATTTTCTTAATATTACTACATCATTATTAATTGCTATGGATCAATAATTTTTTAAGAAACTTATTAAAATATAGGAAAAAGCCGCATCTTATTTTTAACAGCATAAAATAAGTTTGGCTTTATTAATTTGAATTAGAAAAAATTTTTGTAATAAAAACGTCTAGCTAAATTGTATTTTTATCAAATATATCAAGATTACTTTTTGACGCAATTATTATTAAAAATAATTTTATTTACTTCGCTAGTAGTGAGAATAGTAAAATTTGGTGTTAGATAAAAAAAAAATTATTTTTCTCTTTAAATATCACAAAATAAAATAAATTGATTATATGTTCAATTACTTATATATATTCGGCGTATCTACTATAAAGAAAGATCCGATTACAAACGAATCTTTATCATGGACATTAAATATAACTAAAATCATATTCACATGAAAATTAAGCTAGAAACGGCGGAGATTAAAGTCATTGTGTCTGTCTACGACTGATAACAGATAAATTCTTAGACAAGTTATTTTAAAATTATCAATTAAGAGATCATTCCCTTACTCCATCTCATCTCGAAAGATGTTAAAGAAAATTAAAAGTTATAAAAGCCGTACCGAAGAAGAAAAATTATTTTTTGTCAATTCAACAGTCGTTCATTCTATAATAACTAAAAATTTAATTCATAAACTTTGTACTCTCGACATTCGAAATATCAATTCTAATCACAACTGCGAACTTCAAACCCAAAACATTTTGAAGTCGTGACAGCACGCTGCGTAAGAAGAAATACAACACCCATATCGGCCTTTCGGATCATCTACTACTCTCAAGGACATTTAAATAGCTGAGTGAAATCCGCATTTTAAAATAAGTAACGTCATACATTCATCGAGTGATAATTTTGAACTTTAATACATTCGGCGCATGAATTTCTAATAATATTATTTTGATCTTTATTCTTACCGATAGTATTTTCATATTATAAATTCATTTTGTCAAATTTATTGTATAAAATTTTTTACTAACCTGAATGATTGAATAAAATAATATTTAAAATTTTTAAAAAATATAATAATCCCAGACAACAATCGTATGAACAAAAAAATCAGGTGGCTTAATATTAAATAAATATTTCTTGGGGATATACCCTTCGCATGCTCATGTCTGATTTTGTTTAATGATAAAATATTTTGTATTTAACGGGAGAAAAAGGAGCGAGGGAAGATAAACGATTTGGTTAAATAAATAAATAAACAGTAATTGAGTATCATAAATTAATTTTTTAATGACTACGCAATGTACAAAATACAAAAATACCTTTCACGGTGTATAAACCATAACGGTGGAGGAAATGTTCGTAGTTGCTTCACTCGGTTGGCATTCTCCGTCTTTTACGATTCCGATCAAGGCTGGAGTTTCAAGACCATCTGGTGGATTCGGCCTTAGGTACCGATGCTTCTCCCAAAATGTTGGGCCCTGGTGGAAAAAGAGCCTGATGCTCGTTCGAGTCCACGCACAGTGTAGCGGTTATACACATGCGCACGCAAGTGAGATCTCAGTCCTAAGTGACACGTAATTTTTCTTCAAAAATTACGCTTTTCCTGCAGCATAACTTGTCGAACCTCAATAAAATTGGAATACACCCTCCTGATTGTGTATCCGAGTGCAGTTACTCTCTCTCTCTCTCGTACCCTCGAAACATCGAGAACAAGAGAAAGCGTCGAACAAATTTAATATCCAGTTATATACTAATTATTGACAATAATTTTATTATTCGCATAGAAGACTTATCTTCTATTAGTATTATTTTTACATAACATAGTTTGCTATTTATTTGTTGATATATCTGTTAGATGATTTTAAGAAAGTTTTCTTCAAATAACTGAAATTGAGAAGAAGCGTTCCTCAAGCATCTTTTCCTACCCAACTAAAAGCTGAATAGTATTAGAGACATTTAGTCATTTCATATTTAACTTTGCACCATCCACAATTTTTATTTTACAATCAATATCATTCACATAATTAACAACTCTATCAGTCTTGATTATCATAACATTATTTAAGCAATGCAACGATAATTCTTATATTTAATAATTATGTATATTTAGATCTTATGATGGGAGGAAATTGCCCACAGAAACTTCGCTAATGCTAAAATAATAACATTAATTAATAATTACATCTACAAAGAACTCGTATTTGAGTATAGTTATATTTTTATTTTTCATTTACGGCATAATACAATATAATTTTTATCCTAAATCTATTTCGTATTTTCTTTTTTACTTTTCAGAAACTTTTCTCAAATTAAAAGTTTTTTTTATTGTTTTTTTTATCAATTCTATAAAAAATTATATAATTATTTTATATTTTACTTCCTTTAATAGATTATACTCATCTGAACATAAAATTTTTAACTTCTGTATATTGTTATTTTAAAAATTTTATAGTTTTTTTTATTTATATTGTATATTATACATATTGTTTGTTTTACTATATGTTTTTTCTTCTTTTAATTTATTATTCATTAAATCTCTTATATATTAATTTATATTTGTTCCTTTCTCATTTCTTTTACTTAATCATTTACTTAAAATATAATCTACTTTGCAATAAATTAATATTAAGTTATATTTTTATTAATGATGATGACAGGAACCAATTAGATCAAATGTCAGTGTATAATTGATAATAACAATTATTAGTTTATAACGCATTTATGCGCGGTGGAAGTGAACAACGTATCATATCACATCATATATAATTCATACATATGTATATAAGAACGTATCGTATCGGTGGAGGAGATTCTGACTGGAGCAGTCGACTACTAATGCTGCAATCAACGATAGTCTTGATCTGGTTTGCATTTAGAGCGATCGAACGCACTTTATAAAATTGATTGAAAAATACATTAATTATTAATTTGAAATCTATTTGTGCTTATTTCGTACTCATTCCCGCGCCCTATTATTTTATGACGCGTATTTTTGTATATACTTAAGTACTTGTGTCGACGCGTGAGAAGTAAACCAGTTTTATTTACGATTTATTTAATTTTATTTATTTAGTCATCCGAAGTCTATGTAGGTCAACTTATTTTTTATAAATTGTTTTTTCTTTTTCCACCTACTCCACCTTGAACCGAGTGAAATTTTGGTTGAATATAGAAATTAAATTTGTGATTTTTTATTATTGATCTACCTGCGGTAAAATTTTCTTAAGTAATATATTTATTATATATATATTACTACTATGTTCTACGGGTAGAGGTTGTAATTATTATTATATAATAATAATAATTACAACCTCTACTATATATAGAACTAATATATAGAGATAATAGAAATTAATATATAGAGGTTGTAATTATTATTATTATATAATAATAATTATTATATCATTATGACACAGTCAAAGTTACAGGTAGTGATCTAAAGGACCGTAACTCTATTAATACTATCGAAACAGTGATGAAGTCATACCATCCGTACAAGCGGCTACTTAGTGGTCAGGCGTAATTCGTCTTTAATTAATATCAAATCTCTATCATTTAATGGTTTTTCACATTTCAATTACTTGAAACGCATTTATAATTAGTTCACATATTCATTTGACAATGCCTCCAAAACATATCTCTACAGCTTAATAAGAGATACCTTTTTGGCATAAAGGTATATTTAGTTCATGTTTAGTGGTATATTTTAGGTGATCCTATAATCTAGATGTTTATCCTTTTATCTTACCCGCGAATTATCGAGGGTAAGAGAGAATGACCGTGCAGAGAAAAAAATTGGGAAAAGCGTTTCCCGATTTTATTACGGTGTTGTTGTGTGGCAGGAACTGCATATTTTCGGGCGACCGACGCTCAATCCTCTTTGGGACTTTGCCATATGCTATCTAGCATTTTTACATTTTTGCGCTTCACTAATTTTCTCGTATCGAAATTCTTGTTTTCCGGATTTTCGAGCATATTGGTGATCTGCGAATCACATTGACGAATTTCTCGTGGCTTTCACACGTGTATAAATGTGTCTTGTGTGTAAAGGCCTGTGCTACCTGTACGGTCCACACAGATGAGCGCTCGACTCGTATCCTCGTTTCGTTCAGAAGCGGTGCCGACTCCAGCAGCCACAATTACCATCTGATCTTCCCATCAAGCCTTGAACGGCACCACGCGACTCGAAGGACGCCGACTAAACGAGATCACAGACAACATCTTTCAACGTCAGATAAGTAATTCTAAGTTTTTTCCTCATCATTCATGAGTTGGTTTTTTATGCCTATTTCTATTCGTATGAACTAATAAATTGTTAATTGTGTCTCAAATTGTATTGAATGATTGAATCTCCTGGTTTATCTATCCTCACTCCTTTCCTTTGACAAACATATATATTGTAACGATGGAAATTCATCAATTATTATAACTTTTTAAATTTCAATCACTACAAAGAAGATATCATTAATTTTTCACTACTTAATAAATTTCTCAAAGGGGATTCCGCTATAACTTAAAACAAAAATCTCAAAGGTTCACTTTAATTAATTTACAACCCACAAATAAATAATTAATAATAATTATACCAAGTCACTACCAATATTTAAAGTATAATTTATAAAGTATAATTTAAATACAATATAATATAAATAAATATAATATAAATTTTTACCTAATGGTTCGATGATTCATATATATAATTTATATTAATTATATTAATAATTCTTCCTTTTTATTAAAGTTTTTTCAATAATCATTTAATTTAAATCCTTATTCTTGTACTTACTTTTCTCTAATATTTATTTAATTATTATTCGATCAGGATTATCCAAAACTATCAAAATCTCTATTATTGAATTATATTCAATAAATCGATAAATTTATTTATAATTGATATAAATAAATTTCTAACACTGCACGTTAAAAATATTTTTTTTTATATATATATATATATATATATATATATATATATATATCACCACACAACTTTAACTAATTTTGTTTCACTTCTATTTTGAATAACTAATAAAAAAAAATTTTAATATTATATACTATCAATATCAGAGATAATCTGTTAAATATAATTATATTTTTTTCATACAAAAGACAGTTTACTAATGATAACGGGATTTTTCAATAAACGAAAAAATCCCATTTTTCTATCTCACTACTTTATTTGTTCACCAATTATAAATTTTCTTTTATGATTTTACGCCAAATTGAAAATTCATAATTGGTTATTATACACAGATAGTTCTTTTTTCTCCTGACTTCAAAATTGGTTAATCAATCACAATATTAAATTAAAACCAAAAATAATAAAATTATTTCTCTGCCGGTAATTATATAAATTGTAATTATCGGCAATCTTACGGCGGGACACTACTGCAATTTTTCATCACTCATACTATCTCATAAATGCATTAATCTTATAAATGTATATACAATACATTTTCGCGTCTAGGAGAAACCGTTAACGGTCGCTTTGAACAACACATCGTGTACGCAAAGCGGCGTAGTTAAGCATAGGAAAACATTAGTGAGAAACACAGAGGAAAGTAAAAATACATAAAAACTGTTAAGAAAAGTGCAGGAAGTGAAGTGAGATAAAGAGTGAAGTGAGCAGGAGTCGGGAAGAAGTAAAAAAGACGTAAAAACAAGGCAAGAGAACAAGGAAGTTAGGGCGAACCACAAGGAACGAGTCTGTGCGTATATAAAACGGCGGGCGTAACACTGACGTCTTTTGACGTCAGGATACCGACGATTACTACATATACGAACAGACCAGAAGATATTGAGCAGCAATTGAGGGGAAGTGCCAATTTCATACAAGCACAGTACTGCTAGGTAATAAAATTGTTTTTTGTGTATTTAATGCTTTGATTTTTCTAATAAATATAAACAATAATAAAAACAATAATAAAAATAATACAAACATTTTGGAAAATTGAAATCAACAAATAATAAAATAATAATAATAACAAGAAAACTACATAACATAAATAAAATAAAAACATGGAATGGAGATTAGAAATGGAAAAATGGACAAGCAATCAAACAGGACAGGGGAAAGAGGATACAAGTGAAGAAGAGGAGAGAGACAGGGAAACGACATCGAGAGCAAGCAACAGAGATAGCAGTAGATCGATTATCTCTAGATGGAGTAGCTGCAAAAGAGGCAGCAGCAGGGCAGGCAGCACGATGTCGGAGAAGGAGGTACAGGAATTCAGGAAAATAATAAGGGAGAGAGAAAGAAGAGACAGGGAAAAAATGTGGTGGTGAAAGGTGTTGACAGGACGGAGGGGATAAAGATAGGAGTGGTAGAATGGGCAAAGAACTTCATCCAAAAGAAGCTCTGCATAGAAGAAGAAGCTCCAACTGCATGGTGGAGTGGCAGGATGATTATAATAATAATGGAGAATAGAAAGACAAGAAACAGGGTGTGGGACGCGAGAAAAAAGTTGATAGGCACGATCATCTTTATGGATTTCGAACTTACCTTCGAGGAAAGGCGCACTCAAGATGAAATCAGGAGATGGGTGCGCGAGGCGAGAAAGGAGGGTTTCTTCTCGAAGGTGGGCTTGAAAAAAGTATTCATAGATGGCAGGTGGGAAAGGTGGGCAGGCAGGAAAATTATGGATAGGCTCCTGGAATCCATGAAGAAAAGAAACAATAACAACAAGGAAAAAGTGGAAAAACACAGAGAAAAAGAGGAAGAAACAGGGAAATCAAGGACAGGAAGAGAAGACAGCCGAAAACAAGAGACAATACAGAATAAAGAAAAAGAATAAGAGAAAGAGGAAACAACAGAAGAAAGACCGGAGGAGAAAAACAAAGAAAACAAGGATGGAAATATAATGTAAGAAAGGGACAGGAAAAATATAAAAGAAAAAGACAGAAAGATAAAAGAACGGAAAGACGAGACAAGACAGACAGACAGAGAAAAAAGCAGGGGAGAGAAGAGAGAAACAAGGAAGAAAGGAGTGAGATAGGAACAGAAAGGATCAAGGAAACTAGAAGAATCCTCTTCTGGAATATAGCAGGACTGTGGAGGAAAGACAGCGATTTTTGGGAATACATAGGGAAGATGGACAATGTGTGTTTGGTGGAGATATGGATAGAAGAAAAAAGCATAGAAAACCTAAAAAGCAAATTACCCGAACACATGCAATGGGCCATCATAGGAGCACACAGAGAAAAGATAAGAGGAAGGGCAAAAGGGGGAATAATAATAGGAATAAACAAAGACTGGATGCCTCAGGTACAAAAACTGGGAACCAACATAGGTGAGGGGATAGTCAGATCTAGCATAGAGATAGAAAATGGCAGAAAAAAGATGGACATATGGGGGATATATGCCAATCCGAAAGGTGAAAAGAGGGATGAATGGAAAATAATAGAGGAAAGAAGTTACAGTGGAGAGAAAGAAAGGGTAATTATGAACGACTTTAACGTAAGAACAGGAGAAAAAGGAGAATACATGCAAGAGAATGGAGAGGGTACAATGTGCAGGAGAAGGGGTAAAGATAAGAAAATAGACAAAGAGGGTAAGGTCTTAGTAGACAGGATTACAAGAAGTGGCCTAAGCATTTTGAATGGAACAATGAAAGGAGACGAGAGGGAAATATACATACATAGGAGCCAGAGGCAGCACGGTTATAGATTTAGCGATAACAGATACAGAGGCAAGAGATAGGGTGAAAGCATTCAAGGTAGAAGACAGGGTAGAATCCGACCATCTCCCGCTGGTAATTACAATGAAAATAGGCCAGAGAGAAACAGTAGGAGAAAGTCGGGAAGGAGAAAGTGCCAGGACTATAACAATATGGAATGAAGAAACCATAAGTGAATACAGAAGGAAGACAGACGAGCTATATGAAGAAATGAAGGAAGAAAAGGATATAGACACTCTTTGGTCAGAAGTAAGAACGAAAATTGAAAATAGCATAGAGAAGAAGGAAGTCAGAAAGAAAAAATGGAAGATAGGAGACTATATATGGTATGATACGGAGTGCAGAAGAGGAAAGAAGAAAGTGAAAAAAGCACTAAAGGACTGGAAAAAAGGGAAAGGAAGGAATGAAGAATACATGAACAGGAGAAGGGAATGGAGGGAGACATGTGAAAGGAAAAGAGCAGAAATGAAGGAAAGAGACAAAAAGGAGCTGAGGAAGCTAAAGAATGAGGGACAAATATGGAAATATTTTAATAAAGGCAGGAAGCCAAGAACAGAAGTAAGGAACAACATAGGCAAAGAGGAATGGAGAAGACACTTCATGAAACTCTTGGGAGCAAGTGAGAGGAAAATAAAAATGAAAGAAAAATAGAAGGAGCAGAGGCAGGGGTAAAAGGTATAGATGATAGAGAAATCGGGAGCGTCTGGAAAAACTTACAAAAGAAAAAAGCTACTGGCATGGACGATATCCCCAATGAAGCGTGGTTGTATGCAGGCAGAGAGATAAGAGGCAGAATGAGCGAAATTATAAAGGAATCATGGAAACAGAGAAAGATACCGCAAGACTGGACCAAGGCAATTATAGTCCCGATACACAAGAAGGGGGATATAAAAAATCCAGAAAACTACAGAGGACTGTCCATGCTGGCAACAGGATATAAATTATACACGGGGATACTAAAAGACAGATTGGAGAGTGAGATAGAGGGAAAAAGAGTTATACCTGAGGGGCAGGCGGGCTTCAGAGCAGGGAGAGGAGCTACGGACAACATATATATATTGAACTACATAATTAGGAGAGCTATAAAAGCAAAAAAGGAAATATATATGATATTCGTAGATATAAAAGCCACCTTCAACACGGTATGCAGAGATAAACTCTGGAAAATCATGGAAAGGAAGGGGATCAGTAAGGAGATAATCGCAAGGGTGAGAGAGATATACAGAGAAACAAAATGCAGAGTGAGGACAGATGGAGGCCTGACGGATGAATTCTGGACAAACAAGGGCCTGAGACAAGGATGCTGCCTCAGCCCGATTTTGTTCAACGTGTATATTTCAGAGCTAGAGGAGGAGCTGAAAAAGAAGACAATAGGAGGCACAAGAGAAAAGGACACGAGGATGTGGTCCCTTGCATACGCAGATGACTTGGTGATATTCGGGGAAAATAGAGAGGCACTCCAGGCGATGATGCAAACCTTGAAGAGTTTTATTTATCATAGGGAGCTGCAAATGAACACGGAGAAGACAAAGATCATGATAGCTCGAAGAGGAAGGAAAATGAAGCCAGAAAAATGGATATGGAAAGGCAAGAGAATAGAAATGGTCAACAGCTTCAGATATTTGGGCTTCGTGTTCAGGAGCGACGGGAAACACGATGAACAGATAAAAGAAAGACTTAACAGCGGCAGAATCGCAGCAAAGATGACATGGGGTGTAGCTGAAAGAAGGTGCAAGGGGGATTTCAGAATGAAAAAGATGCTGTTTCAGTATTTAGTAAGGAGTGTAATGAAATATGGGGTGAAGATATGGGGTACAGGGACGGCAGAGGAAATGGAGAGGATCAAGGCCGACTACTACAGGTGGACCTTGAGACTCGACTTTTGAACACCCAGATATTTGGTCTACGAAAAGACGGACGAATATCTGATGGAGGAGGAGTGGAAGTTAAGGGTGATGAAGTATGAAGATAAAATAAAGATAATGGAAGAATACAGATTGCTAAAGAAATGCTATGTGGAGCAGAGAGAAAATGAAACTCTCAAGGAAAAAGAGGACAGGAATGTATGGCTGAATAAACTGGGACTCAGCAGGGAGCAAGTAAGATACTGGGAAGAGACAGGAAAAGACATCTACACAGAATTGAGAAAAAGAGATAGAGACAGACAACTGCAGGAGAGAAGAAGTAAAATGAGGGAGTCAAAATATAATAGGACATACATAGAAATAAAAGAACACGGGCTGCCAAGTTACTTAAAGGGGAAAGGGAATCCCGAAGAAATAAGAGAAATGGCTAGGATACGATGTGGACATATAACCACAGGAAACAAGTACTGGTTAGACTCGGATGAGAGGAAATGCCAACTATATAAGGAAAAAAAGGAGACTGGGCACACTGGACGACGGTCTGTACAGAGACAGCGGACCTTTTTGGAAAACTAAGAGGGACAGAACACAGACAGAGAAAAGACAAAGGGGTGATGGAAATATGCAGAGATAGAATAAAGGATAGAGAAATACTGAAAGAGGCAAGAGAGTTAGAAAAAAGGATAGAAAAGAGGGAAGCACAGAGAAGGAAAGAAGTTACAAAACAGATGCAGGGAGCACAATAGTGAGAGTGAAGAATGTAAAAAAATATAAATGATATTAAAGTGATAACAGTGTAAATATGTACAAAAAAGAAAAAATAAGAATATTTGTAAAAAACTAAATGTAAATATTTGTATAATTGTACATTTTTGCGTCTATTGTTGTCTCTATCTAATTCATGAGAGTCAATGCCTCGTATATCATCAAGACATCCGTTTATGTACAAGTGATATGGAGCCGGTGAACCTCATGTTGACAGTTTGTCAATAATAAGTTTAGAAAATTAAATAAATATTATTCATATCACCAAAATCAACAGTACTACCATTTTCTGTAAGTTTTTAAAAGTTTATTTTATTATAAAACTTATTTATTATAGATATACATTTATTTACAAAATAATTATGATTATATTTTCATTTTTATTTTTAGGTTATTGTTTATCAAAAAGAAATTAATATAATGAATATTTATTCATTATAATATATATCTTCATTTATCATAATTAAAGATTTGTTAGTGTTTATTGCAAAACACTAGGGTAATGAGTAGAGAGTTTTAATTAAGAACTGTGAAGAAGTGAGACTCGTATTGAAAGGATGTGAATTAATTGGAGTTAAAGGTGAAAAAATTAAACGCGTAGCAATTTGGTAGGCTATCGTAGCGAATTTTCAAGTATAAAAAAAGTCTCCGATTACAATTTTCAGAAATTTAATACTAGCTTTCTAGTCCTCCAAAATCGAGATGTCGGGGTGGATGGGTCGGATCATAATGTTGTTACTTAGTTATTATAGCTGCAACTTTCTGACCTCATAGTAAATTATTTTTAAACTTACGATGTAGTTTAACTTTTATCCCTTTAAATGCAATGGCATTGCTATACAAAATTACACGTACAGTACGAAGTGATATAAACTGAGAATATGCTGTGAGAAAGCTGAAATAGTCAGATCAGAGATTAATTCAATACGAATGCCTTTGGTACCATGTATATAAAAATGACTGCATATCGCTTATAGCTTTTTTAACCTCTGCTAATGGCTGGTTGAATGAAAAAAAAGTTTTGCAAAATTTACTGCAATATGAATAAATGGATGCTCCAGTTTAGTTCGAACGACGGGTAAAGAGTATTTTTTGTTGCATAGTAATAACATTCAATCGAACACATACAATTGCATTTAATGCGTCGCATGATATTACGACTTCTCACAATCCAGTTTTATTTATTTAAATAACTAATTATTAAAGAATAATCATTATATAATCTTACCCTCTGTATTTGTTCAATCAATAAACGGGTTACATGGTGCTTAGCAGACAAAATATATGGGTGAATTTTGGAAAACGGAGGCAAATAAACTTCTACGGACGAAGTTTTTCATAATCTGCGAAAGATTAATTTTTTCTTAACGGATTAGTTAAGGAGATCTTCTTTTACAGAAAAGAATATATTTTTTCCGAAACACTGGAATTTTGAATGATGTATATTAAATAACAACGATTCTTTAAACAAATCAATTGCCAAAAGCCAATAACTATTCTGACGTATTTTTCTAAATTGTACATTTCTGCAAGTTTCTATGTATGCTAAATTGACAGATGAGGTGTGAAAATAACAGAATTAAAATAAAAAATAAAATGGCAAACAAATTAATTAGATATAGAAATTTTTTTCTATATCAAATTTGAACTACTAAAAAAAAATTCATACATATTTTCAGCTTTGATTATAGAAATTATACAATCTCAATGATTTTCAGACATTAATTGACAATTGAATCGTGATTGTTGTATTTGCCGCACCGATTTTAAATTTGTGAATTTATTTTTAAAATTAGATCAGCTATTCATTTGCTTAGTATTATTAATATTTAGTTTGTGTGAATATGCATTAAGTAGCGACATTAATTTGTACATGCTTTAGTCTTTTTACAATGAAAATAATAAAATTTTATTTTCAACAGTTACTATTTTATTAAGAAAATTTTATAACGAATATAATTGAATTATTAAAATTTATTCGTCCAGCGCTTAGTTTTCGAGATATAAGAACTTCTTTGGGAAAAAACAGAAAATAATTATTATTATATAATATTGAAAAATTTGCTTGTTTTGAATGAGAAATGATTTTATTAGTACCCATTCGAATAAAATAGTTAACATTTTTTATAAATACTCGAAAACTTATTTTTAAAAAACATTAACTATAGATATATGAATTGTGAGTGAATATTAACCTACATTTTTTATTTGGCACTTGAAGTACTAATATAATATTAAGTTCAGAGCTCAAAATAATAAGCATAAAAAAGGTTAAGTAATATTTATTCGCACTTCGTATATCTTTAATTAGTTTTTTCTTTAAACAGGTTTTAAAATACTAATAAATTTTTTAATAAAATTATAGATTCGTAGAATCACAATAATTACTATTACATCTATGAGCGCGAGAGAGAAATAAAATATTTCACCTAGCAAAAAAATATATAAAATTATAATGATGTTACATATAAAATCACTTTTAAATTTATATGTACATTCATTGTATAAATAACCAGGAAAAATTCTAAAATTATCAAGGTGCGACCCACTTTTTTTTTGTGACACAAATCTTCCATCATCCATTTGCTGCATTTGTTACCAATTCTTTGACTTAAATTTGAAACCCCCCTAATTATGGCTAATACATAGTTATAATGTGTCCAATAGATGACGTGTATTTTTTATATTTATTCGTATAAAAAATTTTTATTTCTGATAAAAAAATGTATACAAATATACTTTTACTTTATTGTAAATAAATTAAATATAGGGTCAATAATTAAATTTAAGTAAAACATAATGAAACACTAAAAATATATTTTATTAATTTCAATATATTCTTTAATAAAATATTTAAAGGCTTATTATTACATTTTTATAGTAAAAAAAAATTTTATTCCAATGTATTCCTTAAAATATTTGCCATCATTTATGTATACAAGATGTTGAAGTTATTCTTTATACAAATTTATTATTTCATTTTATAATTTAAATTTCAAATTTGAAAAAATTGGTAATTAACATTTTATATTTCTTTTTTGGCATAAAATAATGAAGATAATAAAAATATATAGTACAAAATTGTCTATATATTGTAGTACGTATATATTATAGTATATTTAGTATTATGATGTTTAGTAAATTACATTATACACAGTATGTAATATCATATAACATACAATATTCTACTTAACTAAATTCTCAATATTATTGACTAAACATGTATAATAAAAAAATAAGTATATTAATTACAGAAATATATATTGAAAAAAATTGAAATTTGTCAAAAATTATATGTCCAAAATAATTATATCTTATTATAAAATATCTTTAATTAAGACATTCTAGATTCTGACATTTATTAAGAGTTGCAATACACTCATTTACCAGAATAGAGCTCCAAACCTGATAACGATGATTTAATCCTGGCATTGAGTGTAATATTGCTCTACTACCTAATATACCAGTTTGAGGATTAGCAACACCATAAAATATTTTTGATACCCTAGAATGAAGTAAAGCCATTGCGCATACAGGGCATGGCTCTTGTAAAAGAATTGCCCAATAACCTGTACAAAGATAAGATTCACTCTTTTTATCAATATTTTTATTTATTTCTAAATTATTTTTTAGTAACCAATTTTCATGTATATAGATATTTATATCATTTAGACATTCTGGATAAAAAACTGGTATTTCATTATAATTTGACATAGAATATTTTTTTAGATTAGTTACTAATTTCCAAGTACCACCACCTTGCATTCTAGCAATAAGATCAATAGCTATCATGGAAGCGTGCCACATAGGATGTTTATCTATGCTGGATGCAGCCATAGATAAAATATTACCATTTTCAGGATTCACTATTAAAGCACTACCATTACAATTTTTTGAACCAACTGCTTTTGTCTCTGCAATTGAAATTGCTAGTTTCATATATGCTTCTAATGAAATTAATTGTTCATTGTCAAATACAGATCCAGAAATTATTGATTCTAAATAAGGATTTGGATGGAAATTAATTGACCAAAATTGAGAGGCATAAGCCATTTGTGTTTTAGTTTGAGATCTTACAGATGGTATATCAGCAATCTGAAAATTATCTTCTAACAAAGAAATATCAAATCCTTTCTGAATAAGAAGTTTTTTCAAATCTTCCTCATTACCATTTACACTATTTATTGATGTTAAATATATTTGTGATCCTGAACAACGTTTTAGATATTTTGGAATTGGTAAAATATTATTCAAGCTGATTATGACTTCAGAGATGCTTTGCTTATTTTTTAAAATACCAATAAAAGATTTTTCTAGGCTCGGTAATTGAATAAATTCATCAGCAAGAATTGGTTGCAATTTCCAATTAAATTTTATTTGTAATTTAATGTTTTTTGACTTCTCAGTATTTATAATATCCATTGTACATATAGAATAGTTAAATGCTGTATTGCAATAAAACAAAAACAAACATTAAGATCATAAGAATATTCATAGTCAATTTGTTTACTAAGATCTTTAGAAAGTTAGTCATTAAAATTTTATAAGATTTAATTTTTTTAAAAAACAATTTGAAAACAATTTCGTACAGTAGTATACATAAAAATAATATATCTTACAACTGGTTAAAATTAAAAAAAAATAAAGTTAAGTCATGTTCCTTGACAAATTACAAAAATTTTATTGCTCTATCAAGCAAGAACAAAAACGTTATTTGTGCTGTTTATATATATGTATTATATTAATGATTTATCACTTATATGATAACATTCTACATGATTGTAAGAAAGTAAAGGAAAATTCTATAAAATATTTGAGAGAACTTTTTTTTTTATCAGTGAAAACCTGTAAGAAAATCCAGAGGGGTTTAACTCTATGTGAGAAAACTGTCAACAAACGAAGATTTGTATCACCAGAGATGAAAAGGGAGATCGACCCTTACGTGTTAAAAATGCGTACACAAAGCGACCGCTGCAAACCTGGTTGATTTCAAATGTACTAAAGGAAATGCCCGTAAAAAATAAATGAAATGATGGGCATAATCCCCACCACAACTTTATATTAAGAGTAGGGGAAGAAGGCAGTTTTAATATACATTTCTTCATATACGTTTCTAACCTTTTCATTCGTAAACAAATGTGCCGAAGAATGTACATAAATGATTTTTTACACTGTATATTATATAGGTTATTTTCATTTTATTCAAGATAAATAATTAAAGCAAAAACATTAAAGTACCTAAATAATTTTTATAAAAACATAAATATTATGAATAAAATCAATTTAAGAAATGTTGTATTATTTGTGACACATATATTAAGTATTGTGGTGTGATTATGTTAAAAAACTTTTATGAACAATATGTTTTGTTTAATATATTGTATATATTTATCTGTAAACGATGATTATATTTAAAAAATAAAATAATTTATATTGTATACATTATGTTTCTTATACTTGACATCCGCTTAAAAAAAACATGCACATAAATAATAATGTCTATATTATCATTTTCAAATTATACATGAGATGCTAAAAAAAATTACAATTGTGAAAAATAAAAACTAATACTACAATTATACAGTATTAAATCAATAAAATTATATACTAACTAATAATTATTTACTAATATTAATTAAGAGAGAAAAAACTCTATGCGTGAATATGAAAGAGAGAGAGAGAGAGAAATCATACGAGAATGAATGAGAGGACTTGAGAATGAGAGAGACAGACACAAGATAGCTTGACAGTATGAGAGTGAGAAAGATAGACATGTCATTAAAATATGGTTCGAATATTAATTGTAAATAAAGTAGTACAAAAAATTGTTATTAAATGAATATATAAATAGTGAAGTAAAGGGATACTAATACATATATATACATGTGTATTTATATTGCAAAAAACAATTTATCAAATAATAACTTTTTAAATTTAATTTATTATTTGAAAAATAATAAAAGAAAAGTTTTAATAAAGGATTTCAAAAAATTACTCGTAAATTTAAATAAATAAATTTTAATTTAATAATTGATACAATAACGATTATTTCTTTTATTTATGTAAATTTACAATTATTCTCAATATTATACAAATGAATTATAATGTTGGAATTTGGTCGTAGTGAACTTAGCATAGCTATAAGCATTCATTGTATTCGTAAATACATGCACATAACGTTGCGTATGTGTTTGAGTTGAAGAAGCTGCTTCTGCTAGACCAATCGTCTTTCATTTTTATTCTACAAATTCATATTTAATTTTCATCTCCGGTCATACGAAGAACCCCGCTATGCCTTTTCTTATCCCCAATTTATCGCAATGTGATACCAAAGATAAATTGGGAGATTGCGCGGTAGCATAGGGAAGCATGTCCAAAAAATTCGGTGCTGTCTCTTACGGATGCCCATGGATATGCCATTGGAAGCATGGTGGCGATAAGAAAAGGCATAGCGGGCTTCTTCGAATGATCAGAGATGAAAATTAAAGACGAATTTGTAAAACAAAAATGAAAGACCATCGGTGGAGCAGAAGCAGCTTTTTCAATACAAATACATACGTAACGTTATGTACATGTGTTTACGAACACAATGAATCCTTATAGATATGCTAGGTTCACTACGACCAAATTCTAACATTATAATTCATTTGTATAATATTGAGAAAAATTGTAAATTTATATAAATACAAAAAAAATAATCGTTATTGTATCAATTGTTAAATTAAAATTTGTTTATTTATACTGGTTTTATTCTTTTCACATCCAATCTTATTAAAAAATAATACAATTATCTTTAACACTTATTTTTTTAAAAAGTAAAATTTATTTATTTAAATTTACGAGTAATTTTTTAAAATACTTCATTAAAACTTATATTTTATTATTTTTCAAATAATAAATTAAATTTAAAAAGTAAGTATTTGATAAATTATTTTCTGCAATATAAATAAAATACACATGCATACGTATGTAATAGCATCCATTTATTCCACTATTTATATATTCATTCGATAGCAATTTTTTGTACTATCTTGTATACAATTAATATTAAAATTATATTTTAATAACGTGCATATCTTTCTCCCTCTTGAAAAATCTCGCCCGCATTCACTTATTCTCGTTTCCTCTTTCTCACTTTCAAACTGTCAAACTATATTGTGTCTAGCTTTCTCACTCTTGCTCTTGAGTTCGCTCATTTTCGTGAGATATTTTTTTTTCTCTCTCTCTTTTTGCCTTATTCTGGCGTTTGCAGAAGCTCTCTCCCTCTCTCTCATATACTCATGCATATCGAGTGTCACTCTCTCACTCTTATAAGCTTTCGCATGTGTCAACTCCTTCACTCGCCCCCAGTCTATCTTTCTCTCTCTCTCTCTCTCTCATTCATGCTCAGTGATACACACAGCATTATAATTAAAATTTTTAACTTCTTATACGATGATGAATATCTAGAAATACGATTTTTAAAATGTAATTGGTAAGTTGACAAATATTTTTATAATTAGTAATAATTATTTTTATTCTTAATTATTTTAATCGCTTAACGCATTTATAGTGTTATAATATTTACAAAACTCTCGTGAATAAAATACAACAGATTAAACAAAACATATTGTTCATAAAAGTTTTTTAACATAATCACACCACAATACTTAATATATGTGTCACAAATAATACAACACTTTTTAAATTGATTTTATTCATAATATTTATGTTTTTATAAAAATTATTTAGGTACTTTAATGTTTTTGCTTTAATTATTTATCTTGAATAAAATGAAAATAACCTATATAATATACAGTGTAAAAAATCATTTATGTACATTCGTGGACACATTTGTTTACGAATGAAAAGGTTAGAGACGTACATAAAGAAATGTACATTGAAACTGCCTTCTTCCTCTATTTTTAATATAAAGTTGTGGTGGGGATTATGCCCATCGTTTCATTCATTTCTTACCAGCATTTCTTTTAGTACATTTGAAATCAACTAGATTTGCAGCGATCGCCTCGTCTACGCATTTTTAACACGTAAGGGTCGATCTCCCTTTTCATCTCTGCAGATACTAAGGGAAGCTCAATTTCCGTGTTAATTGTTAGCAATAAAATATGCAGGGGAAACATGTTCCTTCTTTTTCGTACCTATAGGTACACTAGTGAACTCTGAGGAGTCCGTGTTCCGAGTTAACCCTTTTTTATAAATGCTTTAAAACCTATTTTTAAAAAATGCTAACTATAGATATACGAATAATGAATGAACATTTACCTGACACATAATATTGTTTTCAATTTTAATTTTTAGTTTTCAGAATTCAAAGTACAAAAAAAAATAATGATAATATTTACTCATTATTCGTATATCTATAGTTAGCATTTCTAAACAATAGGTTTTAAAGCACTTATAAAAAATATTAATTCGGGCCATAGACTTTTCAGAGATCGGTCATGTAGATAAGTGCAAGAGAAAAAAAACACATTTTTCTCGGCACATTTGTTGCCAATACTTAACATAGAAATTGTATAAATTTTATAATGTACTTTAATATACTATAAATTTGTATAAATATAGTTTTTTTATTCAAATATATTTACTAATATATTTATCAATATCAAAATAAATTTATAAAAATAGTTGTATTCATTTCTAAATCTCACCGTTTATATTTAATTTTTAATAATTATAAATTTTAATTCCATAAAAAATATATATATATAAATTAAAATTTATATGTAAATTACTTTATAATTTATACTTATTAATTTTACAAGAAATTCAAAATGCACACACATTCTTGATAGAAAGCGAAATTAAGTGTGTAATGATATGAAAATATTATTTTCATATTATAACTAACCGTAAAAGAAAATAATATTATTTATGATGAATTAAATTAAATATTTCATTCATGTATATATTGAATAATTTTTGTTAATTTTAAGTAATATTTATTTATCATTGTGTTATTTACTCACGAATTTGATGAGTTGGAATAATTTATATGTTTGAATAAATATTTTTATTATTTGTTGACAAATTGTCAACATGCGGCCCATGTTTCACTTTCAATTTAATGTATTAGGGGAAGTCTTGCTAGCATAGACGATGCTTAGGTCGTTTAATTGGAGTGAGATAGAGATAGGCGCGAATATGTATTTTAATATATATATATATATTAAAATGCATTATTGAAGTGATGTGAGTGTAGTAAAAATTATTAGTGTTGTGCCGCATCGAGATGGTCGATAAGTATGGTTTCTATATTTATCGATCAAACAATACTTTTCTTTTGTATATCAATTGAGGATTTTGATTGGTTATTTTAATAATAACCAATTGAAATTGAAATCATGACAGGTAAAAAGGAAGAGGGAATTGTTGGCTGTTATGCGACCAATATTAAATTTTCTGAATTTAAATAAAAATCAGTAAATTTAATTATTGGTTCAATTTTAATTTAAAATTAAAATAGTGATATGAAGGAGTGAAACTTTCTTTCTGAAAAAGAAAGAAATTTCAGTTGTGAATTGTTATTCGTTTAAATAACATATAGTTCAATATTATTTTCGAGAATATAACTGTAACGGGGAATTTCCCTCGCACCGGATCGCTTTTCGCCGGTGTCAGGGTTCGGAGGAGGGAAGTCGGGTCAGGGTGAGATTTTGCGGGTATACAAGAAAAATAACTCCGTGTTTAATAGTTAACAAAACTTAAACTTTAATATCAGACTTGAGTAAACAAAAGGAAATACATTTACGCCTCTTACATTTGCTATTATTCTAAAGTTTGACGGTGTCTAGCATACTAAAAGTCTAATCCTTATGCTCCGCGGACGCAGACCGCGAGTATTCGCGGTTTCGTGGAGGCGCGAGTGGATCAGACGTGATCCGCGGGACGCTTACATCAGTTTATACGTTAATTCGCGAGGTCGGGGTCGCGGGAATCGCGGGTGTCCGCGACGCGCATGCGGCGGTTTTTCCGGGATACCCGCGAGTATCCGCGGTGTTCGAGTCGCGGGGAGTCGCAGCTCACCCTCTACAGCTATAGGCGTTAGTCCGCGCTTTAGTCGCGGCGCCGGGATCACGGCATTCGCGGTTTTACCGTGACTTACAATCATTCATACTTACAAGTACTCTGGGCGCGAGGAATCGCGACGCCGAGGTCGCGGGGCGACACGCGAGTCACCCGCGAGTTACACACACACATGCACACACATTTACAAGCAATCGCGACACACCTTATTACTACTTAGCCTAACTTAAACACTACCCATCACCTTAAACTAGAAGTCGCGGAGTATCGCGGGGGGGGGCGTCGCGGGGGGGTGTATCGCGAGGTTGTCGCGTACGTCGTGTCACCTGGCAAGTGTCCGGGGTGACGTGTCGTCAGGGTCGCGGTCTGTGCCCTAGGACACTCCCGATGACCCTCGTCCTGGGTTAGGCTTGGCCGTGTGCTCTGGCAAGTATCCTGGAGCACACACCTAGGCAAGCCCAGGGGGGAGTCAGGGCGACGAGCGAGGTGTCAGGCTGTCGTCCCGACTGACTGAACGAAGGGCGCGCACCCCCGGATATACCCTTCGTTCGTCAGCGGTGGAAGTACGAGCGCCGAGCGCGCGGTGGTGGGGCGACCATCGAGCTGCGCAGGGGCGCTTCCCCATGCTCGACGTCTGCGCGGCGCAGGCGAGGGAGTGGGAACGGGGCCCGGGTGGTGGGGCTAGGGGAGCCCGGGCCTACTGCGGCGCGCTTTTTCGGGGCGCCGTAGAATCTAGTAACGGGGGCATCCCGTTACATAACTATATCTTAAAGTGTTGTAATAACATTTTCTTTATAATTTATGATATTTAATGTTATTATAGAAGTAAGGTGGTGATTGATAATTTAATTATATAATTGTAATTGTGGTGAATATTTGAAGAATATATTTACAAAGGAGATTATATATTATTATTTAAGAGGAAAATAATTTATATAAAGGAGATTTATTATTAATATTCATTACACAATTATTATTGAAAGAGAATATATTAACTAATTATTTATATATATTATTATATTGGAAATCGTTAATAATAAACTATAATATAAGGTAAGATTTTATGTATATTATTTAATATAAAATTTGAATATAATTTAAATTATTGTTGTGTTGTATTGGAAAGGGCTATTGAAATTCGCGCGAAATCTCAAGTTTTGGAGCAGAATTTCGCCTTTGTAAAAAATTATAGTCGAGTATAGTATTGTAAGATATATTGAATAAACAATTTATTTAATAAATTTAAACATTTAAAGTGAAGTGTATTATTAGAATAATTAAGATTTTATCACTGATACGGATCGGGAAAGTTTGTTTAAGTTAATTTGTAAAAATTAATTTTGACAGATTTACCGTGTTACAAGTGTTTAAAAAACAATATTATGAATACATGTACCAGATTACGAGTGCCGGCTCATGAAAAGGGACATATAGGTTGATTTCATTCTATTAAATTTGTCTAAATGTATACTGATATTTAAGAAAAATTAGTTTTTAAATCGAATACAATTATATGGTATATAATTATCTATAACTATTATAAAATTTAAAAATTTTAAAATTATTATGGCACGGACACTTTTTTTTTATAACACAAACTTTTTGTAGCCCATCTGCTACGTTTGTTGCCAGTTTTCTTATATAGAGTTGACCCTCTTGATATTATTATATGTATTCGCTTAATAAATGTTAATTATGAAGTGAGTGTGCATAGAAATTTAAAAGTTATTTTTATTTAAACTTATAAACATGTATAAATAAATATAAATGGTGATATTAAGAAATGAAGTAAATACAACATTTTTATAGGTATGTTAATAAATTTAATATGTACATTTTTGATAAGTTTATTCTATATCTTAAATTTAATATATAACATGTCAGCATTTTATATATTATTTTTCAAGAAAATTGAATGAAAATTGTAAATTATAATGTAATTTAAAATTACATTTATTAAACTTATTAAACCGCGTTACTTTTGATTTATACATTTGTAAAGAATAGAATTAAGAAAATAATACTTATGAGACCATAGTATTTTATCATACTAATTTATAATACTTTAGTTTTATGTCTATTGTATTATATAACTTTTATATTCATACAATGTTAATATGTTTCAAAAAAAGTAAAATTTGATGATTTAACGTATTTCAAATTACTTGAAATTTTTTTAAAGTAACTGATATAGTACTCTATGGATATAAAAAGTTATATTATACCAATTACGTATGAATTTAAAGTATTAGAAATAAGTATGATAAAATACTATGGTGTCATAAGTATTATTTTATTAATTCTATTAATTATAAATATATAAATCAAAAGTAACGCGGTTTGAACAATAATTTAGACAAATTCTTATCAATTTCATATTTTTAATCGCCATTACGTTGAAGCGAATTGTAGTTCATCGGTCTTATACATGTTTCATCCATGAAGTATCGAGGTTTTTTTCATTTTGCACCTATTCATCGTAGAAATTTGGAAGGGGTCTTAAAATGTCGACAAACTCTTTCCGCATTTGTTCCTTTTTTTTTTGTTTTTTCGATAATTAGATGTTGCAGGATTTTACTTCGCGCGAAGGGTGTTTTTCAAATTTTTGACACGGCGCACTGAAGCGATTAACGGAAAACCACTACGTGAGAATGTTTTGTTCAAAGATTAAAAAAAAAAATTCTTACCTTTCTTTTTTGAAAGATGATTTATTGGTGGACTTATGTGAAATAAAAATTTTAAATTCTTCAAAATAATTTCCTCTTGTATCAACATTTTTTGAAGGCGTGTTTTTCAAATTTCAAATGCATTTCAAACTCTTCAGCTTTGATGTTTTTCAAAAATTTCGACATTTATAAATTTTTTTACACTATATTGTACACTGTAGATCGCGTTAAATTCAGTTTTTCCTGAATTGCTTTATCTGTTAATCGACAGTCCAAATTTTAAATGTCTAACGCGCGCCAGGTATTCCTAGCCATTCGAAAGCTTTTTGGGCGTCTAAATCGAGGCTCATCGATGATTTTTCCCGACCATCTTTAAAAGCTCTGAGCCATTTTCCACTTTGCGATTTTGACATGCAAATATCTTCATAAGCTTCTTGTAACATTTTATACGTTTCCATACTGATTTTTTTAATTGCAAACAAAACTTCATCGCGTAACGCTGTTCCACTAATCGCTTCAGCGCGCCGTGTCAAAAATTTGAAAAACACCCCCTTCGCGTGAAGTAAAATCCTGCCACATCTAATATCGAAAAAACAAAAAAAATGGATAAATGAGGAAAGAGTTTGTCAAAATCTTAAGACCCCTCCCAAATTTCTACGACTAGTTGTGGATGAGCTATGTTTATGGAAAATTGGGAGTTAATATAATCCGTCGGACCGTCATTTATTGGGAGGATTTTATGTGTAAATCAAAACAGACACGTAAAAGCATTCCAATTCATCAAAAAAGATATGGTAATGATCCTTTGGACGTAAACGTTGCTACGGTGTATGTGACAAAAAACAAAAATATAAGAAATAAAAAAATTGATACGTTTTGATTTCTCGCTCACGTAGCATATGCCGATGTTTTGTTTTTATTATAAATAATAAATCAAACTAATGTACCTTTCACCTTTCTTTTTCATTCTATCTATTTTATACATATTAAAGCTAATACAAAATATAATTAAATATATGTCGTTATTCATAAATTACAAATTCTGTAATATATTGTTTAAACAGGAATATTGGAAAACAGTTCCTTTCGGGTGTGAATGAAAAAATTACAGTTTTAGCGTCGGCAACGTTTCGAACAATTTCTTTGTCTTCTTCTGGCTTTTATTAATAAAATTGGTATAATTATAAATACAATTACAAATATATTAAAATATAGTAATATATATTACGTTGGTCTTATATTTTATAATATTTATTTCCCTCAATTTGAGTTGCCGCATCCTCAAAATTTAAATGTTCGATTTTATATTGCATCTGTATGTCGTGTCATTAACGTCATCAGGTATTTATATTGATAATTCAATACATTGGCGTCCTTTTATTTTTTTTACAGTGTGACTATTTAATTATATATATAGCATTTCCGAAATTTATCTTTGTTTGAGAACTGGGAGTTAATACAACACTAGCGCGAGATCAATGCAGTCGCACACTTCAAACTTAGCGCGACTAGTACTACCGCTCTTCACCACTAGGTGGAAAACTCCTTTGTTTGGCTTTCCTCATATAAAAAAGTTGAGTGAGATGATATATACAAGTCATTCACGACACCGAGCACACTGAATTTTGCTATGTAATATATATAGTTTTGTGTTTTGTCTTGTTTTAGACACATTTTCTTACTTTACTTGAGAAATTAATTTGTATAATACATACAAATATTCATATTTAAGTATTGTTACGTATTTTTCTATATATAAGTATATAGATAATACGCCGCCGATTTAATAAGATACCGAATTATAAATAATTCGATAGCAAAGGCTAAGGTTCCGCTAATTAAAACTCGTGTATTGTTGTTTATATTCCTTTCCGTTTATTAAATCCGGAAGAGAAGCGTGAGGTCGTGTGTCGCAATAAGAAACCGGTGTCTTGAAGTGATAAAGCGCGTTATGAAGTACGCAGGTCGGATTTTATAAAAAAACAATGAACTCCAGGAGTTCGGGAAATGTGTGATGATTAACTCGCGCATTCGTCACGAATAAACTCAATTAATTAATGGCCGAACCGCGGAAGCCAGGGTTTCCTCCTTTTTGGGTAACTCCTCCTGAAATTCCGCGGCCCAGACGCTGAGTCCGCGAGTCTACCTTCTCGCCCCGGAGTTCCCTCGCCGTGTAGCGCTCTCGCTTGCGACATCCGGTCCCGTTGGCTGGCTCGCGTGGGGAACCCGCTGCATCAGCGACCTTGGGCACATGGATATACCTGGAGACGTCTTCACTGCTGTCGCTGTGTTTCGTCGGCCGTGCTTCTTCCCTACGCGGTGTCCCATGACACGACGTTCAAAAAATATCGCGTTAGCGTTACGATGAATACTTATGCATCCGTACGTAACGGTGTATATCTCTATTGTCTCTATTAATTAAGCGTGCGACATTTCATTGATTTGCTGACCCTCATTTTTTTGAGTAACATCCCCTCAATATTTTGTAATAATATTTTAGTCTTTTTCTATAATTTTGTTCTCTATCTAAAATTTTGACATTGTCCCAGTCTAGCGTGTATTCATTAGTTTTCGAGTGGGATTAGTATAGTATTATATTGTTTTATCTGTTCGCAAATTCGTTTTTTTTAAATTTTGTTTAGTTTCGCCTATGTACGTCGCATTGTAATCCTTGTAGTTTATTTTGTAAGTTTCCCATTTATTATTTCTTTCTTAACCCAATTTTATAATATTGTTAATCTTTTAATTTATTGTTAATCTTGGAAACAGTATTGATATTATACGATTTTAATTTATTGCTAATTTTTTTATAAAAATTATTTATTATGGTAAAGAAATTATGTTGTCAAAGGATTTTGGAAGGTTATTGTCTAGAGATTCATTGTATTTAATTTTTCTCAGTCTATGTTTTAAATGTTTTTTATAGAAACAGACCGGGTAGTCATTATTGTGTAGGATATTACGCACTTTGCTTTAATTGTCATTGTGATAACATCTATCCGATAATAAAATCGCCCTATCTACAAGGTTATATACGATATTTTTCTTTTGCCTCATGGAGTGAGTGGAATGAAAATTAATAATTCTTTAGAGTACATCCCTTTCTAGTACCAATTCGTCATTATTTGATTATTTTTTATTATAAATGGTAACGT
The DNA here is from genome assembly GCA_018907245.1 of Eupristina koningsbergeri. NCBI lineage: Eukaryota > Metazoa > Arthropoda > Insecta > Hymenoptera > Agaonidae > Eupristina > Eupristina koningsbergeri. The sequence goes on from JACCHV010000117.1 coordinate 195,300, forward strand.
TAAAGAAGTTCAAAGATTCTGACGTTTCTAATTCATAGGTAAGTATAAATGAGTGTTATAGTTGTTAAATATTTAAAATGAGGTTAACTTTACTGTTTTCCATACAAAAAATAGTTTAATTTACATATCTATAATAGAAAACGGCAGAATAATTATAGCAGTTTTTGAATCCCTCTCAAATTCTTCCATTATCTCTGAATTTAGAAAAGTTCGTTGATATGAGAATAAGACAGAAACTAAGCAGGCGGATGCATACCTAACTGTACAACATAGCTCCTCGGATAATGAAGATGTATTGAGTGCATGAGTGCAAAGGAGGGAGAGAGGAAAAGAGCATGAAGCGAAAGAGAAATCGTCTAATATAGCATAGATGCACCAAGTATATGAGATTAAATTAGGTACATAGATAGACAGATAGATAGATAGAGACAGAGATAGAGGAAGAGAGAGAGAGAGAGAGCAATTAAATGAATGAAGACAAAATATAAGGGAAGAAAGGATTTTGGTGATAAGTGAGACTTAGAGGCAGAGAGATACATATATCATCTAACTTTATATCATATAACATAAAAGTTTCTGTGTGTGTATTAAAAAACAAATGCCTCTTGTCGCGAAGGGATGGGAGATTCAAATGAAAAAATTGATAACTTGATTTTGAAAATATTCAACATTTTTAATGCGACCTTCGATTCGTATATGATTTATATACATTAAATTCCATTACAGTAACAGATAATTAACACTAAGATTCGGAATAATATTCTATGAAAATGTGTTTATTGATATTAGTAATAATACGTATCTCATTAAATTGACAACATAGATTATTATATTTTGTTATGTTTCTTCAGTCGAATATTATTTTTTGTATTAATAACTTATCGAATATTACAAAAAATAAATTTTCAAGCAATTTGAAGAACATCAAGCAACTGAACTGCATATTTATTAATATAAAACGTAATATACGACGAATACACATATGACACAAAGGTATACAAAACATTACAAAGTATAATATTTTATAAGTGCACTAAAAGCCCAATTTTAATAATTATAAAATTATAAAATTATGAGGATTCCGTTAACGGTCGTTTTGTACAACACATTGTGTTTACAGAGCAACGCAGTTGTATATAGGAAAACATTAGAAAAAATACAGAGGCAAGTGTAAAACAGAAGAAATCTATCAAGCAAAGTGTAGGGAGTGAAGTGAGCTAAAAAGTGAAGTGTGCAGAAACAGATAAGGTGTAAAAAAGAAGTAAAATAGAAGGTCAGAAAACGAGGAGGTTAAGGCGGACCTCAAGGAACGAGGCTGTTCGTATAGGAAAAGGCGGGCGTAACGCTGACGTCTTTTGACGACAGGATACCGGCGTCAACTATTCAAACGAACAGACCAACGAAAAACGAACAGCGATTGAGGGGAGGGTCAAATTACAAGCAAAACTCATTATTAGGTAAAAAAAACAGATTTTTGGACAAATAATACACTGATCTTTTAGATAAATACAACAAACAATAGAAAACAAGTAAAAATTAACAAATAACAATAAAATAACAAAATTTTGGAAAAAAAAAAATTTTTTGGAAATTAAGAATTTTTTCACAAAAAAAAAATAATATAAAAGAAATCAACAAAAACACATAAAAATAAACGAACATATAATATATAATAATCACAAAGAAAATCACACATCATAATAATCACAAAGAAAAATCAAACCACAAAATAGCAAATTAAATATAATAAAATAAAGACATAAAGAACATACACAAAGGAAATTGATAAAAACTAATTAAAAATTAAAAGATAGAACAAAACAAAACAATAAGCACAAATAAATAACAAAACATAAAGGACAATAACTTGAGAAAAATAATACAACAACAGAAATATAGCAACAATAAAACCAAATAATAATAATAATAATTAAAACAAAATAAAATAAACCACACAACTCGAAAATAAAATAAAACTAAAGACAAATAATAATGAGTACCAAAGCAGAAAAAACTATGCTAACAAGAGGAAAAGCAAACAAAAGAGAAAGCACACAGATGACACTTGAAAACATGAGTGTGAAAAAGAAAATCATGACAGAGGAGGAGGATATAATAGAAGAGAGTAGAAGAATAATAGAAGAAGGAGAAAAACGCAAAGGTGAGGACAGGAAGGAGATTGAAAAAATAAAAAAAGAGATAGAAGAAAGATTTATGCAAATAGAAAAGATATATGAAAAGGAAAGGAAAGAAAACAAAGAGAGAATAGACAAAATTGAAAAGCTATGCAAGAAAATAAAAGAAAGGGAAGAAGAGAATGAAGAAAGTGTAAGGGCTTGGGCGAGAAAGATGGAAGAAAGGATGACAGCCATGGAAGATGAAATGAAAGAGATAAAAGAAGAAATACTAGCAAGTGGAGACGAGAATGAGGCAAGGAGAAATTTAAAGAGAACGAGAGACAAGGAAGCAAAAGAAAATAAGGGAAGAAAAGAGGACAGCAGAGATAGTTCGACCACAAACAGCAGGGACAGCAGTACTTCGAGAAACACAAGGTGGAGCAGTGGATGCGAAAGCAACATTAGCAACACAAGTAGGATCTCGAACACAGAGTTACAGGGACTGCGGAGACTGATGTGGGAGAGAGAACGAAAGGATAGGGAAGAGAATATAGCGGTAAAAGGAATGGAAAGGGGAGAGGTACTGAAACTAGGAGTAAGAAAGTGGGCAGAGAATTTAGTGGCTGTGAAACTAGGTGCAAAGGAAGAAATCATAAGTGCATGGCAAAGTGGCAGAGCTATAATTATAAAAATGAAAAACAAGGAAGCCAGGGACAAAGTATGGGGGGAAAGGAAAAACCTCATTGGCACAAAAATCTTCTTGGACTTCGACCTGACGTATGAGGAAAGAAGGCAACAAGATGAAATAAGGGAGTGGGTAAGAAGGGCAAAAGCATTGGGAATATTCGCAAAGGTCGGTCTCAAGAAGGTTTATGTGGAAGGAACTTGGGAGAGATGGACGGGAACGGAAAGAATGGAAGAAAGGTGGAACTATATAAACAAAAAAATAAATAAGAAAAAAGAAACAGATGGAGAAAAGAAATTAGAAAGAGAGAATGAAATGGAACGTAAAAAGAGAGAAGAAGACAAGGAAAATGAAGAAGAAAAGGAGACAAAGGAAAGGAAAGAAGAGGAGAACAAAAACGACAAGCAGACAAATTTAACGGACACAAGGGACGGGCATTAAAAAGAAAAAAAGACAAAAGAAATCACAAGACTGTACAAGGAAACCAAAAGAAGAGACATAACGAGAAAAAGACACAAAATACAACGAAACAGCAACAAATAAAAACAAGAAAACGAGAAAACAATAAGGAGAAAAAAGAAAAAATAAAGACGACAAAAGACGTAAACAAAAACAACAAACATAACGGAAACTTAAACATTATATTCTGGAACGTAGCGGGAATATGGGGAAAGGACACCGACTTCTGGAGATACATAGAAAAGATGGACGTAGTATGTATGGCAGAGACATGGGTGGAAACAAAGGATGCAGAAAAATGAAAAAAGAAAAACTCCCGAAAAGCATGATTTGGAAAATCATAGGTGGTAAAAAAGAAAAAAGGAAAGGGAGAGCAAAAGGAGGTTTTATAATAGGGGTAAAAGAGAAACAAACATTACAGGTGGAAATCTTAGGAAAAGAAGAAGAAGAAGGCCTCACGAGAACAAGGATAAGAATAGAAGAAGGAAAAAAGACGATAGACATATGGGGAGTATACAACAACAACAATGACATGGAAACAAAGTGGAAAAAGATAAAAGAGGAGAGTTACAGTGGAGAAGTAGAATTACTCATAATGGGTGATTTTAACATAAGAACTGGAGAAGAAGGGAAAGCCATGGGACTTAAAGAAGAAAAAGAGATGAAAAGAAGAAAGAGCAAAGACAAGAAAATAGAAAAGGAAGGAAAGAAAATGGTAGATGTAATACTAAAGAAAGGATTGACAATAATGAACGGAACAACAGTAGGAGACGAAGAAGGTGAATTTACATACATCGGAGCAAGGGGGAGCACAGTGATAGACCTGGCAATAGCAGACGGAGAAATCAAGGACAGAACAGAAAAATTCACGATAGACAAAAGAGTAGATTCAGACCACCTGCCGATTAGACTAAAAATACGGACAAATGACAGAGACAGAAAGAAACACAAAAACTCAACAGATACAACAGAGACAAAAAGAACGATAATAAAATGGGGAGAAAAAGAAATAAATAATTACAAGGAAATGACGAATGGGGAATACAAAAAACAAGACGACAACAGAGACGTTGAAAAGTTATGGAAAGGAATTAAAGACCTAATAGAGAAGAACATAGATAAAAAGGAGATTAAGATAAGAACATGGAAAATAGGAGAAAAGAAATGGTATGACCGAGAATGCAAGAGGGCAAAAGGAGAAACAAAGAAGGCCTTAAAAAAATGGAAAAAAGGGAATGCAAAAAAAGAAAAATACATAGAAAAAAAGAAGAGTTGGAAAGAATTATGCAGAAGAAAGATGAAAGAATGGAGAAGAAAAGAAGAAGAAGAACTAAAAAAACTCAAAAACGAAGGACAGATATGGGAATACATAAACAGAGGAAGAAGAAAAAGAGAAAAAGAAGACGGAAATATAGAAATGAAGACATGGGAAAACCATTACAAGAAATTACTGGATGGGACAGATAGAGAAAAAGAAGGAGAAGAAACAGAAGAAGGACAGATAGGAAGTAGAAACAAAATAACGATAGGGAACAAAGAAATAAGAGAGATGTGTAAAAAACTAAAAAAGAAGAAAGCCAAAGGTATGGACGGTATCCCGAACGAAGCATGGATATATGGTGGAAGGGGAGTACACATGAGACTAGAAGAGATAATAAAAGAAATCATGCAATCGGGGAACATCCCAGAAGAATGGAGAACGGCAATGATCGTACCAATATACAAGAAGGGAGAAAAAAATAGACCCGAAAGCTATAGGGGACTGTCCATGCTGAATTCGGGATACAAGATATACACGGGAATTCTAAAAAATAAACTCGAGAAAATGATAGAGGAAAAAAAACTACTTCCAGAAGGTCAGGCAGGATTTAGGAAAGGGAGAGCCACGACAGATAACATATACATATTGAACCATATTATTAGGAAAAACATCAAAGAAATGAAAGAAATATATATACTGTTCGTGGACCTCAAGGCAGCGTTTGATACAGTGAATAGGGAAAAACTATGGGAGATAATGGCCAAACAGGGTTGCGACACAGAGATAATTTACTTAATAAGAAAAATCTACAAAACAACAGGATGTAGAATAAAAACTGAGAAAGGAATTTCAGATGAGTTCTGGATCAAAAAGGGACTGAGACAAGGATGTAGCCTCAGCCCCCTCCTGTTTAACCTCTATATAGCGGGGATCGAAGAAGAGATGGAACAAAATAGGATAGGTGGAACCAAGCTAAAAGACAAGAGAATATGGACGCTTGCATACGCGGACGACGTTGCTATGATAGGGGAAAACAGAGAGGCTATGCAAGGAATGATGAGGACTCTGAAGAAATTCCTGGAAAATAGAGAAATGGAATTAAATGCAGAGAAAACAAAGATGATGATAATCGGAAGGAAAAGGAAACATAGGAATGAGAAATGGAAATGAAAGGGAAAAGAAATAGAAACGGTGGACAGGTTTAATTATTTGGGCTTCGTATTTAGGAAGGATGGGAAGTACCATGAGCACATTAAAGAAAGGATATACAAAGGAAAAATTGCTGCAAAAAAAATATGGGGTCTAGCAGAGAGAAGGTGCTCAGGAGACTTCCAAGCCAGAAAAATGCTGTTCAACTACCTGGTAAAAGGGGTGCTGGAGTACACTGCAGAGATATGGGGAGCGGAAGGAAGCGACGAGATGGAGAGAATTAAGGCAGATTACCTGAGGTGGACGCTGAGATTAGACTTTTGCACCCCCAGATACCTGGTATACGAAGAGACAGATGAAAACAAAATGAGTATAGACTGGGGTATCAGAACCCTAAAATACGAGGACAAGATAAGGCAAATGGAGGAGGACAGATGGGTGAAGAAAGCCTTCGAAGAAAAAAGTGAAACACGGAAAAAGGAAGGAAAAACAGAAGGAGAAAAATGGCTTAACAAAATTGGACTGAGCAGGAAACAAATAGAAATATGGCAGAGTGAGGGAAAAGACATATACACGGAAATAAAACAGAGGGACAGAGACATACAGAGACAAGACAGACGAGGCAGGATAAACGAATCTAAATACAACGAGACATACAGAGAAATACAGAAAGACGGACTTCCAGAATATTTAAAACAGCCCCTAAATCACAAGACGATGACAACGACAGCCAGAGTCAGATGTGGCAATATCACAACCAGCAACAGATACTGGAGGAATCTTGAAGAAAAAAAAATGTAAATTATGCGAAAAAAGTGCTGGTAATTGGACGCATCTGACCAGTGAATGTGACGAGACAGAGGACATATTCAAAGAATGGAGAGAGAACACAACAGAAAAATGGACTTACAAAAATATAATGATAACACTAAATGACAAAAAAGACGAGAAAAGAGGGGAGATAATCAAGAAAATCAAAGAGGTGGAGAAAAGACTAAAGAAAAAGGAAGAAATGAAATGAAATAAACAAAGAGACTAAATGAAAAAGTGTTTGTGATGAAAGTGAATAAGAATACAAGAACAAAATCTGTGATAAATAAACAATATAATAATAAGATGTAAATAAATCATATTAAATTAAGTATAATTATTAAAAAATTAATTGCTAAATGTAAATACAGCTGTTATAACGGAGCCCGTCCCTAGGCAAAAAGCTGGGACGTATTGTAAAATAAAATAAAAATAAATTATAAAATTATGAGTGGGTTAATAAATATTTTATAAATAAAAATAAAAATTTTGAAAAATATAAATAATCATGTACGTTAAATTTTCCTTATATTCATTACAATCAAATTTGTTTGTCTTTTATTCAATTTTATTCGTCGGTTTCTTGTCAATAATAAATCTTATTAATAATATACTCAGTGAACATTTGAGTTTTAAACAAAATTAATGTTAGTAATTATAATTAAAATATATTATTAAAATAAATTATTTTATTATAAATTATAATATTGTAATAAATATTATTTTAATTTTATTTATAAGTATTTAAATATTTTACTATACAAAAGTAAATTAACAAATGAAATCAATCTCAGTAGTTATTAATAACGAATATCTTTGAAATAAATGATTTTATATATATATTATTTATTTTAATATTTTAAATGTACATATTTTTTTTTAATAAGATTTCTGCACACATGTAATCTATAAGTTATGTAAATAATTATGTGACACAAATTTGATCAGAAGTACATTAAAAAAAATTGTTAGTCCATGTTATGTTTACAGATGCATTTATATATATAATTTTGTTGAAAAACTTAAATTAAAAAATGTTTAATTTTATAGAAGACGTAGATAATTTTTTTAAATTATTCAAGATAAAATTGTAGTATATAAAATAAAGAAAGATTTAAAAAAATGCAAAAAAGAAATGTTTTATTATATGTTTGAATTAAAGTATAGAGGCTCACTTTATTGTATTTCACATAAACGTAGTAGAGAGAGTGCTTATCTTTACTGTGTAATCCCCACAACTGCTCTTCGAATATGATTTGTAGTTTCTTAAACATCCCTTAGGTTTTTGGGAAAAAACGTTTAATTTTGGCATCGACAATCTCTCTAACAATCTCTGTTAAGACATCACACTATCACAATTGTAAATGACAAATGCGAAAAAAGGCTTATAAAGATGATAGATAAGTCGAGTAAGGAATTAGGAATATTGGAGAAAAAAGAAGTGTTGTATAATTCCGGGTCATAACGAACAGCAGTTGAAAGACAAAGACAACTGCAATGAAGTAGACAAGGACGGCCAACTGGGCCTACTCAAAATTTAAGAACAACCTCCTTTGACTCCTAATATCCCGATACTTGTACTTGACTAAGGAGTCGAACTTTGCATAAAATAACGTCTAAAATAATACATAAAAAAGTAAAAACGAAAAGCATTTGTAAAATTGCTCAAGTATTTGCATGCGAATCTATTTTTCTCTTTCGCACTCATGTATTCATTCATCTCTCTCTCTCTCTCTCTCGCACTCATATAGTTATGAATACACTCATATGTATTCATCTAACTATTTCTCTCTCTCGAACCTACGTATTCACACATCTATTTTTCTCTCTCGTACTCATATATTCATCTATCATCATTCATAAACATATCAAATATAATTCTTCTTTCTCTAGTTCACGCACATATGATAGAAATAATTCTCTCTAACTCTTTTTCTCTCTTTCTCTCTCTAATTCATGCACGCCAAAGCATTCATTCTCTCTCATTCTCTCTCTCTCTCTAATTCATACATGATAAAGCATTCTCTCTCATTCTTTCTCTCTCTTTTTCTCTCTAATTCATGCACACTAAACGTTCTCTCTCTCTCTATCTCGTGCTATTTCGTGCTCTCGCTCTCTTTTCCATTTTATTTATTGCTGCTATATTTGTGCAATTATTTTTGAAAATCGATGTCCATAGACAGATTAATATCATCGAACAAAATGAATGAATATGAAAGGGCTGATTTTGGGATTAAAGTGAGGTTTCCCGAAGAAAACCAGCGCGTTGGGACGACGTGCGAGACGCGTTGGTGAGATTTGCTAGACAAATCTCGGCTCGATGCGAAAAGTATCGAGCCATGGAAATTGCAGACGTGCAATTCAAAACGGAAACTGAATGCTGGTGGGACATCGTACGATCCAGCATCCCGGATACGAAGTCAGACGCGGGAGAAATAATAATTTAACAAATGCAAATAGACAGCGAAAAAATTTAGTTTATTATGTGTTGGCTTTTTCTTCCTTTAGCAGGAAGGAGGTTTTTTCTGTCAAGGCTTGAGATTTTCTGCGAAAACCATCGTAGAAGTGCGTTCGCGAAAAACAAGCGATAAAACTCCGTTAGAATAATTTTAAAAAAAAATAAGCGAAGCTAAGGGAGGTGATGAGGCGAGAAGAAAGCGATCGACATTCACTTTTGATTTGTACTCGAACAAGATAACTTGTAACGTTCTGATTAAAAATAAACTTATAATCTGTTGAATATTTTTTGTGTCAATAATTTATTACTATAACATTTCATTTTCTAATATTTTTAAAAAAAAGGCCAAGCCAGAGGAAGCAACTTCGGAAGATGCACTCAGCAACAACAATAATTATCTAGTAATTTTTTGAATTTAAAATACAAATTAAAAAAACTTATATATTTATTACAAATAACTACGAGAATTTTATTTAAAAATGTCATAAATCTATAAAAATAATTAAACATATTGTTACACATGTAACATTATTATTGATTTTAAAGCCGATAATCGCATGCATGACAAAGTCCGAAAAGAAAAAAAAGTAATACTTGTGTAGGTAAAGAATGTTAACATATTTAGCAATTGATGATGAAGGAATCGAACTAAAAGACGAGAAATATGAAACTCGCGAGTAATAAAAACTCCAGAAATCATCATTTCATGAAAATTCTGCGTCAGAACTGAAAACGAATGCGCGAGGTGTCAATTGAAAGATAATAGCGGAGACCGTTGACTGAGCGCTAATCATGCGATTAGAAAACACCACGGATCCCGGAGCGAGAATTCGCGCATATTTAATTCTCCATTCAGCGAAAGTAATGAGTAAAATCAGAAAAAATGTATGGACATTTCGATTCTGAGTTTTGAGCGAGTTAACATCTCCAGTATACTTCGATTCGGACCTTTATTAAAAAGAACAGTGAACAATAAAATCGATACTCTAATATTTCTTTGATACAACAAAAGAATTGTTTATTTTGTATGCAGTCGCGTTTAAAGCCACGGCTTACTCAATAAATTATATTACACATAAAATCACATTCTCTTATTTCTTGATCAAAATAAATAATATTCTGTTTTCTTAAGTATCGTTGTCATATTTATTTTATTTGTCGAACCTTAAAAGGGTTGAAGCGCTTTGACCGCTAGGACAGGGTTGATCCTGATATAAATTACGTTAACGCGGATTGATAATTGAAATATATATATATATTGCGATAAATTAAATACGTAACAATATAAAAAATATTTAATTTTGTGGCGAGACGGCTCCGTTCACCCTTCATGGGTAAGGGCTCGTCGAAAACTTAGAAAAAATCAATGCCTGGATAAACGGCAGCTGGTCTGCCAGGGATTTGGAACAGTAACACCAGGTAAAGCCATTAATTTTCGTTGTTTGAAATTTACTAGTAATTAACCTAAATAATCACTTTACAAATTATTTTATTTGTAAAGTCGCGATTTTAAACTTAACTAAAATATTATTTACGTTCCAAGTAAACTCCGGGTGGGTCAACTATAATAACAGTACAGTTACACAAAATATAAAAAACCAGGATTTGACGCTATTTGAAATTTCTAAGTGATTATATTAGACTAATCACTTCAAAAAATATTTGATTTGCGAAATTTCGAAGTAAATGTAAAAAAAATTGAACGTTTATTTACAGTCTTACTGACCTCTTGTTGAATCAGCAACAACAACAAGTACTCTATAGACAAGAAGATAACGGCAGTTAGTTCCTCGCCCGAGAGTAGAGTAATTATAATAAATAATTAGTTTACAGAATACTCTCGAATCTCGTTTAATTTTGAGTTTTTAAAGAAAGGTTTTGAAGTCACACCAATGATATTCCATAATTCTCCATAATTCTTACGTGGAAGGGAAGTTTAGAAAATAAAAAAATAGCTGTATTTATAAATCTCGCGACACGGAGAAATGGCTAGATTTGCAATGTTGTGACAGGCACAATACGGCACTAAAAGCGTAGGAAATCTATTTCAGCCAGGGGAGGAAGGGCATTCGTGATCGAGTCAATCCTTTTTGGATTGGATCGACACAGAATCATGAAGGTTCGGTGGTTTTTGCCACGATATCGTGACGAGGGAAATAGGTGAGGGGTTGCTGATACGAAATTGTGAACAGCAAGAGAATCGTAGAAAAGAAGTATTCGGAAAGAAAGTTGAACAGCTTCTGCTCTCAAGTCGAGCGCTCCTATGTGGTTTATCATCGATGTGATGGTTCGCGCAGAGCAGTGTGGGGGATTCGGGATGAACTTACCCGAATGGCCGTCGTCCTCTTTCCTCGAGTCTCACATGTGACTTGTCGTATTATTACATGATGCATGATTAATTGCGGTTAAACCCTCGATAGAGACAAGGGGCCATCTCGAAGCTTCTAGCAACGAGACTAGCTCGTTGCAATCTTAATATAATTAATAATGATATGATATTTAATGTTTGTTCGGTACTTTCTCGGCTCGCTGACGGCAATGGAGAGCTTCACGTAAACAAGAACAATACTGAAGATCCCTAATTTTACAAGAATCTGGAAATTTCCGCAACTCGGAAGGATGCTTCTTCTCCCGTTCGGAATGCGTGTCACTCCGCACTGATTTTCCGCTCGTAACAGATCAGCGAGTCTTCTTTCTGATTTTTCGACTATTTTCTGCCGATCATAATCGCGATCTGCGAATATCGTGACATTACGCGGGTGCATTCGTTGTGTAAGTTGCCGTGTCTGTTTTGACTCGTGGTCCACTAGAGCTCAAACCCTTTGGGAGCATCCTGCAGCCACCTGAGCAGAGCGCTTCGTCCTGAGCAGCGACTTTTGCCTGTTGCGGCATTTTACCTTCGCCCTTAGCGGCGACCTTTGCCCGGAGCGGCAATGCATCTACGCCTTGAGCAGCGTCAATCTACGCGGAGAAAGCCGTGCGAACAGGTTTTGTCACCTGCGCTCCTCCCGCACCCTGTTTCACAAATAAATAGTGAAAATTAACAGGCTTTTCCTCCTCGCCTGAGAGAGGATTTTTGTGCCTAATGTATACGCGGAGCGAATAAATATTCTTGTTATAACGCTCAATTTTGTTCTTTTATTTGCCAAACCGATTTATCTCCAAGTCACCCCTTCAATTTAAATTCATTTTATCATTTCTTTTAGCTTTAATCAATAAAAATGTTCATTTTAATATTGAATACAAATTATTGTTAAATGGATATAAATATTTAAAAAAAATTCCTATTTGAATTAATTTTTAGATAATACACAGCTAATGCATTATTTAAATTAAAGAAAAGGAAATATACAATAATAATAATCTTAATTTTGGTTAATAAATGATCAAATCAAAGTTATCTTTTTTCAATATATTTATAATTGAATATATTTATTCAATATATTTATAATTAATTTATAAAAAAAGTATACGCATTGTAGAGAAAATAAAAAATACATGATCTTTTATAAATAATATAATTATTACTCAAAGACTTGTTTTATCAATGGAAATTCTAAGGATATTCTATGAATAAATTAAAAATAATATATTTTCTAATGTTTTACATATCTTACAGTTATATAATTATAAATTATGATTTTGTATTCAAGTGGAAGTATTTTGTTTTAATATTAAAAAGATTGTCGCTCTTTTCAGGCCCGACTTAAGATTTTTTATAATTGTTCTAAAACCTATTTAAAAAAAGCTAACTATAATTATACGAAATATAAGTGAATATTAACTTAATCCTTTTTTGTACTTTGAACTCTGAAAACTTAAAATTAAAATTGAATGCTTAATATCATATCTACAGTCTAAGTACAAAACAATCAGGTTAATATTCATTCATCATTCTTATATCTATAGTTAGCACATTTTTTAAAAATCTGTTTTAAAGCCCTTATAAAAAATATTAACTCGGAACACAGACTTCAGAGATTGCTATTGTATCTATAAGTGCGGGAATGAAAGAACATATTGTGAATAATGAAATGTGAGCTTGCCATAAGCTAAGAAGTTTTCTTTTGACACGACCCGTCATTACCTGATCCAAACCATCTATAATTTACAAGTCGAATTAAAATCGTCTTCATGAAGCGATTAAAGGGTACCAAAATTGAGAACTGGAGCAATATGTGAATAAAATTATTTTGCTTTAATTCAGAGATGAACAAGAATATTAGTAATAATATTAAACTTTGTTTTATTTATATATTCGGAGAATTTACAAAATAAAATTATTTTTATAGACGAATTAAGAGGACTATGGAGTATAGTTAGGTTCTCTATCTACCAAATTCATTGTAAATTTTAAAGTCTACTTCTTTATTCAAATTATAATATTTAAAGAAATTTGACTTATACACATATTGCCCTATTTCACCGACATTTTTGGTGCCCCTCAATCGTTTCATAACTATGAGTTTAGTTTATCCGTCAGAGGTAACATTGGAACATTTGGTATAATAGTTACTATGCTTAATTGTAATCACCCAATTCATCTGGATTTAAATATCTGAATTCAAAAGAAGAAGCCGTAGTAAAAATAACAGTGTTACAAAAATATAATTATTATAAACTGCTATTATGAAAATATAATATCAGATATGTTTTTTAATATAAAAGTAATAATATCTTATAAAAAATACAAACTTTATTTATTCATATATATTGTATATTCAATTAATATGTATATCCAGAAAACAATTTTTTTAGTACATTGTATCATTTTAAGTGCACGAAAAAAAAGTTATGACAACTTAAATCTTATTAGATTTAACGAATATTTAATAATAATTAGGATTAAAAAAGCGGAATTACTAGTGTACCGACAGGTCTCATGTAGCATTCTTTAAAGTTAGCGGAGGTATGGACTCGTATGATAGACTTATTAATAAAATATTATAAGTAAAATAAAATATGTGTGTTACTGTTTTGAACCAGATACTAGGTTAAGATAGTAGATTGACTGAAGCTCAACGGTTGCCTAGTTAAAACTATTGTCGAGGCAAAATATTGAGGAATAATTTGGGGTTCAAAGTTGAACTGAAATACTCATATTAGGAAGAAGTTTCAAAAATATTAGAAAAATTTTACCACCTTAAATTTCATACTAATACGCTAATTAATACCTACTAGATATAAAGGAGAGTTTTCGATAACACACGGAGTCTGAAGCCAGGCAAATCGAAATGAATATACAATGCAGTTATCAAACCTACACTTCTTTGCGTACTTATTCATGGAGGCAACAGAAATGAGCTCATTTTAAAAATTCGAATTCTAATCTAATAAACAGAATATAGGCTCAAATCCTGATGGTAGGGTTTACGAAAACAAATCCAAAGATTTTAATAGAAGCTTTACTTGGAATTAGATAGGATACGTGGACAGGACAATAATTGCATAAGCCTGTTACAGATACCTAAAAATAAAAGATGATAGACAACTTATTAGACCCCCCAGGTCTAAATATAAAGCAGAATTCAAGCTGCGAAGAAATGTCGAGTATATATCTGTATGGATATCTGTATCAGGTTGTCATTCATAACAAAGAAGATTGAGATAAAAAACCAACATACTCTCTCAAATGCAAGCATAATTTGATACCAAAATAGATTCAAGATCAAACATGGACTAGATGAAGGTATTTTGAAGGCAGAAATCTCAAATGAATTTTCCTACACTGTTGATGACTAGGCCTACGTGTTCAAAAGACCATAACCGAAAGCATATATAAATAGAAAAATTAATAAAAAAATAGAAAAGCAGTCTGACATTGTCTGCTAGGATAGTAATATGTTTGCTCAAAAACATACCAAAAGTCTGCTCAAGAAATACCTTATACTGCAGGAAATACTTGAATATATTGACAAAAGATAACAATTTTACCTTTTTATGGACTTCAGTATACAAGGCTACTTAGGAAATGAAAAGACCGACAGACTGGATAAGAGAAGTGCCATGAACAGTATGATGAACTTTACGGTAAAAATATTTAAACCGGAATTAAAAAGGGTCATATCGTCCTATCTACAGTATAAAAACAAGAATATTTGTTTATATATGTTGAACAAATAGTTACCCAGGCGATTGAGCAAGTTGCTTAGTTAATTTGACATCATTTTATTACAAGGCGTTTATTATAAAGTTTTATTTATTGATCGCGTGGATCCGCGCTTGCCAATCGATACAAATCGATACAATCTTATCCCAATGTTTTACATTTTCATTCTCTTGTCCATAAAGGAGTAAGTATACTTAACTTATTTGTCGCGCTTTGTAAAGGAATGTCGCAAGAAGTGGAGATGAATGAGCGGAGTACCGATGGCGGAGACATTCTGTCCTATGCTTACCTGTCGCTCAGGACCGCACCTTAGAAGGTGTACAATCTTCTCCCGTCCACCTGATCGATTATTTTCTTGTTTGTCTTTAAGGCTCCGGATGCTAGATTGAAGGCGGAAAATAGGGTCGAGAGGAAGCGCCGATCGCAAAATTTAGATTTAATTCACATTTCACGGTTAATAAGTTTATACACAAAATTATCGATAATGTTAAGTGTCTCGACGATGGGTCACGCAAATCTGCCTGAACTTCACATTTTATGGTGAACGGATGGTCCTTATTTTTCTCACATTTAACTATTTACGTGACCTCTTGATATCTGATTGGCCACACAGGCGATGGGCCCACGAGTATTCGGGTGCTCATTTTTACCCGAATAAATGGTTTTGCTAGAAGAATACCAGTCCCTTAGTAAGCATTGACCAGTCGTTCGCATATAATAAAAAAGAAGCATTGATTAATAAATTGACTAATCGATAAATGAATATTTGTAGGAGAAACTTTCCACAAAAATTTTCCCTTCCCTAGTAAAGTCGAAGCAGTTCTTCATCAAAGATTCTATCACAATCTAGGATGATTATTTATAAGGAGTTGCAAATCATCTTTGCGAAGCCTACCTGGAGAAGAGTCCTTAAGAACAACGGGTAGTTTTTTAAGACGCTTCAATACGCTAACACCGAAATATACGAATTTCATCTCGTCTTATTTCATATTTCCAATACCCAATAAATTGATTATTTCAACACATTATTTTTAGTATATTTTATAAGTGACACAATATAATTTTAATTTCACTTCAAATTAACCATGGATGATAAACTAATAGAAATTTTATTTGAATAAAATTAAAAACTACACATACTTTATATATTCATTTTATTATTTATATTATAAATTTTATATATTCAATTGATATATATTTCATTTATTGTATTATGTATTTTATTTACATTTCTACAATAAATACCCTATGAGAATTATAAACTTTTATTAAAAGATTCTATTTAATCAATTTTCCAATTTGAAATTGTTATGAAAGGTGTGTACATCGATAAAATGAAACTTATCGGTATTACCATTATTTTTAATATTATTTAAAGATATAATATAGAATTGTATTAGAAATTTGATTATTTAAATTTGTAAATAATAGAGTAAATGTATAAAATCAAATTATTTAATGATTATTTTTTTAAATTATTATAATTAACTATTATTTTCAGTTATTTCTAAATTTGTTTTTATATAATAATTTAGGTGTTTGTATTTTTATTTTTGTTTGTATAAATTTTTATTATTGTACATTTTTAGAAAATTTAATTACTATTTAATTTAAACTTAGTGATTTACATGATATAGAAATTATTAAATATTTATAATTATTAAATAATTTAGTTAAAACGTAAAAACGAAGAAATAATTAGGAATATATTTTTTAAAACTTCTTTTTATGCCGATTAAAGATTAAAATTTATTGAAATGAAAAGATAAAAATAGAGATAAAAAAGGATAAAAGCTAATACTTGCGTATTGTAGTGACACGTGGACATAAGTGATTTGAGTTTTTAGCTTCGCTCTATTACTTCAATTTTTAACTAATAATATTTCATAAATTTAATTTTTTCACGTAACTCAATTACAAAAATGAAAAAAGTTGATATGTGCATAAATTTTTTTATGTTTACATTGTGCATTTTATTTCTTAAAAGTGATCATTCGTTCGGTATTTAGTCTTTAATGTTTATTTGTAATAATTTATTGACCTTAATCGCATTGACAAAAAAAAATGAAAAGATTTTTGTTTTTAATTTAAACATATTTGTAAATTAAAAACAAATAAATAAATTTTTTAATATTAAATTAATATTAAATACTAATATTGTTTTTTTAACTATTTTTCCATTATGAAATAAACATATTTATTATTGTTTATAAATTCTTAAGACTAAATGGATAAAGTTATTTATATAATTTAGAAATACATAAATATGTAAAATACAATTCTTATTATTACTTGCCAATTTTATTACTTCACAATTAAAGTAATTATATATACACATATATAAATTTAATGTAAGAAAGATTAAATTACTGTTTTAGCCAAAAGTACAAAATATGTAACCTATCATTCAGTGAGCAAGTTGGTCAATGTAGATTATAATGTAAGATTGCATTCTCATGATATTAAATACGGTACTGGAAGTGGACAGCAATCTGTAACTGCGATAGAAGCAAAAGAAGATGGAAACTCGTACTGGCTAATCAAAGGTCCAACAAACAAAAATTATACCAGAGGGTAAAGTTTTATTAATTTTATAAACATGATAAATTAAAATCTTTTTTAATAATTTATTTATTTATTATTAATTTTGTTATAAATATATGATTTTAGTAAACTAATTAAATGTGGAGATACTATTCGTTTTGAGCATACAACAACAAAAAAAAATCTTCACTCCCATCATGTTAGTTCACCTTTGAGTGGAAAACAAGAAGTTTCGGCATATGGAAATGATGGTGAAGGTGATACAGGTGACCATTGGATAATTGTATGCCCAGGCACTTATTGGGAAAGACATGAAACTATCATGTTGAAACATATTGATACAGAAGCGTTAGTAAATTTTCTATTTTTAATAATATTTAATAAAAGTTTTCACTTGCATATAATAATGTAAACATATTCATAGAATCAAGTATTTTTTAGACAAGATTATACTTTTAATTTGTATTCTATAATTTGAAAGATGGTTGTTTTTTAATGGAAATAGTAATTATATAAATAAAATCTAAATGAATAGTGTACATAAAACGTGATACATTTCTAATAAAATATATATTTCAGTAAAAATATTATAATTTTTTTAATATAATTTAGAGTATCATTTGTTTAACTAAAACTTTTTTACAATTTTAAGCATTAATAAAAAATATAATTATCCACAGTTTAAAATTTTATTATGATGTGAACACTATATAATACATATAACTGAAATTAATTAGTACAGTTTGAAAACTTTTTTTTAAGAGAATGAACATATTACTTAATTGCATAATGTAAATATCAATGGTATTTTTTTATTATTAATTTAGATTATAAATGATTAATTGCAAATATATTTTATTGGAAGCAATAAATTATTGATTAATGTACTTCAAATACTTGTTAAAAATAATTGAATATACTTTATTTCAATTAGTAATTTCCAAATACATATAAAATATGAATTAAAAATTTTAAGTAATTTATATATATTTTTGTTTTGTAGATATTTAGCAGTAACTGGACGAACATATGGAACACCAATTATAGGTCAAAATGAGGTAGTAGGTGAGTACACTGCCAATAGTTTTTCAAAATGGCAAGTTATGGAAGGTCTTTTTATTCATCCAAAAGAACTTGAGATACAACAATACAAACATTCTGAACTATAGTAATTGTGATTTTCTTTTTGTTTAAAAAAATATTTTTTACAAAATGTAAAAATTTTTTTGTATGTAATTAAGTATTATGTAAATATGTGTAAGTTATTAACAAAAAATAGCAACATTTGCTAATTTATAATAAATAATTTTTTGAATAAACAGGACGAATTTTTTTTTCATAGATTAAATTGAACATATTTTGAAACAAAAAAAGATTTTAAAAAAGAACTGTTCTAAAAATATATTATGTTAATATTAAAAAAAATTAATCATTATTAATAATAATATTAACATTTATAATTGGTAATATTTTTTTACATAAAAATTAATTATTAGAAATTTTTTTATTAAATGTTATTTATTGATTGTTTATTGAAAATGTTCAAGATAATTAAACTTACTTCGATTGATTATTCTGCAATTAATATATTGGATTGGGTAAGAAAGATGTTAAACAAATTAGAATCAGAGAATTTGTTTCAATTTTAATCAAATATTTATTTATAATTTACCAAGGCATAAAAACCCTCCATTTAGGAGGAAAAGCCGTCCGCCTTTGTTCCTCGTTCGAAATCGCAGACTTCACCTAGTCCGCGTTCGCTGGGAAAGCTGTTTCTTTTCCCGATGAAGATGCTTCGGAGATGGTGTGGATCACCGCCGCTTAAAGCGTCGATTCTGCTTCACGACGCCCACTTGTCATTGGAAAAGTTGGAGGGGGCCAACTGTTCCTTTTTTGAAGCATTTTACCGCATTTGAGCAACCTGAAATCTCGGGTTTTGCCGTGGGCAAACGCCGTTTACACAATGTGATAAACGATATAATTGATATACAAAATTACGCGCATATTAAACGATATAATTTTGAGAAGAATCGTCTCACGCGAAAGCAATATTTTAAGTAGCCTTTGCCGGCCGCCTTTCGTTTCCTCGTCGAAATTTTCCGTCGTATATCATTAAATTTTAGCAACAGGGGCGTAGACGACCTTTTCATAGCAGCTCACTTGATATCCTCGCGAGTATCCGTCCCGCCGTACTTTCCGAAATTCTACGAGGGGCTCCGCCTTCGTCACGCTAACGAATCCGAATCTTTATATTAATTTTAATATATATTTAAAAAATATATAGCGAGGTATAATTACATTAGAACTAGTTTGTACGATTAATCGCACATAAACACTTTAAACATCTTCTCATTCCCGGGCTTCTCCAGCTTCTTGCAGATGTAGAGGGCTTAATCGAGACCAATTACGACGTAGTGTATCGTGTGCTGTTCGAAGTGTAACCACGCGGATTTGTCCGTCCGATCCTTTATGAACTTCAATGATACGTCCTAGTGGCTATTTTGCAGGCGGATATCGGTCATCCTGGATGAGTATTAGTTATCCGATGCTGATATTTTTCGTTGGCTGTCTCTATTTTGATTTTCTTTGTAGATGCTGCATAAACTCGAGGCTCTGCCTATTCCAATAATTATTACGTATTGGTTGCAGGAGTTGATATCGCCCTAAGCAATTTTCGGGCAAACAAGAGGAATCTCCTTCCGGGATTAATGATAGTGATGCTCCTATCAGCAGATGTGCTGGTGTCAGTATTTGTAGATCGTTTGGGTCATCAGAGGAGAGGCAGCGGACGAGAGTTAAGGCAAGCGTCTATCTCAGCGAGAATCGTGTTCAACTCCTCGAAGGAGAGTTTATGCTCGCCAACAGCTTTTCGTAGATGGTGTTTCACCAACTTGACACCAGCCTTCCATAAACTCCCATATTGTAAGTGACCTTTTTCCGGCCGCTTTCCGTTTCCGCGTTGAACTTTTACGTCGTAAATTATTAGATTTTATCGACGACACCGTAGGCGGCTCTTTCCGGGAAGGTCACTTGATACCGTCGCGGGTATCCGGTTCGTCGCATTTTCGAAATTCTGCAACGGACTCCTCCTAGATTTACTTGTCATAATTTCAAGAGGAACCTCAAACAGAGAATTTAAAAAAAAATTAAATTTAAAATATAAAGGTTTTTATTTCTTTCTACATACATATTTCATTTATCACTTTTCAATTTATATGTTTCAAGTTATTAATTATATTTTTTAAATAGATTTTGAATATATAATTTCATACAGGGGGTCCAAGTTTAAATGTGATAAGTGGCAACAAACAACCCTGGCACAATCCGAACTATAAAAATTAGCGCCCTGCACTTTCTATATTTGATGTTTTATTTTTTCATCAATTGTACGAAATTATGTTTTATATATTTATATTCAAATAAGAAACTTATTTTTCTTTAAAAATTATGAAAATATAAATTAATATAAAAGATAACTTAAAAAAATCTTTCTCTATATGCTTTTTAATGAGTTGATACTAGTAATCCAATACACATATTTGTGTTATTGTTTTTCAAATAGTATAGATACGTGTAATAAGTTCCTTCCCAAAAATTAAGTGGAATGCATTAGAGCACATGTAATAATTAAAATTAAAACTTAAAGTGATATGGATACAACAAATTGACTTATGTTTATTAATTTAAAAGTTTATGGTGAACGAAATAATTCTTTTGTTTCTATGCATTGTTGGTGGCTTAAAGCATATAAACAAATTTTAGTGCTAAAAAACTTATTAAAAAAAATTATTTTAATAGATATATAGACTACGGGTAAATGAAAAGCCATAACAATAAACATAAAAAAATGCATTTTTTCAATAAAATGATAATTAAAAAAAAACCCTGAATATCATGAGTAGCAATTTAGAAAATAAGAATCTACTGATTTTCTTACGAATTTTGGTATGTATCACCAGTTGCTTTTTTTCATAACCAAAAAAGTACTCTATTGCTTGGACTAATTTTGTTTCTTATGAAATTTTCTCAATAAATAGTTAAGTCTGTGGAAAAGTTCAATTTTCTTAATTGCAAAAAACTTTAATAATATTAAAATTTTAAAATATTAAGCAGATAATTACCGGCGCATATTGGAAAAATAAATCAACAAATCCGAAATTAATGTGATAAATTCTTTGTTCAGAAAATATTTTTTTAATAAGGAATGTTGGAAAATATATATAATTTATTTATTATGTTAGTTAATTTTTATTTAAACAATCGCAACTGTGCGTTAATTTTCTTAATGTTTACAATCTATGAAATCGTTATCTTTGAAAAAATTAAAAAATTTTTAATTTACAATGTTTAAAATTTTTACAAAATTTAGTATTAATTAATAAATGAAATTTAATGCTAATTGTTTACCAATTCGGAAAAATTTTTTTTTGTATAACAGTAAATTAAAAAATATTTCTTTCGCTTTTTAGAAATATTAATATGCTTATTAAATTTTTAGTTATAAATAAATGAAGGTTTTTCAGATTTGTAACAAAAATATGCAACAAACGAAATTAATAAAAATCTATAGAAAGCTTAATACATAAACTATTTAAACATTTAAGTTATTTTTCAATATTATTTATAAATACACGATTCCGAGAGTTGATTAGAAAAATTTTTTTGTACATTTAATTACGATCATCAGTGGAATAATCTTCACTACCACTGCCTTGTTGGGAAAGAATTGAAAAGCATTTCAATTCTTTACCAATGCTTTTCACGATTTTTTATTCTATGAGTTAAAATTTCTCTATTGAAATAAAATTGTTAATATTTTATTTAAAAATTATATAATTTACACACTTTTTAAAAATCAATATAAAAAATAAGAATTTGACAGTTAAATGAAAAATATGAGAAAAAAAATTTTTTCTTACCCATTTTCCCTATTATATCAGATTGCCAATAATTTAAAGATTTTCAAATTTATTTTTAAGCATACTAAATAATTTTTTTTTTATTTTATTAATATTATTTATAAGTATATTATTATTATACATATATATTCGGTGGAACACAGAACAGAGATTGAAAGAATGTTAAGTTGAATGTTATGGATAAAACGTAAGCATGGCAGATAAAATAAGTTCTTTCTCTCTCGCACTTACAAAGCGATATTAGCGATTCCAGCGGACACAGAAAAAACTAAAATAAATTTTTTATAAGCGCATCGAAACCTATTTAAAAAGAAAAGTTAAATATAAATACGTAAACTACGAGTAAAAGATATAAAAAGAGATACTTTGAGTGTTGTATAACTTAGAACAATTGAAATATATTTTTTATCCTAATATGATTATAATTTATATTTTAATGATAAAATATTTTTGTATAAATATAAGAAATTGGAAATCATTATAATGTTATTGATAAAAATGTTTTCCATTTATACTAAATTA
This sequence comes from Eupristina koningsbergeri, assembly GCA_018907245.1. NCBI lineage: Eukaryota > Metazoa > Arthropoda > Insecta > Hymenoptera > Agaonidae > Eupristina > Eupristina koningsbergeri. The sequence continues at coordinate 218,333 of JACCHV010000117.1, forward strand.
TTTTCAATGCTCAAAGTATCTCAGGTGTCTATTTTTTTCATTCGTATTTCATGTATCTATATATATATAGTGTCACATATATAAAATTGCATATGCATATGCGACGATTTTATATATTAATATCAGCGAAAGCAAAGGTGGAACATTGGAAATTGACATCGAGACAATCGACCGGAGTCGCGAGTAACGTGAAATCCGCGAGTAATAAGAACTTCCGAGCTCGCCCAATTGCGAAAATTCAAGATCACAGGCGACAATGAATATGCAGAGGTCAATCAAAAGGTAAAATCGAAGAAAGCTGACCGAACTATAATCAAGTAGAGGCACCCGGTGGGAGAAATCGCGGATTTGGCAATTTCTCCATACAACGAAGGTAATAAATCAAATCGAAAAACACGTACGGGCACTTCAGAATTGGACTTCAAATTGGGACTATTAGATTCGGTCGTACTTCGGTTTGAGTTCTTTAATACTTATTTGTTTTACACAATCGGGACTTAGCTTCGTGACACAAAAAAAGTTGTCTTACACATTGCGATACTTATCTCTCTCGTTCATAAAGAGAAATATTATAAAACAAAAGTATTATATTAATTATCTCGCGTTTTATTAATTGACGATTTCCGAACCTCACAAAGGCCGAAACGCTTCGACCGATTTTGCTAGGGCAGAACGATACCTGGAGAGAGAATATTGTCGCGATTCGATTATTAAAGAATAAACATAGTCGTGACCTCTTATAGTTTTATTATAGAGAAAGAAAATAATTAATCCGCCGTGTAAAAAAAAAACTGTAAACCTCGAAATGACAAATAATATTAAATACAACTAAAAAAATTTTTAATCATTAATTTTTAATATAATATTTTTAATCATTAATTTTTAAAATAATATTTTTAATCATTAATTTTTTTAGTTGTATTTAATTATATATATTATATATATTTGTATATATATATATACACACAAATTTTTATATTGTTACAATATTGGATTACAGGTGTAACGAGACACCTCAGTGCGCCCTTCACGGGTGAAGAGCAAATTCGAGCGCTCATCGAAAAACTTAAAAAAGCGGCAGCTAGTCTGCCAGGGATTTGGAACGTTGCTGACATGAGTAGTCAATAACAAAATTGAATTTTAATAAATAAATGTCTTATTTCATTTCCAGCTTTTGTTTTGACAATATGAGAAATAAATAAATATTATTAGCGTCGGCAATTTTATTCGCTTTACTTATTTATTATTAAATACATTGATCAGTTTTGACCGTCATAATAAAAAATTTTTTATCTGTCTAAACGCTAGGTGACGCTAGATGGGTCATCGACAACAATAATAACAATACGCGGGACGTTAATAAGTTGGATTGCTAACTGGTTTGAAATTTTCAAGTAATTATATCGAAATAATTACTTTACTGCAAGCAGTCAAACCCTTAAGGATTTGAAAAAGCACGGAATCAAGTCAGTTTCGGATGCGATGTTGCCACGAAATCGTGCATAATAGGTGAAGCCGAAGTGATGGTGCAGTCAAGACCGAGGCCAGGGGGATTATGCTCCTGAGTCGGGCGCTCCGAGGTGGGACATCACCTCGGTTTCTCAGCGCTCGAAGTGTGTGCACGCTGATGCGTATTCGGCCGCAAGCGCTGATTCACCACGAAGTGGTGGTCTGTGCGGAATAATGCGGGGGACATGCAATGGACTTACCCGAACTGCCGTCGTCTCCTTTCCTCTGGGCCATCATTTGGCTCGTTGTGTACTGGTATACGAGCCAACATGGTGGACTAAACGCGAGTAAAGCTTCGAGGGAGGTAAGGGACCGTCTCGAAGCTTTTAGCAACGAGCACGTTTCGTTGCACAAGTATTTTAAAATTAAACAAATTAGTCTTTTAATTTTGAAGGTTGGAGAAAAACTTTTCATAGATAAGTAGAGTAGTAGTTTTCGAATGTTAAACATAGAAAAAATCAAGTTAATATTCATTCATCTATCGTACATCTATAGTTAACTTATATTTTTAAAGTATGATTTAAAGCTTTCATAAATAATGTTAACTGGGGACTTTTAAGAGTTCGCTAGTGTACCTAAAAGTGCGAAAAAGAGCATATTTCTCTTGCCATCGAAAATACTTTAGCTTAATTATTATTTTAATATTTAAAAGATTTTCGCTATTCTAGGATATATTTGATAAAGCTGAAAATATATGATAAAGTATATTTATATCATGAAAATAAATATTACTCATTATTACTATTTTTTCATATTCTTAGACACAAATTGTTTTTAAATAATACATATTATTATATTAGGAAGTTTCGTCTGATATATTTAAAATTATTATCAATAAACACATAAATATTTATATATAAACAAAATTTTATAATATATTTCTTTATCGCGCATTACCAGTTTAAAATACATAATTATTTAAAACTGGTTAAGTGCGATCAAGAATAATTTTGTTTATATTTAAATATTTATCTGTTTATTAAGAATATTAGATATAGCAGAAACTATAACAATAACACCTTTTCCAGTGTATTCTTTTTTTTTGATATGCATACATATGTTTATGTATATTTTATTTTTTAAAAAATACAAATAACATTTTAAAAAAGTCTATTTACGGTACTATTCAAAATTATAATAATTTATAATTTATAAATAAACAAATTAAATAAAATCTCCTGGAAATTCTCAAAATTTATTTAATTATATTATATTTCTATTCTGATAAATATATATGTATTATTTTATATTACGATTGTAGGATAGATGTAAATATTATAATAAATATTTTGTATAATCTCTGTAAAGTTAAAAAGTTTCTGACTATATTGTTAGTCCACAACAGAGATTATTAGAAAGATTACTGATTATAAATAGAACGTTTGTTCCAAATTTTAAAAACTTTTCGCTGCCACTTCTAACGGTTCCATTATCTTCGTGTTTGAGGAAAAGATTAGGGGTAACAAAAATGAGGGTAAACTACGAGTTATATTGAAAAAATAGTGCTGCCTCTAGCGGACCACATTCATCTAAATTGGTATTCGAGACAAGCCATAAGGGGAAATAAAGGAATAAGGGTAGGCGATGACGTATATTCATAAGGGGAAATTCTACAAATCAAATAATCCACTACCCCACACATATCCATGTCCATATGTTGAAGTATATGTACACTGCTACTATAAACATAAAATTGAATTTGATTTTGGTAAAAAACTAAGAATAACTATAATCAATAACAGAGGCATTAGTATCTTTACATATATATAATATAAAAATTTAAATTTATTATTTGTATTTATATTATATTGTAAAAATAAAACAAAAATGAAAATATCAAATGTATATTGTTACGGATATAACGAAAGTAACATAATTAATTAATAAAATAAATTACATATGATAAGTAGGGAAGGAGCACAAAACGCAGCATAAAAAAGTATATCTAAACATTATAATGTCGAAATACGATTTTATGATGCACGATCAGTTATCAATATATTGAGAAATATAAACAAAGATCAAGGTAATGCGAATTAAAACTAAAAACTGAGAACACCTTCACGGTGGGAGGACCCGAAAGAGTTAGCAGTTTTTCTCTATACATCAAGGAACATGAGTAATAAAGGGCGATTCAGCAGATTGAAGTATTAAGATAGAGATCGAGAAAGAAGTAAATTTCCGTCGGACGTAAACAAGTGCAAACTAACTCGGAGTAATACAATCCCGGTTGGTGACTGCCGTTGAAAATACAACACGACACTCGCAAATTCGAACGAAAACGCAAGTATTATTATAATTTGGATACATACGTAGACACTAGATTCGTATCACGAGCCATTTAAATATTTTACATTCTTTCTTCCGATTTATTATCAATAAATCGGTATTTTAAACGCGAAATAATATAATTGTATTTTTATTTTTAATCCTAATACCTCACAAAGATTGAATCGCTCCGACCGATTCAGCTAAGGCAGAAAAGAATTGGGAAATCGTTACATTATAAATACGAAGAAATAAATAAAAGAGTAAAAGAAGTACGCGACAAGTAAACGCGATAGATAAATAAATAATAAATATATATATGTAAATAAAGTAAACTTTTTTTATTTGAATATCCCGCGGTTTATATATTGCGTACGCCTGCTTTAATTAACTCTCACTAGATAAAGTAATAGACGAAATAATTGAAGAGAGATAATATATAAAATAAAATAATAATTGACAAATAAATACATTTTATTAAAAGAGAATAATTTTATAAAAGAATAATTAATAAATAGATTATATTAAGAGTATTAATTAATAAATTAAGAAACCGATAATAATAAACTTAAATTGTCGTTTCTTTATTTTACAGCTAATTTTGTAATTATTGTAAATAACTTTTGTAAATATTAATAAATTAACCTTTATTTTACAGAGAAACAAATTTCTTTATTATTATATAAAAAATTAACTTTCCTTATATATATATATATATAAGTAATTAATAAAAGTAGAAATGTACGACGTAACAATATATTACTAAAATAAATTACTTTTAAATATATACATTTCTTAATGCATATTTATTTTAAAAACTTATTATTTATATATTTGTTTGTGTAAAAAATATTACAATATAAAATAAAAATCCAAAAAAATTTAGCTGTAAATAAATAAAAAGACTTTCCTTAATCTTTAATTTTAAGGCATAAAAATAAAATGATGTTAAATTAGATACATGTTATTAACAACGATTTGTAATGATATAATAAAGTTTTAATCAATTTAGATATATTTTTAATTGTATTCCTGATGAAATATGAAGATTCTTCGCTTTCACGTTAATTAATTTACTATTTAATTTTCTATTGATAAAATCATAATTTCATAATTACATTAACATATTTTTTATTATTTTATTAATTTTATTATAATTGCCTCCATTTTCATATTTTAATTGTATATGCTTATGTATATTATATTATTATATATGTGACTTGATAAAAAAATTATACAATCTATTTAACATATATTATTCTGATTTTACTCCTCAATTTCACTAATTATGTTAATAACAATAAATTTGTTTATATTAAAATATTATTATTTAACTGAACAACAGATTATGAAGTTGTTTTAATCTTTGTAGATTTTAGAATTATCAGTTTAAAAATTATAAATGTATAAATTAAAAACATTTTCACATTAAATAAAATTTTTATTTTAAATATATATTGTGTAAAAGAAAGAAAGAAAGAGATAAAGAGCGGTTAGTGTAAAAAAGATGCACAGAGTAAGTAAGAGCAAAAGTGAGAAAGCAAAAGCTAGCGACAGACATCTTCTAACACAGCACAGATGCACCGAATATATCGTATTGTATGAAATAGAGGGAGAGAGAGACAGACAGGGTAAAACAACGAAGCCATAATATAATAAGAAGCGTGAGAGAAACAAAATATGAGTTGTGAGATAGAGAGAGACAGATATGAAAGGTACACTTGTTTCTTGTTACATCAAAATATTGGCATATTCTGCGCAAGTCAGAAATCAAAGCTTAGCAATTTGACTATTTTCTATTTTTGTTTTTCGCCGCACAGAATGTTGCAACATCTACATTCAAAAGCAATATTGCCATATCTTTTTAAATGAATTTGAATGCCTTTACGGGTTTGATTTTGTTTGTTTGTACAATTTTCCCTATGAATGGTCCGACCGACGGATAACATTAATTTCCGATTTTTAGTAAACATATGATGCCAACGAATTACAATTTGTTATAATTGATTTTTTCAATTGACATTTTTTTTAAGTAAGAGATACACCCCCTTATAATTTTAACAATAATATATACAAAATTCATCTACGAATCTGAAATATGAAAAAAACATACGACAAAGTACAGCTTTCGCATTAGCGTATTAGCCGTTTTGGATTAAAAAAAAAAAAAAAAAATTATGATCAAAAGATCAATTTTGATAATACATTTAATAATACTTAAAGTTGTACTTTATATAATTTACAATTTTATTCAACAGAACTAAATTATTCAAAAAAGTGGTAATTTTAAATTTTTATCATTCATATATATGATTTAAATATCAATTTTAATGATACATTGAAAAAAATATGTAGTTTTTGCTAAAATCAATAATACATTACTTGATGAAAGTTATAAATACTAATAGAATCAAAGATTATAATTATTTCTAACAAATATTATTGAGATTAATGATTTTAATTTAATTTTTCAATATATTTAATAAAAGTAATAGTTTTATTTGCAATTACTTACAATTTACGCGATAGAAGTAATTTGTTCAAATAAAATCAATATTTATAGCTATTCATGAAAAATAACATTAAGATGAATTATTTTATTATCAATTATAATACTACAATTAACAAAAGTTATAGTGTTACTGGAATCATTTACAATTTTATTGAATGAAATTTCAAATTTAAATAACTTTTTTATTATTGAATAAATTTAATAATTTTGTTCAATGTATTCGATGAGCTCTCTGGAATGTCTGACTACGAAGAGAGAGATCACAACCTTTATGTTTACATTCGTGACCTCCGCGCGAACTCGAGAAATTTTCTTTCAATATAATGCCTTAAATGGTGAATTTGTTCCTTTTTTTCTCTCTCTTTCGTACTTTTTGGACATTCCAGTGTGTGCCTTAATTTCTTGAAAATTCTTTCGACGCCAGAAGCCTTTTGTCTGTCGTACAATCAACACGCGTAATATCGACCGGTTCTATCGTGAACATTGCGTGCGAACTTCGCTGAGATTGTTGCGCTTCTTGATTTGAATTAATAATTTGTAATATTATTATTAACTATATTTGTGTGAAACTAATTAAAATAATAAGGTGGTGAACATTAACTGTTTCTGTGACAACCTTTCCTTGTGTTGTACAATTACGAGAATTATCGCGAACATTCTATCGCAGTTTTTAAATTAAACGAACAAATTTAATTTTAATATTTTTGTTATTAATGTAAGCTTCTTAGTTATTGTTGCAGTATATTCTTGAAATAAGTGATTTTATTAAAATTGATAATTAAATATCAAGATTTATATTGTTATTATTCATTTTATATAATGAAAGAAATGTTATTGTATTCATTTTATTTTATTAATTATTTATTTTACACATATATAATATAATAAATTATGTAAATAATAATGGAGGTTATGTGACACAAATTTGACAGGATACACATAAAAAGATAAATTTTAAGTCCATGTTATATAAACAGATGCATTTACACATATAAGTACTTTTAAAAACTTAAATTAAAAAATGTCTAATTATATGAAGGTGGTAAATATATTTTTTAAATTATAAAAAATAAAATTTTAATATATAAAATAAAGAACGATTTTTAAAATATACAAAAAGAAAAGTTGTATTATATTTTTGAATTTAAATATTGAGGCTAACTTCATTGCATTTCACATTGAATGCAGTAGGGAGAGTGCTTAACTTCACTCTGTACTCCCTTTAACTGCTGCTCGAACAAGAAATGTACTTTGTTAAACAGCTGCTAGGTTTTTGGGAACAAATGTTTAACACGGTCATCATCAAACTCTAATAATCTCTGTTACTTTTTTTCTTTCTCCAATATAATTCTTTATTCATATGTTTAAGTTTGTATGAATTCCAGAAGAGGCAGCAACGCTAAATTAGGGTCGCATCAGAGATGAAAAGGGAGATTGAGCCTTACGTGTTAAAAATGTGTACACGAGGCGATCGAGTTTTGTGGTGTGATTATGTTTAAAATCTTTTAAGAACAATATTTTTTGTTTAATATGTTGTTTTTTACAAAAGTTTTGAAAATATTATAACACTATATATTCTGTAAGCGATGGTTATAAGAAATAAAATAATTTATTTAATAGCAAAAGTGACACGATTATAGTTCTAACTTATTTTACTGATACATTCATACAATAGTAATTAATATTTGTATACAAACAATTTTACTACTCTATTTATCACAATTTCATTTAACATATATGTACAATAGATTTTCTTATTACATTTATTATAAAACATATTAATAATGTACATATAATCACTATCAAATTATACATGAGATATTAAAAAAATTACAATTATAAAAATTAAAAACTAATATTACAATTATACAGTATAAAATAAATACAATTATTTACAAACTTAAAACATTACAATAATATTATAAAGAGAATCTCATTTTTATTTTACATAATATTTAAAAAATAAAATAATTTACATTTATACATTATATTTCTTATATTTGACATCCGCTTAGAAAAAAAAAAACATAAATTTTGATTACATAGTTACATTGATAAACTATTTTATAAATTATTTAATGTATTACATAAAAAATTAAACATATATTTACATTTATAATTTACATCATTCTAAAATTTGACAAAAATTTTTTTTGTTTTATTTACATATGATTTACATACATTTTATAATTTAGTGATATCTATAATTTTTTTTAATTAAAAAATACTTTACACTTTTTTTAATACAATAATAATAAATATAATAATATAATGCAATTGTTAATGATTTTAAAAGTAAGTACAATAACAATAAAATTATATATGTAAAATATTTTTTAATTTTCTATTATGTGATAAATTATTTCTTGAACCTCTCCTACTATTATTATGATCTCGTGCTGTGGCATGAATTTTTACAAGCAGCAAAAAATACAAAGCATATAATCTATGTACATAACAATTATTTTCTTTATTAAACCATTGTGGATATTTTTTATTTACTATTTCTTCTATTAAATTTTGTAATATATTTAATAAATTTCTTTTTTGCCAAACGCTTTCATGATATAGTGTGAAAGCTTCAAGTTGACTATTTACAATTTCAACATATTCATCTGATGGTCGAGTTAAATATGAGGAATGAGAAATTTCATCAATCGAATGCGAATATTCTCTAAAGGATATATATTTTTCATTAATATTTAAAACATCACTTGCATTTTTTGTTAATGAAAATCGACATTCGTCACACTTATATTTCTGAATACATTTTCTTGCTATATAGCCGGCAAAAAATACTATCGCATTTTTTTCGAATAAGTATTTTTCACCTATCTCAACTATATTATTTTCGTCCATTTCATCAAATAAATTCATTAATTCAAGCGCTTGATTTATTTCAAAAGTTTCATTTAATTCTACATTATCTAATTCGAAAGTTACATCAACTACTTTATTATTAATAAAATTAATATTATTTATTTGATTATCGTCATTTTCTATAAAACTATTACAATTATTACTTAAAGAAATTAAATTTGTTGATAAAATATGCCTAAAGGCCAATCTATACATACGGCAGGTAGGATTTGGATTAAAGCCACCCCTTGCCCGTAATTTTGAATGAGCATGCTCTACAGAATCTTGATTGCAAAGAGCTGTTGCTAATTCAAAATTGGGGTAAATGAATTTAATATCTTCAAATACCGATAAAATAGCATTTACAGTTTGTTTAACTCCCGGAAAACAAGGTGGCTTCTTACATTTAGAATTAGTGTTAATTGTCCATAGTTCGGACCAATCAACAAATTCTTTTAACGTCGCTTGAATGTCAGGATTATTTTTTGAAAGTGGACGTTTCTGCTTATGAACCGTTCGCAAAGAATACGAATTACATGCATCAATTACGCGATCCATTTTTTCGACAAAATCGGCCGAAACTCTTAAAGTATCGGAATTTGCCGAAACATATGGATCCTCAGCAGCTAATTTAATCGCGCAAGCCATTTTTCGGCTTAATAATTGAAAAGAATATTTTACTTTCATGGATTCAAAAGAATTGGGAAAAAAATGTATATTCGTTAAATGATTTAATAAATTAGAAGTTGTATGGGATTTATCGTGTTCCCATGATAAAATTAAATCGTTAAAAGAAACTATAATAGAATTATTTATGTATATATTTTTATATGTTCTTAAATGGGAAACTAATCTTTTAATTAAGTGCGGCCAATCAAAAATCGCGTAATATTTTTTACTATCAAAATAAAAAAAAGGTTTATCCGCGGTAACATCAAAAGTTTTGAATAATTGTTGATTCACGACGTGTTGATCACACGTAATGGTCCGCACATCAGCACCGCATTCCCGTAATTCATTAAGAATGTTTGGAATAATTTCTATTAATTGCTCACACGAAATCCCGTTTTCCGTAAAATAAAAAGCCACAAATTGACTCCATCGATTTTGTGCATTTAAACTATCAACAATAAATAAGAGGGCATGTTTTGCCACCGAATCTTGCTTTTTACTGTACTCTTCGAATTGCTTAATCGACATTTCGTCAAATTTCAAACCGCATATCCGCTCTTCGCTATTTAATTTATTTAAAAAATCATTTAATTTTAGGAAAATAATTTTATTTATACCCGGATAAACTTCTAATTTTGAAACCCATCCCCGAACAGTGGCTTCATGTGGTAAATTTAAACCGGCGGAACGTAATTTTGAATAACACGAAGCCGAATAAAAATACATCTGTTTCGTCAAATCTTTTTCATCACTCGCGTATCTCTGATTGTCATGCAATTGTAATTTTATCATAGTTTTTGCAACCGGTTTTAATTCTTTACTATCAATAAATTTTTCTAAATTAAAAGTATCATTTCTTTTTAAAAATTTTTTTTTTAATCTGCGATTTTTTCTAATCTCTAAAATTAATTTATGTTTCAATTCTTTAACTTTATTTTCTAAGTGTAAATTCGAAGTTTTTAATTTAAAAAGAAATGATTTACAGTTTCCTGTACATGTTTTTTTTTGTAAAGGTGATAAATACACCCTGAGAGGTTTCTTATAATTTTTTAAAACGCATTTATCTAAATTTTTACTTACTTTTTCGGTTTCTTGATTTCGATCAGCTGTGATCTCGGGTAACAATCCACGATTCTCTTCGTCGCGTTGCTGAACTGGTAGTTGTTGTTGGGCTTCCATTGTAAATAAAGTGGCAGAAGTTGAGACAATTGCTTGTTCATCCACCTTTTATTAATAAAATAAAATAAAATGATAAATACAACATTATCTAAATTTTAAAATAATTTTATATACATTATTATATATTTCTGTAATTATATAATTATATATATAATTATATTGTTATTATAACATATAAAATTTATATAAAATATAATAATTATATATACCTGTTTTTGTAATATATTTTGAGTTGAAGTCCAATGAATAGGATTTGAATTCAATTCTAAACGCATGTTTTTCCCTTGAAATAAATCTTCATTCTTAAAATGCTTGATACAAAGGCCAGCATGCCTTACCGATGTCCGTGTCCATGTTTTAAGTTTTTGATTACCTAAATGAAAAATTTATTTTTATAGAAATGAATGATATATACACGTTTATATTATACAACAATGTATACACACACGCACTCTCTCTCTCTCTCTCTGTCTCAAGCTCACTCATTTTCGTGTACATACACACTCTCTCTCTCTCATTCTCGTGTACATACACACACTCTCTCTCTCTCTCTCTCTGTCTCAAGCTCACTCATTCTCGTGTACATACACTCTCTCTCTCTCTCTCTTTCTGTCTCAAGCTCACTCATTCTCGTGTACATACACTCTCTCTCTCTCTCTCTCTCTCTCTCTCTCTCATGTACTAATAGTCCCCTATTGACTGTATACTATTTTATAAAATATTTGAAAATTAAAATTAATTACCTGAGTTTTCTATCCATATTTGTTGACGCTCAACTGTTGCCGGAAATCTAAATAGTTTAACATTGTCTCTTGTGTTAAAACAATTTAAATATTGGCACTTATCATAAACACTAAGCTTCTTCATTTTTTAAATGTTTAAAAAAATATATAATAAAATGAAAAAAATAATAAAATTATATGAATAATTAAGAATTAGCGAAATTTATAAAACTTTCAATTTAAAAATTTAAAGCTTCCACCACTCATCGAAGCACAATTGAAAATGACGGGTTTGTTGTTGTTTAAATCACGGAGAACTATGAGCTAAACGTTTATGTTTATATAAAATTTAAAGGTCCTCGGAATTAACCGTCACTACTCTTTACAATGTAAAATTTAGATTCATAGAAAACAATAACAAATCGAAATATCCAACGTAAGATAGTATTGGTTGTCTTAAATATCATTAGAGTAGCCGCGATCTTGAAAACAAAAACATAACGCTATATATATGTATATAAAACATACACAAATTACATATACTATTGAAAAAAATTTAAAGGGACAGCTATTTCATATTTCCAAAACGCGAAGCAATAGTTGAAAGTTATTTAAAGGGACAATTATGTATGATGAATAAAAAACATAAATATTAATGTGAAAAAAATGTATAACAATATTTATTTCAAAACATACATGAATTGTACCTGATGATTATTTATTAGCGGTCAACTATTTAGTAAGGATAAAACCAAATTAATAGTGATGTGGATGAAATTTAAATAATATATAAAATATTATATACTTAAAATAGTCATGATATTCATATACAGATTATAAAAAGTGTCAGAATCCATGTCTGATATAATTTATTATTAAAATAATCGCGGAGAGCTCCCATACCTTTATACATATCTGCATTTTTTAAAACTGCGCTTAACGAATTAAAGGATATTATATCTGAAAATTTGTAATTGTTTTTTAGATTTTAATAACATTTTTAAATTATGATATAAGAAATAAAACGATGCAGAAATCATGTACAGCATTGTTTTTTTAAACAATATCGGTTGGGTTTGTGATTCTCACATACTTATAAATACACGAATTTTTTTAATTTGTGTTTAAAAATTCAAATGTTTCAATTGCTGAAAAATTGCTAAAACTTTTTCTAAAACATACTAGATATAAAAATATTTGTCAACTTACCAATTGCATTTTTAAAATAGTATTTTTCGCCATGTATCATTGTATAAGAAGTAAAAAATTTAAATTATAACGCCTTGTGTATCCTGAGCATGAGAGAGAGAGAAAGAGAGAAAGATAGATAGATAGAGATAGATAGAGAGAGAGAGAGAGAGAGAGAGAGAGAGAGATAGAGTATGAAGCTGCAAGAATGGGTTGATACAGGTAAGAGCTTTTAAGAATGAGAGAGAAAAACTTGATTCGTGAATATGAGAGAGAGAGATAGAGTAGGAGAGAGAGAGTGAGAGAGAGAGTGAGAGAGAAAGAGATAGAGAGAAAGAAATCGTACGAGATGAATGAGTGGATTTGGGAATGAGAGCGAGAGAGATTGATATGCTATATATTGAGATTGACGAAGACAGAGAGGGCGCACGCACGTGAATGAGAAACCATGAGAATGAGAGAGACAGACACAATATAGCTTGACAGATTGAGAGTGAAAAAGAAGGCGAGAGCTTGTAAGAGTGAGAAAGATAAAAATGTCATTAAAATATGGTTCGAATATTAATTGTAAATAAAGTACTATAAAAATTTGTTATTAAATGAATATGTAAATAGTGAAGTAAATGGATGCTAATACATACATATGCATGTATATTTATATTGCAAAAAACAATTTATCAAATAATAACTTTTTAAATTTAATTTATTATTTGAAAAATAATAAAATATAATTTTTAATAAAGTATTTTAAAAAATTACTCATAAATTTAAATAAATAAATTTTACTTTTAAAAAAATAAGTGTTAAAGATAATTGTATTAGTTTTTAATAAGATTGGATAAGAAAAGAATAAAAGCGGTATAAATAAATTTTATTTATAATTATTCTCAATATTATACAAATGAATTATAATGTTAGAAGTTGGTCGTACAGAACCTAGTATAGCTATAAGCATTCATTGTAATCGTAAATACATGTACATAACGTTGCGTATGTGTTTGATTTGAAAAAGCTGCTTCTGCTCGGCCGATCGTCTTTCATTTTTACAAATTCGTATTTAATTTTCATCTCTGGTCATACGACGAACCCCGCTATGCCTTTTCTTATCCCCACCATGCTTCCAATGGGCATATCCATGGGCATCCGTAAGTGGCAGCACCTTCTTGCCACCGAATTTTGTGGACACGCTTCCCTATGCTACTGCGCAATCTTCCAATTCATCTCTGGTCGCATCAAATGATCCAAATCAGTAATCTTTTTTATCTATAGTTTCAGGCTTATTTACTCTTCTATGGTTTCAGGTTTAATTTACTATTAAAAAATTTTTGTTTTTGAAAAGGGAAATCTATATATAAACAATCGGATTTACTTCTAATTTGATACAAAATTTTTAAAAATAAAGTATGTATAAGTAAAAGTAAAATAATAATAATAAATAGTTAGTTATTTGTATATAAATATATATATTTACTATTTTTGTTAATATTTAATGTATATTTGGTTATATTAATTATTATACTTTTGACTGGTGATATTTTATGTTTATATTATATAGTTATTTTTAAAAAACTGCCATATTTTTATGCTTTGAATTTTTTATAATTTTATTTTTTATAGTACACAAAAAAATTTATATAATTCTGATTTTAATTCAAGAATTAATCATACTTAAATACATATTGTTTTTAATTATAAAATATTAATTTTTTTTTGTTTATAAAAATGTTTAAGATTTCATTTATTGTATGATTATGCAAAAATATTTCTATTTTTATTTTATATTATATATGATGCTTTTTTAGATTTTTTATTATGTCTAATACTCATAGTCCTACAATATTTAATGGAGAAGCTGATCATTTTTTTGACCCTAGTTTCACATTTGATATAAATACTAAAATGAGGGTACCTAAAAGTATTAGAATCAATGGTGATTGTGTAGATAAAGATGTTATTGGAGTAAATAACTTTTCCTGGAATAATATGTCTGAAAAATTTGAGATGCATGTACCAGATAGAATTCTTGTTGTTGGTAATATGTATATTTTATCTTTATTACATACTTTATAGTTTATTTTTCTTATATATTCTATGTTTTTTGTATTTAAGATATTTTAATTACTTGTAATTATAGGACAAGAACAGCATGTAGGTACAAAAGCTCCTCCAAGAGAAATTACTTTAGAAAATGCAGTTTTATATTCTGAAGATCCTATTGTACGATGCATTGTAAGTTATTTTTATTATTCTATTTTATAAAATAAAATTACTTTTTAAAATTAAAAAAATATTTTAAATTCAAATATAAAATTATTTTGGAAGACTCCTCCAAGAATGTTAACATTAGATACTCATTATTATCCAACTGCTGGAGAAGATTTAAAACAAAATATTGAAGATATAGATGTGACTTCAATTAAGTTTGATAAATATTTCAATAATAAAAAGCAAATAGATGATCGAAATCTTAGGTAAATATTTTATACTTAGTATTTTATATATAATAAGTGATTTTAAATAATGTTATGATTAATTCATTTTAATAGTTATATATATTTTTATATAATTGTAAAAATGAAAAAACATAATTTTAACAATTTAATATAATATATATTTATCAATACAATATATATGTTTGATACATAATATGCATTAATAAGTATTAATAATATTATAATATTGTGTATTTTTGCACTGCAATAGCATTAATTAAACTTTTATATTTTTATAGTATACTATTTTATAGACTGTATTATTTTCTCTTATTTAAACTATTATTTTTATAATTTTTGAATTTATTGAATATATTAAAATAGAATTACTTGTCAAAACATTTATTAAAAGTAAACAATAAATTTATTTTAGAGTGCAAACACCAGCTTATGGCACCTTAGATAATTCATTAAGTCCAGATGAAGAAATGCTACATTTGCGTCGTCAAGTAGGCAAATTAACTCGACGAGTGATGGCTATTGAGTCAGAAATACAACAGCAACAGCAAAGAATGAAATTTATTTACACAATCACTGCAATGTATATATTTTTTAAAACAATTTTTTGGTTTGGCAAAAATTGAAGAGATTTGTTTTTATGTATGAGAAAAGTTCTGTAGTATCTTATTTATTCGTATATTTAATGAATTAGTGAGAAAGTTTGTATAGATAAAAAAGCAAATCAATAATGGTTTAATAATTTGTTATTTATTCTATTTTTCTTTCTTTATTTTTGAATTAATAAATTTATATTTTGATAATATATCCAAAAAATGATTTTTTGTGTTTATATCAAATAATAACTAAAAATGTTTAATATTTCTAATATTTATATTTTATATAAAGGAAATTATTGATCAAACTATGGCCACATCATTTTGAATATTTTTATTCTTGACAAGAAAAGATTTTGCATAGTTAGATTAACAAAATGTTATAATAATTGGTGGTTGATTTATAATTTTATATTTAAACCAGTACACATAATTTGATTCAATATGTTGAATGATTTATTTGAAACAAATAGTAGATTTTAAAAAAATTAAAAAAATTATGTATGTTTTTATGAAAAATTTAATACAATTATATATAGTTTAATTAGAAAAACTGAAAAATATGAGTAAAGTGATCATTATTCACATTTTTCTGCTCATTTTATTATTAATCTAGTACACAAATAAAATTTTTATATTGTATTTGGTACTCATAATCTATTCATTGAAAAATATAATTTTAAAAAAAAACTTAGAATTTATACATAAAAAACTGACCTATTTCATTAATTTAATTACAATTGAAATAATCTTGTAAGTTAAGTTATATTATTATATAAATATATAATAATTTTTTTGATCTATTATGCATAAAAATAAATAAATAAAATGATGTATGATGATTTTTAAATGTTTAAATTTATAAAAAAAAATTATAAAATAATTTTGTATAGAAATAGTATTGATGCATGCTTCAGTAAAGCAGGTTTGCTTTTAATTTAATTTAATGGTACCTTTGTACTGGATGTTTCTGGAATGCTTTATAGTAAAAAATTGAGATTTTCCAGAAATCTTGTGACAAGGTAAATTATTTTCGCTCAAAAACTGCTGAACATGTAACATAAACTAAAATGTTAATAATATTATAATATATATATATTAATAATATTATAATAAATAATAATTCACAACACTATTTTACTATTTAAACAGTTTTAATCATAATTATTTCACTAATATTTTATTTTATGTATACATATATACATGGTGATTCTACGAAGTATCGAGTTTTTTTTCATTTTGCGCCTATTCATCGTAATAATTCGGGAGAGGTCTTAAATTATCGACAAACTCTTTCCGCATTAGTACTTTTTTTTTGTTTTTCGATAATTAGGCGCAGCAGGATTTAACTTCGCGCGAAGGGTGTTTTTCAAATTTTTGACACGGCGTGGTGAAGCGATTAGCGGAAAATCACTATGAGAGAATGTTTTGTTCAAAGATTAAAAATAAAAAATTCTTACCTTTTTTTTTGAAAGATGATTTATTGGTGGACTTATAAACAGTGTAAAATAAAAATTTAAAATTCTTCAAAATAATATCCTCCTGCATCAACACATTTTTGAAGGCGTGTTTTCTAATTTTCAAATGCATCTTTAAACTCTTCAACTTTGATGTTTTTCAAAAATTTTCACATTTATAAATTTACTTGCACTATATTGTACACTGTAGATCGCGTTAAATTCAGTTTTTCCTGAATTGCTTTATCTGTTAATCGACAGTCCAAATTTTAAATTTCTAACATGCGCCAGGTATTCCTAACCATTCGAAAGTTTTTTGGGCGCCCAAATCGAGGCTCATCGATGATTCTTTCTCGGCCCTCTTTAAAAGCTCTGTGCCATTTTTCATTTTGCAATTTTGACATACAATTATGTCCATACGCTTCTTGCAATATTTTATACGTTTCCACACTGTTTTTTTTAATTGCAAACAAAACTTTATCGCGTAATGCTGTTCGAGTAGTCGATTCATCGTGCCGTGTCAAGAAACTGAAAAACAACTTTCTAGTAAAGTAATATCCTGTCGTACCTAATTATCGAAAAATAAAAAAGGAATAAATGCGGAAAGAGTTTGTCGATATTTTAAGACCCTTCCCAAATGTCTACGATGAATAAGCGTAAAATGAAAAAAACTCGATACTTCGTGGATGAACCATGTATGTGTGACCGAGTTCCGTTAGTTTTATATCATCGTCGGCTCGTTGAATATCAATGGTTAACACTACTTGTACGTTACAGTAAATACAATAAATATATATATATATTAATAATGAAAGTTCTTACCTTGTATTGCTGATAATTATAATTATTAATATTAATCCAGTTGTACCCAGTAAGTTAAGGTAGATATTTATATAAATAATGTCTCCTGACCGATATCTCTCTCTCCGTTCAACAATAAAAAAAAAAAATGACTTGAGTTTCTCCAATTTTGGTAAATAGAAATCCTCTTCAATATATGATTATATCTACTCATTTTTACAATTTGCTCCAACTTCACCAAAATATCTAGGAAATAATGAAGCACCATAACTCACATTTTTAATATCAAAGAAAAAAAATTCTAGCACCTTGGCTTAGTAAGCAAAATTTAGAACTGAGGAAATTTCCTTTGTGAAGAAGGAAATTCCAACCAGACTACGGTCACTATTTTATTTTATAATCTAATAATAATTTTACTTACCTTGATTCCTTTATAGTGTAAAATTATTTATTGGTCCTTACCCAAAATAAGCTCTTTTTTCGTTTTTGCGCTCTTTAATCGTCAACTCCGACTACTGAAATGATGGCTACTGAAAAAGCTACCAATCAGAATATCCCATCAAGCACGACAGCGGAAAATTTGTAAATTCGATCGGAAAGTATATAATCCAGGGGGGGAGTCAACTCTAAATGGGGGAGCAGCGACAAATGCAGCAGACGGGCCACAGACAAATTGTGATGCCAAAAAAAGTGCCCACAACATAATAATTTGAAAATTTTTTGATTTTTTAATAATAGCATATACTTTTAGTTGAAATTATTATATTCAATTGAAAAACTATTTTTTCTTTTCTATTTTTAGTATTAGTAAAAATTTCGACAAATTAAGCAAAATAAAATCGCCTCATATGTCTCTTTTCATGTGTCGGTACTCGTAACCCGGTACATGTGTTTACATTATTGTATTTCAAACGCTTGTAGTTGAGAACAGATTTCAAGTTTTTAGTTGTTACAAAATTTCTTCATAGAAGAAGTTTAAAAATTAATTTATACACGTGCAATTGATATAAATGAATTTCAAAGTGAATATAAATATAAATAAATATACAATTAATTAGTGTTTATTATAAAGTGACTATCAGTGAATTGAGAAGTGACTTTTACTTTATCAAATAAAAATAAAATGATGCAGATCAACTACAATGTTATTATAAAGTGACTGTGAGTAAATTTAGAAATGATTTTTATTTTATCAAATAAAAATGAAAAACGATGCGAATCAACTACAATGAGGAGATTTATAAATAGATATTAACAACATTTTATTTTATCAAATAAAAATAAGGAATGGTGCGGATGAGATACAATGAGGTGTTTTATAAATCAATATCAATGACACAATTTTTATTGGTAAGTATTTAAGTTTAATAATAAATGTTTTTGTAAAAATAATATAATTTCAAATTTATCTAATATATAAAAATACATATATGCGGTGTAAGAATTAAGCTTTTATATTTGAAGCTTTTTGTTTTTAATAATATTCTTGTTATTATTTCATTATATATACATATGTATTTACATATATAACATATATGTATATATATATATTTAAATGTAAATTTAATATTATATTTGTAAATACATATGTACATATAATTAAATAATAATAAGAATATTATTAAAAACAAAAAACTGTACGTTTATACATTTACAATAATTTATTTTAAAAAGAATCAGCTTTTGTAATATTAGGACATTACTTAGTAAAAGAAGTATTATTTATAAAGTTTTACCTTTTTCATAGAAGAAGCTGAAAAATTCATTTATACATGTGTAATATAAATGAATTTCTAAATAATGTAAATATTAATTATAATATAATATTGGTATAATATATATATATATTGTGAATTTAATATTGTTAATTAGTGTTCAAGTGACAAGCATAAGAAGTAGTATTGTAATACATTTAAAATTAAAAAGTACATTGTAAAGGCCAAATTGAATATAGGTATTTTGATGGTGGGAGAAATATACTCTTTCTCTCTCGCAGTTATGACTTCTCTGCCGACCTCTCAAAAGTCTGTGACTCGAGTTAAATTTTTTTAGAAATGCTTTAAAATTTTAGTTCGGGCCACAGACTTTTCAAAGGTCGCTAGTGTTTCTATATGTGCGAAAGAGAAAGAAGATATTTCTGCCGCCATGTTTGTTGCTAAAGTTTGACATTGAGCTTAGTATTCTCTTAGTGTTTGATCTGTCATATAAGGTATACATACATAAAGTTTCATTGCATTCAAAAGAATTATCTAAACCTATCATTAAGAGCGTGATTGGCTTACAAGATTTAGGGGTGTAAGTAAAAAAAAGAGTATTTTCTGTTTTTAAAGAAATTTAGCTTTTTCAAAGTCACTAATTTTGTGCATGTACAACAAATATCTATCCACATTATATTTTTAATGTGAAATTCGTTTGTATTTAGACTTGCTGAAGATCATAATCATTGTCCGCTTGGGGTCTTGCTAGAAGGTAGTGTTTGGTGGTTACACTCGGTTTTTTTAAACTGATTAATTTTAGATCGTGATGTTTTTCCTTTATTGAGAGAAAATTGTTTTCCGAGATGTATTTTCGTTCATTATTACATCATTTTCTGATGTATATAGGTTCATTTTATTTTTGAGTGCATTTGTAAATACGTTTTTTTTTACTTTTAAGTTTTCAGTGAGGTTAACCGCATTGCTTAGGCTTTCATCCTTTGATTTCTAAAATCGTTTAAAATATTGAATTTATTAAATGATCCATATTTAAGTTTTTTAATAAATCAGGTACATTTGGTGTCGAGTTATGCTGTCGGGATACCAAGTTTAGCACAGGATTTAATTTTTTTTGTATTTTATCAAGACCTCTATTTTATTTGCTTTATATTTGTATTGGCTTAGCTTCTATATTTTTATATTGCCAATGAGATCGGTATTAAAAGATTAAACCACGATCAGGATTAATAGATATTAATATTTACTTTATTAAAATTAACAATAGTTTAAGCGATGCGCTTTTGTAGACTGTATTCTGTAGCATCAATAGGATTGCACGTTGTGGCGTTTAACGAATGACTATGTTTTTTAAATCACTTATTAGTCATGAGTCAATAATATATTGTGATACGTATCTATAATATTGCCAATAAACGAAGAGAAATGTTCTTACAATTATTATTATCTACACTTTTTATTTATAATTATAATATTTTATAGTCTTATAATCTTATATTACAATAATATTAATAATAATTATTATGTAATTTTTTTATTTACACATTATATCATTTTTTTTGTTTAAAATAGAAGTATTTATTTAGGAACTTTTTTACACATTTATTTTTTTAATTATTTATTTTTTTTCCTTTCCAGAAAATGATAAGTAAAATAAATAATGGAAATGTTTGTAACGCGAAGCGTACTTAGTGTCCTCACGCACACAAACAAGCACATGTTTACGCGCGGAATGTTTGTAAATACGCGTCCCGAGAATGTTCTCAAACGTTCGGAAAAGTTCGAGAGCATTCGGCCGCGCATGCGTAATTTATTCGATTTCTTATACACGGGCCTTATGGGCCAAATTTTGTATATAAGGCGAAGATTTTCGGCGATAAGCACCTTTCTCACAGCATCTGTCCTCATGTTATAATCTACTCCCGGCCTTAGGTAGTGAGCTTTCGGTCAAAATCCAACTCTCCAACCCCTCATCTCTCAGCACGGCCTTAGGTAGTGAGCTTTTGGCCAAGTCGAGAATCCCCTCACCCCTCCCTGGTGTAGACTAGGTAGTGAGCCAAGGCTAAACCAAGGACCCTCCTCACTGCTAAGACCGTGGGGTAATCAACCGATGCCCCCTATGTTACCAATGCACCCGATGCAACCGTCATAAATATAATCCCGATGTTATTTCTTTTATTAACTTATCCCGTTAAAATTGTATTAATAAATTCTAATCGCGCTTAACTATTTAAATTTAAAATTTAAAATTTCGGATAAAATTTTCATAACATATGTTAATATTTTGTTACAGAACAAAAGAGGGAAATAAAGACAAGGACTTAATATTTTAAATTTCTGTTATTATTTTTGCCCGTACTGTTGCGTTCCCCTCCCAAATCCTGGTCCACTGACTGCCGCCTATCCGCGTATTTCGAGTTAACTTTAATTTATTTTTTTTCTCTTACATATACATCAAAACTTTAAATTTATTTTTTTATTTATTTTTGTTTGATAAAATCTTAACTTATCATTAACGCGGGTAAATTGACCCGTAACAAGTTTTTTAAAATACTTATCAATTAAGTAATATTTATAGAGATTTTTTTTTACAAAAATTATAAATATAGAGTATTATTTGTATTATAATGTAATTTTTAATCTTTGTATTTCCCTGGACCTTACCTGGCTCCTTTGGCAGTACTCCTCTGCAACTGCAACCTATTAAAAAGACGAAAGAAGGCCCCTCGGAGCGGAAAAAGAGTATACAAAAATGTGAGAGAGTCTTTAATATCTTTAACTGAACTCATTCGAAAATTTCGTCGCCTCGGTTTTGTCACTTATATGCGACTTCGCCGATTATCAAGTGTACAAAAAATTTAAAAAAAACGAAAACCAGTACAAAAGACACATGCATATATTACCTTCGGATAGATAGAGAGATTTATAAGGTAATTCTGCGCTCGGATTGAGGTTTACAGAAAAGCAAAATACTCGACAATGATCGCGTCGAACCGAACTTTTTCTCTCTTTTTTTAAGACTCTCACGCTTGTAAGCAAACGACTACTACCTCGCGATCTTTTTCGCCGCCACTACTCTACACCGACTTTATTGCAGGTTCTTATTGTCAACTCTCTCTCTCTCTCTTTTCAGTTTCTTTTTTTGATTTGTGAGCGCACGCCACAGTATAAATGTACTTACATTTTAATGCATACTTAATCAAACAATTATAATTCATTTCATATATTTACATTTTGCATATACATTCCATTCATTCATTTACCATGAGTATGTTTTTAGATTTAGTGATTTATTAATCTTGATTAATAAATAATTATCTAATTGACTTTTTCTTCTAATTAAACATCAATTAGTCGTCAGTACTTTATTATGTTTTTCCTGTGATTGTCTATTTTGTGCTTTTATGAAATTTTTCTATTATATATCCATTCTGCATTAATATTCTTATTGTTAGAAAGTGGATTGTATAAAATGGTTTTTATCGAAGCTCGGTGATTATAATGATAAATAACATGGACATTATTGGTGTCTTGAATGTATTGATTTTTGTCTATGAATATGAATATTAATTTAAAAATTTTACTCGATGAAAGTATTTTTTTTATAAAATTTAAGTTTAAGGTACAACGCATTGCGGATCAAGCTATTTTCCTTGATTTTTATATAATTTGCAAAGTGATTCCTTATTAGTTTGATTATATGGCAGTCTATTCTGTTTATGTTGGCTGTGTTACATAGTTTTATATTACGGATTATGCTTTTGTAATTTGATGAACTGATTGTGAAAATATTTATATATACTCTGAGACATTTCTTATCAAAAATTTGCATTTTTTTCATCAGATGTGTTGAAATACACAAAAATAGTCAAGAATAAATTAACAGTGGCTTAATCGACGATTGGTAGTAAATTATTTTGATTCTATTATTTAGTATTTTTGAATAAGATAGCCCTTTTAGTGATCAGAATACTTTTTCTGCTATTTTTATTTGTGCCTCGATCTGTTTTTTATATATTACTTTATTATCCAGTGGATTTCGTAAATATTTAACAGATACTTTATCTTTTTATCACTATTGCTATTTTCATTTAATTTGAATTTTTTAGCTTTTTTTCTCTGTAGTAAACTAATGTTCGAGTTGTTCAGTTGGGACAGTATTGTTACATATTTTTTAGATTTATTTTTAGTTTTCATGTATGGTAATAATTAGGTCATCTGCAAAAGCTATTGATTATTTGTTTTTTATATTTAAATAAAATAATTTGTACATGTCGTTGACATATATATTATAAAATATTGGTGAATTAACAATTCCTAACTGTGATCCATTTTCTAATTTATATTTTTTGTAGATATAGATATGCTTTCTGAAACCATAAATGTTCGACGCTTTCTCTTACTCTTCAGTGTTCTGGCGGTAATAGAAAGTACCACGTACAAAGACAATCGAGAGAGCGGGCCCTATTTTATGACGGTCGAAAAGACCGAACGCATCCTGTTCAGTCACTTTTTCTCGAGATATTGCGTGCGACATCTCGAGCATTTATATTTTTACTTATGCTTCGCCGACTTTCTCGTTGTTCACTGATTTAGTTGATTTGTGTTATTGGCGCGCGCTCGTGCTCGTGTGTATTTGAACGATATCTGTTACACTGAACACGCTGCATAACGAGCAGTCAACTTGTGCTCGACCAGGGTCCTATCTTCTGGAAGTCGCCGAGACCACAAGGTAGTCTTTCAAAGATTGGCCTGAGTGATATCAGGCGATGAAGACGTCGGCCAAGTGAGGTCATAGTGCGCGTCACCTCCACCGATCACAATCGTACAGCTTAAAGATTTCGTGGGCTTTTTCCTTCTTGCGTGAGAGAGTTCTTTTTACGCTGTTGTATTTACGGAGCCGAATAAATTTCTTGTAAAGCTCAATTATTTTTGTATTATTAACTTAAAAAAAAACTGCCTGTCCTTCCCTCACTCTTTTCAATTAATTCTAAAAAGTTTCTTATTAAACAATAAATGACTTTTCAGTTATCATATTCCACACCATTTTTTTATAAAAAATATAGAAATTTTTCTTTGATTATTTTGTATATTAGTCCTTGGATCCATGCAGTATCAAGTATCTTTCTGTGTCTACGAGACTACATTATGATTTGCATTAAAAACCAAAATAATGTCTGAAGATAATTTACTTAGTGCATGTACTGTTGAGTTTATATCTAAATCTAAATTGATTGTCTAGAATATATTATTTTTTATGTAAAATTCTTAAAGAGGATGATTTACTATCGTTTCGAATATTTTTCCTTTATTAGCAACCAGACTAATGGATCTTAAATTTGCTAGTATGGGTTCGTCTTTGTCTTTTTATTTTAAGACTATGAGTCTTAATTTTTTTCATTTTTTAAAATATAAATGGTGCATCCACGAAGTATTGAGTTTTTTTTTTCATTTTGCTCCTATTCGTCGTAGAAAGTTGGAAAGGGTCTTAAAATGTGGACAAACTCTTTTTGCATTTGTCCCTTTTTTCTTTTGTTTTTAAGATAATTAGAAGCGGTAGGATTTTATTTCGCGCGAAGGGTGTTTTTTAGTTTTTTGACACGGCACGATGAATCGACTACTCGAACAGCGTTACGCGATAAAGTTTTGTTTGCAATTAAAAAAAAAAGTGTGGAAACGTATAAAATATTGCAAGAAGCGTATGGACATAATTGTATGTCAAAATTGCAAAATGAAAAATGGCACAGAGCTTTTAAAGAGGGCCAAGAAAGAATCATCGATGAGCCTCGATTTGGGCGCCCAAAAAACTTTCGAATGGTTAGGAATACCTGGCGCATGTTAGAAATTTAAAATTTGGACTGTCGATTAACAGATAAAGCAATTCAGGAAAAACTGAATTTAACGCGATCTACAGTGTACAATATAGTGCAAGTAAATTTATAAATGTGAAAATTTTTGAAAAACATCAAAGTTGAAGAGTTTAAAGATGCATTTGAAAATTAGAAAACACGCCTTCAAAAATGTGTTGATGCAGGAGGATATTATTTTGAAGAATTTTAAATTTTTATTTTACACTGTTTATAAGTCCACCAATAAATCATCTTTCAAAAAAAAAAGGTAAGAATTTTTTATTTTTAATCTTTGAACAAAACATTCTCTCATAGTGATTTTCCACTAATCGCTTCACCACGCCGTGTCAAAAATTTGAAAAACACCCTTCGCGCGAAGTTAAATCCTGCTGCGCCTAATTATCGAAAAACAAAAAAAAAGGACTAATGCGGAAAGAGTTTGTCGATAATTTAAGACCTCTCCCGAATTATTACGATGAATAGGCGCAAAATGAAAAAAAACTCGATACTTCGTGGATGCACCATGTATGTGTTATTAATAAATTATTAACTAGTATTTTTTTAATACTAAATTATTCTTTCGGGTAATATAATGCATGAAATGTTGTTAAAATTTGTTGATTTTTTATTGTTTAACGATGAAAATATTTTTTAAACGATTATTTTATTTATAAAATAATTGCATGAGTTTTTGTTTGTTTTGGATTCTCGGCTGTATTGGTTTAGGAAAAGCTGGATATTGTTTTGTTTTTTTTTCAAATCTACATTAATTCATTTTTAGATTGTTAGTTTCTGTTATAATTATTCTGTTTGATTTTGGTTTTCCCTGAATATTGTTTTGATTGTGAATTTATGAGAAAAATGATCGTAATAAATTTAATTTCTCAATTGTATTTGTTATAAAAAAGTTATCTAAGTTGAAAGGTATAATATTTTTTTTACTACTTATATGTAATTTACATTTGGCAATAGTATTTATAAGTTCTGTGATTTTAATATTTTTATTTTGTTGTGCAGTATTTATTTTTTCTTTGTTTTCATGACATTTTTATATCTGTGGCAGCTTTTGTATCAAGGTGGGTGTTCGAATTTTTTGCAGTTTATGCAGTATAGTTTTTTATAATCAAGTTTGATTGTTTTTTTTAATTAAGCAATTACCTGGGGTGTGTTGTTGCATTTTACACATCTATAATTTAAAGCATAGTTTTATACTGTGTATTCTATATAATTTATATCGTTATTTTATTTGTTTTTTTATTTTTTTTTCACACATAATTTCTTGGTAGCAGAGATATTATATACTTAATAAATTATTGATATTGTTTATTGGTGATACTTTTATTAAAAATATTGGGAGTGAGATATTCCTTTTAATAAATAAGTATGTTTTTTTCTTGTGCAGGTATAAATGTCTATTAAGTGTAAAGTATGCAATATTAGACTTTTTTAATAGTAAAATTATTTCATTATATACTGCTAGATTACTGACGTATTGTGCTTATTTTATTAATGTTTTTAATAATAAAATGTTTATATTTAAAATTGTCTGTTATTAGTTTTATTGTTTCCTTGGAGTCCTATAAAATTATGTTTATTAAGAGATTGTTCGTTCTGTTGTTGGCAACTGTACATTTGTAGGCGAAGCCAAACCTTCTTTCATGTGGCAATTACCGTTTTTTTCTGACTCCTCGAGATTTCCCAAATGCGTCGATGCAGTCTTGGAAATTTTTCTTGACTTCAAGTTTTTTCTTAATATTTTAAAAATACTTTCACTTTTTGTATTTTGTGTCACTTCGTATTCTTGTGATAGTTTTTTAAATCTACTGGTCAGGTGTAATTGTTCTTCTTTTTGATTAATTTTTTTATTTTTGTATTCTTTCAATATTTTATTCAGTTCTTTTTTGTATTGTTGGTTTCATACAATATTCCATTCCATTTTTAATTGTTTATTAGATGTCGATGCCGAACTTATTTCTCTTTTTTTATTTTTTGTCAGTCTCAATTTGATGAATTATGCTAATGATTTTCTTTGTTTCTTTTCTCAGTTTTTTAATATCCATAGCATCGATATGGACAATAATATTATTTTCTTGATTTTTTTCTTCATCAACGATAATTTTTCTTTTTTGTTGCAAAATAATAATTTATACACGTTTTAACAAATTAATTTACAAAACAAAGCATGAAATTACTTGCTATACGAACATTTATAACTTTTTAAATTTTTTTTAATGAATTTAATGTTTGAATTAAAATTAAAGAAATATTTTTTTTTTTTAAATTGAAAATCAAAATTTTATATTGTGTAAAATTTTACGTCTAGGCAGTTTCGTTTTTGAACGTGAGGACCAGGCGGGGGGTTAACTTTAAATGGGAGAACTGGCGACAAACGTGTCACTAGTACGACTTAAAATTTTAAGCGCTCTGCACTTTACTGTCGCCCAGATGCCTTTTTTCATGAGCCGATCCTGGTGAAATGAAACACTTGATGATATTATTTTCTAACACAATGTAAGCCGTATTCAAAACTTTTTTTCTGAGAATTTTTCAGTTTTGAAATTGCTTGAGTTTTAATTTTATTAAATAATGATAATTTATATAAAGTAATCGATGATCAATGAGTGTATACAAATAAAAAAGTGATTGTAAATTCATACGTGTGAAATCGAAATAAGAAATTTAAATGAATAAAAAGGAACATAGGACGAAAAAAATTTTATGAAGAAAAAGAAGACGAATAAAAATTTTAGGTATTTATGTTGATAGTTTTAATTTAAATAAGATTTTAATAATTATATTATTAAGTACATTTTATATGTAATAAATATTTACTTTCACATAAAAATTATAGTTTATTAATACAATATTTTTTACCTTACTGTTATTAATAATAAATATTTATTATTTTATAATAACCATATTATTGGTTTACATATTTTATAGTCATAGTATAATATTTTATAATGATGTACATTTTTAAATTATTTTCTTTTTCGTATATTGTTTTAATATTCAAAATAAGTCTTTTATCTTACATAATAAACATCTTCATAATTTAATTTTAATTATATAAAATGTACGCATGTTTTTTCAATAATGATATAATGCACACTGTTCTCACAAATTAATGTTAAAATGATACTTAATTTAAAAACTTAAAATGTCTAAATTATGAATACATATGTATAATTTGTGATGAAGAGTTAATTTTTTTATGTGATCTATAATAATTCTTATTTCACTGCTAACCTGCAAAGTATGAAATGTTGTAGTTGTTAAGAATAAAATAGATTAATGTTGTGTGAATGGTATTAATAAAAGGGGGGGGGAATCTTACGTATGCCTGGTATTATTGTAGTGTTATGGCGTGGAAATAAATGAAATTCGAAAAGTGAGTCTTGTCGTTGTTTACAAACTGTCACGAGGCCGGCCGGCATTTTGAATGTGACCGGAATTCTTGTCGAACGACGCGCTCCCTATCCTCAGTAGTGTGAGTTAGAGTGAGAGAGAGATAGATAGTATGTAGTGTGGGAATATACATATATATCTTTTTGTATGGAGATTTGTGTGTAGTAGTGAGAGTTGAATTAATTTTGTGCCTGCACGAGGTGACCGGTAATGCCAATCCCGGAATTATCGGCATCTTATAGAAATTTTAAAAAGTAAATGAAATCGTGCAACTTTGCGGCGTTTTCGAACAGCCAATGAGATTTCAAGATTTCGAAAAGCACAGGACCAGGGGGGAGCTTGACGGGGTGTAACCAATCAGGGAAAGGGTTACACACGAAAGCTCAGGTGTGATTATACAAAAATTTCAAAAATGTATAGTAGTGTGAGTTTGGAAATTTGGCTTCCTTTCGAGAAGAAAGGAAAGCCATTTTTCAATTATATTGCCTTTGAGTGATAGCCATTGTTGTAAAGTAAGATATATCAAGTGGAAGATTTAATTAAAAGTAAGTGATTATTTTGAAATATAATTGAATTGGGAAAACTTAAAACCATTGGAGAGAGAGGTAGAGTGAGAGGATCGCTGAAGGATTTTCAACAAATTATCCCAAATAATAAAAAAATAATTAAAGTATTTCCAATTGAAAACATGGGAAAATCAAGAAGCAGGTGTCCATTATTTTTTCCATATATAATATTCATATTATTATCCATATTGATTTAAATACTTCAACGAATTGGTAAGAGATTGAATTATAAATTTTTTAATGGAATAATTGATATATATATTTATATTTCTCTATAATTTCAAATTTGCATGTTTTTTATAATTACGGGTGTTTTCAATATAAAATTAATAAATCTTACGCGTGTATGGTAGTGTTGCGAAATAATATTAAAGAAAAATTTAGTAGTGTAGACCACGAAGATTTTGTCGGTTCGACGGCAAAATTTTAGCAACGGAACTCGTCCCGATTTGTGAATAAAAATTTAATAGTAATAGTGTGCGGTGAAATAATTAAAAGTGAGAAAAATTATTTATTTAAGTAGTGCTGTGTGAAATTGAGAAAAGTGTTTAAAAAACTTTGTAAACGGTGTTCGGGAATTTTTCGTAAAGAGAAATTTGCGGTATTACAAATTTAAATATTATATGTAAACTTTATAACTCTCTCTCTCTCTATCTTTTCCGCTTTCTCTCTCCTACACTACTTCTTAATATAATATATTTAAATCCTCTTAACTGTGGAAAATTCATTCACAGGTAGGTGTCATAAACCCCATGCAGGTCAAACAATAAATTTGACTAGTAAGTTATGAAATTAGTTTATGCTTTAATATCTATTGTTAAAAAATGTTAGGTGCAGATATACGGAAACTGGGTAAACGTCGTGGCATTTTAAATTTCGCGCTTAAAGTATTTTTAAATACTACGACGTTTACCCAGTCTTCGTATATCTGTACCTAACATTTTGTTTAAATAGATTTTACAGCGCAAAAGAAATTTTTTTTTAAGTGACACTAGCTCACCAGAGGCGCTGGTAGTTATGCATACGTATGAGAGAGAAGAAAGATAAAGATTTTGTCGCCAATGGTTAACATACAATTTGACCATCTCTTAATCTCTGTTCTGTAGTGAGGACCTTCTAACTCGTAAGGTTCAAGGACATTTGACGAGAACCATTGACGTAACGTAGTATGAACATCAATGTTGATTTTAGTGTTTCCAAGAAGTTAAATCATACGCATTTAAGAGTTAAATAAATTTTAAATGAATTAATTGAAAAGTAATATATTTCAATAATTATTTAATCATTTTAAACTCTTTAATAATTAGAAAATATTTTTGTTTAATATAATAAATTTTTTTATAAACATCATTATTTTATAAACATATTTATGTATAATATAAAAATAACTTCTTTAAATAGAATATAAGAAAAGAAAATTTGTTGTAAAATTCATGTTTCAGTCTAATACTTGCTTTACATACATATTAGGTTAAATACATATTAATTTATTCTTTATTAAAATTTTTTAAATCTCTAAAAAAGATGTATGTAAAATTTGAAAACTTTGCAAGTTAAATAATCAATTTAGAAATGAAATTAAATAGTTACCAATATAAATAATACTAGAAATTTTATTACAATTAGATATAAAACAATATAAAATTAATAGAACTTTTTAAAGAATAAATAACAAATGCATCATGTATTACATATTTATTACAGTATAAAAGACGTGAAAATACATACACATTACAATTTTAATGAATAACATTTTATTAAAAGTTTTATAGAAAAAAATTATTATTTTATTTAAATAATCATAAAATATTGAATTATTAAGTAGAGTTAGTATTTTTTATTTTGATTACATACATACAGTAATTTCAATAATTATCAAATATTGATAATAACTTAAATTTTATATAGAATAATTATACAATTATTGGTATATCTTCTTTACTTACTTTTTCTTAATTTTGATATTCTATTTAATTTTTACTTAATACTATAATATAAACATATATTTGTTCATCTATTGTAAATACAATTAAATAGTTTAAAATAATTTAAATATAATTATTTATTTATAGGTTGCAACATTTAAAAATAACCAATATACTACTGAGTTTATTTTATACTAAATGAAAGGAAGAACGATATTATTCAATTAAGTAATTCTAAATTTTTTAAGCAGTTATTTTAAATTGCGGAACATCTAATTATTTAAACTAGCAATAAAACTTGCATCATTTAAAAAGATCAGATATATATATATATATTTCAAATAATAAAAATAAAAAAAATAATAATAATAATAATAGTTTTTTATATTAAAACAATTTGAATATTTTAAATACATTGCCTTTAATTTAGTTGAAAATTTGAAATATACAAAATATTAATTTTACAAAAATGTTATAATTATTTTAATTAACTTAACATATATTTATACACGCACACCTACATATACAAAGACAAATATTTTATATATTGCTTTTAATGTATCTTTCAAAAAATTTAATAAATTAGATCAAATAATAGGACACTTTTTGTTTCATTAGTGAAAATAAGATATATAAAAAATTGTAAATAAATCAGTAGATATTTTCTAAAATGTAGCTAAAAATATTTTGGGATTCTTTTTTTTTTAAAACAATTATAACGAAAACATACATTTTTTCCTTTTATTGTTATAAAATAAAAATTTTTAATTTTAACATAATAATGTCTTTGGACTAATTGTAGCTAATAACATTTTGAAGTAAAATTATTTCGATATAAGCTGATTAATAAATTAAATACAAAAAAATTTTTTTAAACTCGGAAAATTTTTTTAAATTAATTAAAAAATTTGTAACTGTCATATTTCAATAATTTAAACTCAGATTTTTAGAAATTATAGTGATTAATATACACTATATTTGTGCAAATTTTAAATCAGATCAGACCATCAATCTTAGCAAAATATTATTTTCAATTAAATTATAAAAATTAACTACTTTACAATGTTTAAATTAGCTTCATGGGTTATGCATTTTATTTATGGTTTATTACATTTTATTTTTTTCAATGGTTTTAAAAAATATAATTAAATTACAACAACCTTGTATTTCACATTTTGTAAAAAATCTTTGAGATTATCTAAAATATACGGATAAAGATTTCTAAAAAGGCAAATTGCTCAAAAGTAGACGATGAGTGGGGAGAGCATGAACCGAGGGATTGTAGTATAGAATAATAGAAGTGAATTACGTGTAAACTAAACTATCGTCTCTTGTTCTTTAAATCGGTCGAAGCGCTTTAGCTACTACAAATCCTCTTACTTAGAACGAGTTATATCTTTATAAACATAATTAAATATATGATAGTTTAATTTCGTAACAATTTGTTATTAAATAAATTCTATTAAAAACTTTACCTTGCAGTGACATTATTTAATATTGTTTTCATATAATACTATAAAAATTTTAATTAAATTTAAGTTAAGATTTTAAATTTAAAAATTACTTGTTAAATAAAATATATGTAAATTGAATATAGTTTTTAATGATTATTTATGTAAGAACAATATTACTTTATATAATAATAAAATTTAATTATGGCTTTCTTCAAAATTATAATATTTTTAATTTAGTTGTGTAGAAGGGAAAAAGTGGGAAAGGGAAAACTTTATGAGAAGGCGAGGCGGCAAGGAGGCATTGGTGTAGTGTCAATCGGGGAGTCGTCTATGCTTATCGTAGACAAGTCGATAGGTTTCCAGCAGAGTCAAAAGAAAATATGCAGCATGGTGGCAGTATCAGAGAGTGGGATAGCCCACTTGACGGATATTCAGTGTGGGGATTTATGTGAGGAAAGGAGGACGAAGCTGTTGGGGCTGATCAACGACTATAGAGACACCATATCGCTGATACTAAAGGAAATCGGACGAGCAGAAAGTGGGTGCCGCGAAATCCACCTAACAAACGAGGAGCCAATATGTGTGCGACTGATAAGAGTAGCACGCGCGAATAGAGAAAAATGTAATAGATTCATTGAAGAATTCGAGGAGGATGAAATAATCAGGCCGAGTAATTCTCCGCACGCGAGTCCCTCATTCCTCGTGAAAAATGCAAACGGTGAAAAGAAAATGGTGGTCGATTACCGAAAGCTAAACAGCATAATAAAAAAGATGAAATATCCGTTTCCGGTCATCAATGATCAGATCGATCAGCTGGGAGGAAAGAAATATTTCATCGTGTTAGACCTCAAATCGGGCTTTTATTAGATACTGATGCATGAAGACTCCATCGAGAAGGAAGTGTTCGTGATGATGGATGGCCAATGGGAGTTTTTAAGAATGCCAATGGGATTATCAAACTCGCCCGCGATATTCAAACGAGCGATGAAATCGGTGCTGAAGAATACGCAAGCCTCAGTGTACGTAGATGATGTATCGCTGGCTGTAGATAGCTTCAAGGAAGGTCTGAGGGAACTGGTGTCAGTCCTTCGAACTCTGAGAAGGAACAAGTTCACCTTTAATATTCAAAAATGCCGTTTCTTCTTAGAGAAAATAATCTACTTAGGGCGCGAGGTATGCAGAGAAGAAGTAAGATCTGGAGAGGAGAAGATAGAAGCACTAAAAAGATCGGCAGAACCGCGCACGGTCAAGTAGGTACATTAATTCTTAAGGCTGATAGGGTACTTCCGACAGTATATTCGCGATTTGGCAAAGTGGGCAGAACCACGAACCTGATTCCTGAAACTAAAAGCAGCGAGGACATGGGGATAGGAGCTATTTTAATGCAAAAAGAGGATGACAAGCATCGAGTAATAGTTTACTATAGTAGATGAACAACCCCAGAGGAAAAAAAGTAGCACTCCTACGATCTGGATATCTTAGTGGTCTACGCGGGACTAAAGACCTTCCGCGCGTACTTGCTTGGGATCAAATTTAAAATTGTAACCGATTACATCGCTATTAGGGCTACCGCTACCAAGAAGAAGATATAGCTCTGAGTGACGCGCTAGTGGGTTTATTTCCAGGATTATGATTATGAAATCACATACCGGCCATGGAGACACATCCAGCAAGTCGATTTCCTCAGCAAGAACCCCATCGAATATATGTCTGTAGATATCACGCCCGCGGAATGGATAAAAGTAACTCAAACTCAAGACTCGGACATCACGCTAATTAGGAAAATATTAGAGTCAGGAGACCGGAAGTCAAATCTAAAAACTTATTTCGAAAACTATGATCTGAGGAGCGGACTTATATTAAGAAGAACAAGGGAAGGAAACCAGTGGCTGATTCCGCGCTTCGCGCGTTTCATATAGTTAAGATATGCCACGACGATCAAGGGCATTTCGCAGATTAGCGGAAATTACAAAAGATATTACTTCGGGGATATGTGGCATTTTGTCTCTAAGTATGTAAAGTCGTTCTTAAACTGCCTGTACTATAAGGAAGGGGGAACGAGAAAACCGGGACTACTACACCCAATCAAGAAGATAGCGAGACCTTTCTACCACGTTGGACCGTTTGTTAAATCGAAGAGTAAACATACACAAATCCTTACAACAATCGATACTTTTTCAAAATTTTGCAGAGCCTGTCCAAAATACAAAATCAAAACACGTAATAGCAACATTACAGCAGATCATCAACATCTTCAGAGTACCAGCGAGAATTATCACGGATAGAAGAACGACGTTCACGTCAAGATCGTTTGGGAACTTTTGCCAGCAGCTCGGGGTGAAGCACATACTAAAAGCCGTAGCAACACCAAGAGCGAACGGGCAATGTGAGAGACTGAATCGCACGCTGTTAAGAGTATTGTCCACATTGTCTGTAGGTTGCGAGGTTGATGATTGGGACAAGCACGTGAAGAGTGCACAAAGAGCGATAAATAGTACTGTCAACAGGATCACGTCCAAGAGCCCGGTACAACTACTACTGGAATACTCCCCGAGGTAACCGGAAGATGCCTTCTTAACCACCGAGTTACCTGAAGAAATCGAGGATATCGACCTGGTAGAGCTGAGAAGGTGGGTAAAGAAGCGAATCGTCGAAAACCAGCAGCAACAAAAAAAGAATCTTAGTCTCAAAATTCCAAGTGGGGTAGGTGATGTTAGTAACAGCTAGACAACCGGAAATAGGGGAAAGCAGGAAACTAGCGCCCAAGATGAAGGGGCTATTTACCATCACAGCGGTACTGTCAAATGATCGATATGAACTTCAAGACATGCGGGAGATCCCAAGAAATAGGGGCCAAAAGACAGTCGTAGCGGTGGATAGTATGAAGAAATAGCTTGGGTATAGAGCTAGCCTGCACCCTATATGGGAACCGATCTCGTTGGTTCGGACAGCTCAGATGTGGTGGGCAGGAACCACAAGGGAACTGTACTAGGCAAAAGGGAAACTTCAGAAAGGCTGTGTAAAGAAAAGAGAGCCACGCTACCAAAGAAACGGAAAGCCGGAGCAAGAAGGAAACAGAGGCGACGAAAGTATCAGACGGAAAGGAGATAAAAAAAAAGGGGAAAGTATCAAAGCAAAAGAAAAACCTCGACAGAGAAAAAAAACTCGCGGAGGAAAGAAATCAGCCTAAAATTAATCACCATTTCATTCTTAACTGTTTCAGAACAACCAGTCAGCAAGGCAATTCAAGGGAGATGACTCCCAAGAGAAGTTTAGGCGATGACGCCTAAAAAATCAGGATGAACGAGTGTAGAAGGGAAAAAGAGGGAAAGGGAAAACTTTATGATAGGGCCGAGACGGCTAGGACGCCTCGGAGATTAGACGGAAGGTTAGTCTTGGCCGAGCCGTCGCCCTGTACATTTTTCACGCCAAGCCAAATAAACGTTGTTTGATTTTTTTGTAGTTAAAGAATGTTTTATTTTTCTAATATTCATTATGAGATAATTATTGTAATTTATCATACCTAAAATTAATATCACCCCACTTTTTTGTAAATTAATGGAATATATCACTATTGTTTTATTATTTGTCAATCGAATGTACCCATTCTTTTATTCATAATTTAATATATTTATTTATTAACTATTAAGAATAGCCCTTTTATTATTAATTAGGAGAAGGGTTGATTGTATTAATTTTTGATTATCTAAATGAGATTTGCTTTTTATAACATAGTATAACTTGAAATAAATTCAAAATTTGAGTCAAATATGTAAAATTTTGAAACCAACTAGTCATTTCATCTCTTACTCATGTATCAATTCTACTCTTATCCATGAACTGGATAGATTTTTGGTAACACGGGTGTATTTATTAACTCCTTTCCATATTTAATATACAAGCACTTTAAAAAAAATTATATTATTACAAATATACAAATATACGTATACAAATTTGAAAAGAAAATAAAGAATTTAATATTTATAAATATATTGTTACGTACATCATGCAGCTTCATCCGGTGTAAAACGACATCAGAATTTTCGGGAAAACATCGCGATCCCACGAGAATATTGATAACGCCAGGTCCCAGGCGCTCGACAAATTCACACGCCGAATCTGACTGAGTGCACGAATTTCGCACATCCGGAGTCAACGCGACTTGCGGAGCTGGATGTCGTCTGCTCGATGACGCGCGTCGATGACGAGCGTTCCAAGGAATCCGCGAACTCAGTACTTGGACTGTTGAGCAACTGCGAGGATTCTCACAAAAATGAGGGGAACTTAGCCTCCGCGGTTCTCGCAGAGTGATTTTAGATTCATTCGTGACAGACCCGCGAATTGCGTATCATCGTGCATTAAAAATTAACGTAAAATCACGAACGAGAACTAAGTATCGTTGCGGTCCTGAGTTTATCAAACTGGTAGCCAAAACAATAACGCGTCACACATTCGAGCGCCGCGTCTCCTTCGAATTTAATTTAAATACACACCATTCGATATGCATATGAAAGTGTTATTATTTCTATATCCGACCTTCACATTCCGCTACGGAATTAGAGATAACTCCGACCGGCTGAGACGGGCCTGGCATAAAATAATATTTATATGTACGTAACAATATTTAGTATAATATCATTAACTCAGATATATATTGCTAGTTAGTGCACTGTCTTAAACTGTATTGAGATAAATGTATTATACTTTTCATTTAAAAACAACTT
This sequence comes from Eupristina koningsbergeri, assembly GCA_018907245.1. Lineage (NCBI taxonomy): Eukaryota > Metazoa > Arthropoda > Insecta > Hymenoptera > Agaonidae > Eupristina > Eupristina koningsbergeri. The sequence continues at coordinate 256,184 of JACCHV010000117.1, forward strand.
CCTTAAAAAATATTTCTAAACTATACATAAGAAAACGCTTAAACTTATTGCAGTGTAGAAAAATGAATCATATAACACATAACCTAATAGTTGCATTTCAAACTTACAAATACCAGTCAAATATATTCATAGAACAACGATAGGAAAATATCGACTACGCGAGATAAATTCCACATAATAAATGATATTCGAATACATATTTCAGTTTAGTCAATTTATTTAAAAATATTAAAGTATCTAAAGTTGCTTGTAGTTGATAAATTTTTTTTTAAGTTTCATTATCATTTTCATTAGTTTTAATAGTTTGAAACAAAAAAATGTTTATGCTTTAGATTGGTTTATACTGATTTATTGAATTAAAAAACGATATCTATTTTTAAAGTTTTTAAAACTTATAAAATTTTTATAAGTACATAATTTTTTTAAATTAAGAATTTTAGATAATTTAAAGTACCTAATTAAAAGGTAAGCTTTCTTAAATCTATTTCATTTATGGATAACATTCCGCCATTTCTGTTAGTTAGCAATAATGATTGTTGATTAAGCGAGATTTATATACTGCTAAATTTACGGCAGAAGATTACACTAAAATGGATGAAAACAATAGATTGAAAATGTATGATAGATCTATCGAAAAAATTATAGATGAGTTAAATGAATAAATTAATTGTAATTTTTATAGCTGAATAATATTTTTAACAATAATATTCTTCTATATTGACTTCATTTAAATTTCATAAAATTTATATAATATGTTTATGATGTAAGTTTTAAAGGTTTATACTTTTTTATATATTAAGAAATCCAAGTTGACTGAGTCTTCGTGTGAGGCCTACCTGGTAAGCACTGATGGGACATCATACGATCCTGTACTGGATGGATGCATCCACATTGCCAGTTTCCAGGTAGACAACCTAGGAGGTATAAACCTGAAGGAAAACATGAGAAAACGATCATCAACACGAAAGTTGGATGCAAAAAATTATTCATTATAAATATAAATAAGTTGGCTGGTATGGATTTAGTTTTTTTGAAAAAAAAAGGAAATGGTTTTTTATGCCAAAAAAATAAGCTTTCTACGAAGCTTAAATAGGGAAATATGTGAGAGTAGCAGTCCATCAAAAATCGACAGCATGACTGAACATATTCTATTATAAAAGTATTGATCCATATATTAAAAAAAATTGTCTTATCTGAAAAATTTTAATTATTTCGTTTCTTATTACCATAATTACTTTTTTAATTATTAATTATATTTATAATTTTTTAATTTCATAATTATATTTTAAATGTTTCTTAATTATTTTATATTATTATTAATTTGAATATTATTTAGTGTAATTCATTTATACGAAATTTAAATATTTTTCTGTTATTTCGACTTAAAGCAAAATTAAAAACGTAAATATTCATAGAAATGGCAATAATAAATAAATAGCAATGTTTCAAGAAAAAAATCTTGTTCCTTGAAGTTATAAAAAATATTTATAAATAGGATAATCAATTATGATATTTTTTGACACGAGAAAAGATTGGATATCGATCTAATCAAATTAGTTTTAAGATAATACTCATTATAAGCAACATTTATCTTATCAAATACAATTATACTGTGATATCCATTTACGATAGTAAAAATATATTCAAATTTTTCAGTTAATCAATCATAATATTCCTTAAAACTGAACTGTTCTCTACGTTTGTTCTAAAATTTTCATAAATGTACAAGTTCTGTAATAATTTAAAAACACCAAATAATTTAATATAACTGTTTAACATAAATTGAAAGCAATGATAAATAAAGAAAATATATTGAATGTACTATTTTATTTCTATATAGAGAAAAATAATATATAACGATAATATTTAACTTGAAAATAGAGTTGAGTTGCAGTAAAAACCTAGATTTCTTTATTTTATCTCTTAGTAAATACTGCTGCAAAAAAAGCGTGAATCTTAGCTATATTTATGAAACTCTTTACGAGAATATAGATAGAACAACGCAAATATTTAATTCTCCTCACTGGTGTCGATTAATCATTAAATCAATATTAAAGTAATGAAGATTGGCACACTATTGCTAAAAAAGATTCAGTTATGTGTATTCATTGTCATTGTTCAAAAATTCTAGATTTGATACTTTAAGGATATATAATGAGTACATTCTGATTCAAAAGTTATGTAAAAATAAAACTTTTATTTTACATAATTTGTAAAATTATAAGATAAAATTATGCACATTAAAATAAAATAATGTTTTTTAATAGTTTTTACCTTAAAATTTTGTTTTTTAATATCATTATTTTCATTATATAATTTTATTATCATAATATTTTGGCCGTAATTTTGCAGACCTATAATATAATATAATAAAAATTATATTTTTTTTAGATGTTTGAATAAAAAATATTAACAAAATTAATTATTTAATATAAATAAATTTTATAAAACATCTAAAATTCATTTATTTTATTTATTTATTAAATTTTTTACAAAATAATTATTCATAAAAAAGAGAAAAAACATAGCAACGTTATTTTTTATTTTTTGATATTTACATTTTTAAATTTAAAATATGGCACGAAATCTAAGTTTTGTATCATGTTTTGTTTATATATATTGTCGATTGTTTTGTTAATCGACCATATTCTGTACTGCTTTTTCGTTTACTTTTATTAATATTTATAAATAATATCAATGGCTTATTTATACTTAATTATATAAAAAAGTGTTAATATGAAATGCTTAAAAATTATTTTGCTACATTAACCTGTACATTTATTAATAAATTAAAAAACTAATATAAGTTATTAATTTAAAAAATTAAAGTATAAAAATTTAATTAATTTTATGTAATTAAAAATTGAAATCAACATAATTATTCATATTTAAAAGTATTTTATTTTTTATTAATTTTTATTTTTTAAATATCAATATATTATATGGTAGTAAAATTTATACTTTTTTACATTAGTTATAATTCATTCAAATAATTAAAATATAATTGAATTCAATTTATTACATATGCAAGTAGTCAGACATATGTAACACACGCGCGCGCGCGTACACATGCACACATACACACATGTGCATATTTATTACCGACGTTGACATGTTTTCTTACTCTTACGATAAAATATTATAAACCGTTTTACTATTTTTTGAACATCTTGCATAATAATGTTTTTAGAATTTCCATTTTTTGAATAAATAGTTATTGAATATTTTTTTAAAAGTGTACAAAAATTAAAATTTTTTTCATTGGCAGAAGTGTATTTTTTTATCTGCATTGTTTAAAAATCACTTTAACATATCATTTTCCATAAGAATATGTGTTACTATAATAAAAATAAAAATTCCTTTTATTAAAAGCTGCAATCGTTTTCAAATTTGAAACATACTTTTCTAGTAACTAAGCTTAGTTACAAAATTTCAAGAATATGTTACTGGTATGAGTTATACATGATACATCCTTAAAGAAAATCAGAAAGAATAAATATATAAAAATATAATTATCGCAAAATGAAATTACAGTTATTTATCGATAAATATAATTTGTTATTTGCGTTACAATTGTTACAGCGATTATCATTTCGTGAGTTTTTTTATTATTGGAAAGGACGATGTCGATAAATTTTATCTCGATAGCAGGTTGTCACCACTCTAGAATTCTTTTAGGATTGGAGAGTCCTCAATACTTGATATAATAGGTTAGTTTAAAATATACTAAGAGGATAATTTCATAATGACTGACGTAAAAATCGACATTTTGTATTTTACTTCACTTTCTATGTCATTTTTTCTTTCTGTCCTTCATGTTATTTTATAATTATTATTATTATTTTGCGGGTACAATGAAGTTATCCAATCGTTTGATTTACCAACTTCCTTATTCTTGTTTCCCTATTATTTTTATATAATTTTGTACTTATTATTATTAATTTATTGATATTATAATATTTTCTAATTGAATCACAAGTCTTGCTTTACTGACTCACACTAATAATTTGTTGATATTTTAATATTTCTAATTGAATGAATTTTCAATCATTCGTTTCAGTTTTGAATTAAATAAATTACTTTTAGATTTCATTTTTCTTATTCGATCTAGTTTCTGTTTACATTTCGTAATTATTTAAAGTTTTCATATTGCAATATTATCAAAATTGATAAAAAAATACTACGAAAAATATGAAAATGTTATACGTAATGTAAAATAATAATTGAAATGTTTCTACACGTGTTTTTTAAAGTTCACAAATTCAAAACATTTTTTTTTAATTAAGTATTCTCAAAGAAATAATTATTAATTTTTTCAAATATTAATCGATAAAGTAGACCATATTATTTTAATATTAAACTAATAGAATCTACAAGATTTATGAATTGAGTTGAAGATTGAAATCGGAATAGAAGATCTATGACAGATTAAGTATATTTTAAAATACATATAATAAATAAGATCTATGTATAATCTTCTTCAATTTATTTCATTCAATTTGATCATTGAATCATCTAGTTAGTTGTAAGGTAAGTAACTAATATAGATTAAAACATTTATTTATATAAGTATGTTTGAAGTACGTATATGATATTATTAATATTAATACATAAAAATATTGAACTTAAATATTAAGCAATTATATAAATGTTATTCATTAACCAATAACAAACAAAAATATATGAATTTTTTTGTCATATAAAAATTATATTTTTTTTATTTTAAATAAAATTTAGTTCATTATTTTATTTATAATAAAACGTATGCATAAAATATCGTTCAAACTTAGTTAATATATAAATCTTAAAATTTATTATATTTATTTATATAAAAAGTTAATTATTCTATATAATAAAAAAGGTAGGCTATAACAATAAGAAATAATAAAAATTTATCTTATAAATTGTTACGTATGTAATGTGATCTATTACATACGCAACAAAATCCTACATACTTCAGAATAAAAACGGCTCGGGTTGCGAAAACAGTCACCCAGTAGAGCAAAACGTAGCACAAACTACTCGCTGATAATCGTACTCGCGAAAATATCGATCATTGGGAGTTCCATAATGGAACTCGTGAAATAGGTATTGACCAATACGTTGGGAAATATTGATTAAGAAATAATAATGATAGTTGACAAAATGCTAATCAAGCGGGAAAAAATGGGAACATTACTCGTAGAGATTAGTAATTTTATTCGAAGACGAGGTGATGAGTAAAGATGAAGAGATTGATGATTCTGGTTCAGATTCGAGTCGAAGTAACAATGTGACAATTAGCTTCTATTATAAACGGCGTTATAACGATTGAAAATTTAACGTTAATTTAATGGTTGCAAAGCACAGTCGATCGTTTTTTTGTATCATGGGCCACACGACTTAACTTTTCTCTTTCGATTGATTGGAAATAAATAATATCCAATCCGTGAATAATCATTTTTATCAATTAGTTAATCCGGTCCTCAAAAGGGTTAGACTGATTCGACTGCTCTAGCTATGGCAAATATGTTTACTTGGAAAGAAATACGTATTTATAATTAATTATAGTTACATCAAATATTAAATACGTAACAATATATATATTTAAAAATAAAATACAGATTAATAATTAAACAAAAAAGATGAACTAATGTTTTGAAATGTTTACTTATCTGTAATCATAAATGCAGAGAAAAAACTAAAGCAGTATCGACGCAGAAAGACATCAATCGAAAGCATATGAATATATATTGCAATGCAAAAAACATTAATATGTAGTTGTCAAGAGAATCATTATGTCATCTAGTGTCGAATTTAAAAATGCTATCAAATAAGTTTTCTAACATAAAGAGCAAAAGCTTACATGCTATTTTCGTATGTAATTATGAAACAATTAATAATTTTGTATCTAAATATGAGTAATGTAATGAAACGTGGAACTTTATAATACTTATTAAATACTGTGCAAATAATTGAAAAAAAAAAAGTAAAATAAAAAAAATAATATAAATAAATAAACATCAAATTAACTTAATCGGTAACTACTAAAAACTTTAATATAGCTCTGTATTAGAAGCTTGATAATAAAATAGTAATATTTATAAAGTCGCTAAATAATAACGTTGAAATATTATTATGTATTCTAATAATTTAAATATTAGATGATATTAGATAGAAACATAATAAATGGAAATTTTTATTAATGGTGCATCGTAATATAATTTTGAAACGTAAAATTATGTAAATAAATTATTCTTTTTCATATAAAAACGTGAACTATCCTAAAATTAATAACAATTAATTAAGTATAAAATAATAACTGAATTGAAGTAAATTGAATGTCCATTTCGAGAAGTAATACATTTTGTTGCTTTCATTATCACAAAAGGATTACTACCACATGAAACATTGATAAAAGGCATTTTATCTGTAAATGAAAAAACTTTTATGTATAACTATCAATATCTAGTAATCCAAAAAAATGGTAGAATTTAGTTTCTACATAGGCACTAATGAAAAATTCAGCCTTACTTTTACCTCCCATCTGAGGATCACATCTATGAATATTAATTGAACCTATAGAGAAGATATTAGTAATTTTATTTATAGTATAGTTTAATAGATATGTACATTTTTTCGTTGGTTGATGACCGTATATGTATCAAAATAATTATTACACGTATTCGTTTGAAACACGTATCAATCATTCTAATTTATATAATTGCGTATGCAATTTATATAATTAATTTTTGTGAAACATTAACAAAATATTTTAAGTTTTATTGTTAAACCTTAAATATTTATCTTATTTAAATTTATTTACATACTAAGTAAATTAAGAAAAGATACATACTTCTACTTCATATTTTTTAATATTTTTCAAAAGTTGAAAACAATTATTTATCTATTAAAACATTTTTATATAAAGAATTACAGAAGAACAATTATTAAAAGAATATTAAATAACCAAATATAATTTAAAGATTTGTAACTAGGTCCACCATTGCAAAAGTCACTTGTACAGGAGCAAACTTCTTGTCTTCCACCAAAACCACCTCTTTGATAGCATTTTCCTTTATAATTAGATTCATCCCATCCACAACTTCTAATAACTCTAGTATTCGCTGGTACTAAAAAATAAATAGAAGTAAATAAATAATAAAATTTAAAAATTGTAAAAATAATGTTTATCTATATAAACAATAGTATTGAAATAAAATAAATAACGTAATTAAAAAATTATAATTATTTTTTTATTTCAACATATTTTAAATATTTAAATATTTTTATTAAAAGAAAACAAGAAAATAATTTATGAGTGATAAAATTACAATATTGAATTAAAGAATAATATTTATTTTTTTTTAATACATGAGAATAATTAGTATACTATTATAATGTCATTTTTTTTGGTATAAAAAGACAATAGTTGATTATTTTTTTCTTAAGATGATTTCTTGTCTTCGTCAGGTCTTTATTTAAACATTATAATTGTATAATGATATATATTATACATGATTATTAAAAAATAAATAAGTAATACAATAGAGATTTTATATATATATTAAGGATAATTATCTTAGTACATTTTTTTATTCTGATTTAGAAATTAAGTTGTTATAACATGAAATTTAAATGTACTTGCAAATCTATTTTTTATATTCTATCAGCTGTATTGATAATCATAATCGATAGTAAGTGTTTATATTGTTATTCAAGTACTTTATATTGCATGACGTCTTATTCATTGATAGTATGGGTGTTAATATTAGTATTTTGTCTTTTCTTATAATTCTGCTTTGTGTTCAATATTTTTACAGTATTCTATCAGTTTATCATAATAATATATTCGTATTTGTAATCGAGTTACTTTTTACCTTTTTGTATTTGTTAACTTTCGTTTGTAAGTTATGCTTGTTTTTTCCTACATAAGATGCATTGTAAGTTTTACATTATATTTTGTACACAACATATGCAGTATTTCATTTAACATTAATTTGCTTTCTTTAAATTTCTTATATTATTTAATTAAAGTATCCATATAATATGAATCTTGTATTTTTTTAATTTGTTATTAATTTTGGAGAAAAAAAATCAAATTTTGTGAGCGAAATTATTTTGTAATATATTATATAGAAATTATATGTCTTTCATTTACAGAATTATCAAATTTTATTTTCCTGTCTTATATATTATATTATTCATATATCCATCAATAAAGTAGTAGAATAATTGATATTGTATAAAATGTTTTTAATTTTGTTAATGTTATTTTTACGAAAACATGTGTTAGAAAATAAAATAGCCTTGTGGATACGGTTGTATTCTATATTTCTTTTTACACTTATAGAGTGGTTTCAGTTATAATTAATAAATCGTTTACAGTAAGTAAATTTTTACTACGAGTTTCTAATTATTTGATTTTTTTATGTTATAATATCAAAAATTATTAAATCTCATATATCACTACTTTCTATTATTTTAACAAAGATATCTATAAAATATTAGTTAATAGCTCTACATTTTTTAAAATAAGACTCTCTTCATTTTTGACAGATTAATAATACTTCATTATACTATGGTTTTGTTGATTTTCTCACCAATTAGTAAATTTGAACAGGAATTTACTACGTAAATTTATAAGTTTATACTTAGATACCATCGAGATTTTTCAAGTAACTAATTAACATAAAAATCGATATATTTAATACTATTTATAATCTGTGCATAAGAAATATAGTATCTGAAAAAAACAGTGAATTAAATGTTAAGTACGTAACATAATACTATCAGAGATATGATAGGCACTGTCGTGTACAAATAATGATCAATACTGATTGAGAATGTCAAAAAAAAGAATAATCAAGTAAGAAAGGATTTTGAAATAGAAAATAATTGCGATCGAATGAAGCAAACGGAATTTTTTATATTATATTTCTAATCGTCATCGAGGATGTCGGTGTCGTAGCTCTGAATGTGTAACGTACATAATATAATAACCATCGCATACGAAACACATTACAATATGCTGGAAACCAAAAGTAATTTGCGTCGTCGAAATAATCAGCTAGATCTCGAGAATGCGCAAGATAGGATGAGGCAGAGTAACAAAAGATTCTAGTTAAGCGAAGTGTAACATAAGTTTTCTGGCGGTTCATAAAAACGTCACATCATGAAAATTCCACACGTGAGATGAATATGCTAAGAAGTAGCGGAAAAAGAATGACAAGGTGCTACTTACGCGCCAGAATGTCAATACAATTTCCCTAATGGGAAATCTCATGAACTTAGCAGTTTTCCATCCCAATGAGGTGATTAGTAAAGTCGGGAGAAACTGATCAGAAATTCAGTTTCGGGCTATACTTGAGTTAGTAACTAGAAAGAGTATCTTGAATTACCACGATTAGAACTTTAACTTCGACACTGCTACAAGTACAATCAACCTTTTTTTATCACGCGTCCACATGACTTAAACTGTCTCTCTCTCTCTCTCTCTCTTTCTCTTTCTCTCTCTCTCTCTCTCTCTCTCTCTCTCTCTCTCTCTCTCTCTTTCAATTATTTGGAATAAATAATATTCAATTCGTAAATAATTGTTGTTGTTTATTTACTTAATCCGAACCTCGAAAAGGTTAGAGTGCTTTGATAGCTTCAATTACGGCATTTAACCTTATTTGGAACGAGATATATCTCTATAATTATAAATAAATATTTACACGATAAATTAATTTCGTAATATAAAAAAGAACATAACAAAATTTTATATCTAATAAAGTATCATGATCAACGAAGTAATGAGGTACCATGTAACTAAAAATAAAATTTCTACTCACATCCATGCACACTGAATTCGATGACTTGAGTTATTTTTCTACACATCGTATATTTAGAACCGTCACGAAGTTCTGAACAATCTTTTTTCAAAGCATCGGGAGGATTATCATCAAAACATCTACTATCTGTAACACTATTACAGTCAAAACAACGAAGAGCGTGAACTTCTGTAACAAAAATTAAAATTATTTACACATACTACATTGCTTTAATTTATATGATGTATATAATACAATTTTTATTTATATACTTAAAAAATATAATTATATATATGCATTAATGTATATTTCATAATTATTAATTTAGAAAATTTTATTGTTATAACAAGAAACATAAATCTAATACCAAAGTTCAATGTGAACCACTCCATTATTCTTCATTTTTTAAATATATTTAATGCAATTACTACTACAGTACTGTGCAAGAATTAAAAACCTGAATTACAAATTTATGAAATGAGTTCAGCCGACTCAGATTTTAAAATACAATAAAATACCCCAGCGGTATTTAGCCAATTTATTACTTTGAGTATTTTTATGACGATATGAAGTTAGTTCTTCAAAATAATGGAAATAAATATTGATGAATATACTACAGTTTGTATCGAGAAGAATCGTATAGGGCCCATCCTCCTAAGAGAAGGCGCAAAAAGTTTTCTAATGAATATTGAACAGCCCGAAAAAAGCCATAGTTGAAAACATGCATATTTTGGAGTAAAAGTATGTGTAATACATGGAGCTGAAATACTTTAAGGTATATGTAAATAAAATATGAATTCATAATACAAATATCATTACTAAAAATGTTAAGCACGTTTAGCTAAAAATATTTTTTTTAAAAAAGGTTGTCATTCTAACTCGGAATCGAGTTATGCGATTAAAAATTTTAAAGAAAAATACAAAAATACTTTTATGCTTAACATGATCCTTCACATTTTTTATATTTCAGAAATTTCGGATTTAGCATACATAAGTTAAGCTATTTTTTCAAAACATTGATTTTTTTTATTAATTTTTAATATATCTAAAAATGGAAATTTAAGGCATGCAAAATTTTAGGCAATAAAGATTGCTAGTTGTTTGTGTGCTCAGCGAAAATACACGCGTGCTTATTTAATATGTATATTATGAAATAGTATTAAATTATAAGTTAAATAAAAAATATAAAATTTAAACATTCTGTTTTTTCAATACCAAAATCCAACAAATATATATTATGATATAGCTAAATAAATTATCTTTATATTATATTTGTATAAGTAAAATTATAAACAAAATTAATTAATTTTTTTTCCATGATTGCTCTCTTCTTCAGTAATTCTAAAAATTATTGTATTTATCAATTTATATAAATATAAAATGTATAATGTTGTATGTGTTAGCCTCTAAGCGTCGTAAAATTAAAAGAACCATGATTGACGTGAAGTAATAGGGAGATGAGGAATCTGTTATTCCTCGGTAGGAGCCGAATCCATCTGTATTGTACGATTGTCGCGCGAGTATTTTGTCATGAGATTGTATTTTTTACTCCAAAAAGCGTTTACAAAATTTATAGTAGTTTAATGTGAACACTTGCGTGCACGCATTGATGTATCTTAAAATTGCAGCAGCACTCAAAGATCATCCTGGGTTTCTTTCAATGTAAAGCCACGATGTAAGTAAGCTGAAACACAGTTCTCAGTAATGGCTTATCATAGTGATTACTTGTACGCAATTTTGTAAGTAGCTTTAAAGCTTTTGTTATTGTAATATTTTCAGACCCCCTAGAGTCACATGTGTGAATTTATATCATACGTTATGAATAAATGTGAATAATTTCCAGTGAGTTTCCTGTTTTCTTAGAGCTAATCTATGAATTGGATATATATAGGATTTTAAAAACTTTGTAAGAATAGTGTTTATTCCTAAATCTAACAGAATCTAGCTCTATGAGCGATTATTGTTGGAAGGAATGACGTGGAAGTGACCTTTGACCAAGCAACTCGGGAGGCTATTTTCAAGATAGTCAAGATATGTTATGCCTCTAATACAATTTGTAACTGAATTTCAAATCTGCTGAAAATTAGAAATATTACTAAATTTTAGAATATAACCAGCGTTTTTATACATGTAAATAAAGGCTATTTGCATACTATGTACTATCTTGTAGCTTTCAATTATTGATGAGTTACTCAGGCTAGATAGCGCCTCTGTATCGATCAAAATATTAAATAATGGGTCTATTAGTCAATCGAGAAAAACAAAAATCTTTATATTTACCACATATAAATCTAAAGCTATTCGAGGCTTGCAGCTGAATGAATAGTCTATCTACGCAGTTGCTAAAACCAAATACCTAGAATAAACATTGTTTCAAAGCTTAAATTGGAGCAATCATATAAAAAAGAATTTAAATTAAATTTAAGATGATAATTTGTGAAAGTAACAGTTGCAAATTATTTATTAGGCTAGTGCTTACGAGCACCACCGATCAGTTGAAAAAAAAAGGAATTCGTTTTATGTTTCTTGATACTTACGCCACGTCTCCATACCTTAGGAAATGCCATCATTCAACTGTATATCGACGAAGCATGAGGTAGCTCAATTAACATATGTATAATAATAGTTAAGTTGCCCGTACTGATACATGGTGTAATAGTAACTGATTATTGCAATTATTTATCGGCATACCGAAGGATTTTTTCCTTGTGTGGTGGAGGGTTTTTATGCCACATCAATAAAATTATTGCATTTTTGTTCCAATTATTCATTTCAATTGTCTTTTGAATTTATACCAATAGTAAATTTTTCCTTCATTACTATTTTTGTTTTTAGTATTTTACATAAAATATGAATTTAATAAGAAACTTCCATATGTTGTTGGTGTCTCAGATGATAAGCGTTAGTTTGCTGTAGTTTATGGTTGTGTTGTAAGTGTTAATGTATAAAATAATTGAAAATAATTAACTATATAAAAATTATTTCTGAGAAAAAAAAAACAATTCTCACCCCCGTATACTCCCTCCACTGCGGCGTTCTCACTCACTCCACTGCTGTCTAACCCGGTATCGGAGTTCTCACCTGCACTTATTGACTATATGCGCTCACAAGTTTTCCGCATTGTGAACAGAGTTTTCTACAGATTTCGATTAGGTTTTATCCTGTCATCGCTTACCATCGTCAACTACCAATATAAAATCATTTCCTTAAATTTTAGTAGTTTAAAAATTATTTTAACTTTAATATAAATTAAATTTAAAAAAAAAAATATTTACAATAGTAAATATAATTGAAAGCGAATAGCGAAAAAGCTAGACAAGTTTGCACCGGATGAGTTGCATAATATGAAGGTACTGACGATGGCGAATTTGCGATTTAAGGAAGGTAATCTCAAAAGTTTTTCGGAGGGCTATTTAAGGGATTGAATCGGAATTTTTGAAGAAGTGTGGAAGAAGATATTTTCGAGCTACAGAATGATTCAGAATCTCCGGCTTGAACGATTGTATAAATATTATACGGGTGACATTTTGATAAATTTTATAATTTCTATAAAAAGACCAAGGCATACATAATGAGATACATCGCAAAGGTCGAGAAGAAGAATCCGGTACTGACTGGCCCGAATTTGGTGCGAAGCCTCCGAATACTATCATAGCACGCACTGAAGGTGCCAAAGATGGAGCTGCTATTAGTAAATGCTACTGTGAAAGCAGAGACATGCTACCAAGAGATATACTGCAAAGTCAGGCCTTGGCGCGGTGGCTATTCTCATTATTACGCGAGCGAACCAGTAGCACTTCGTGGAGTACGTATGTTTATGCGAGCCTCTCTTGATCAGGGGTCAGAGGGTTCGTTCATGTCAAACTCGGTTAGTTTCTTGATTTACAGAGTTAATGTCGAGATCATTTGTAGCGGAAAGGCATAATTCGCGGTGTCGTTCATGCTACAGTCGGTACATCCCGAACACTAATACATGGTTGAATCTCTAATACTTCCGAGTTTGACCGAAGCAATGCCTTCCGATTAGGCTGTGCTAATCGATCGATTTCTCTATCTGTCTGTCTGTCTCTCTCTCTCTCTCTCTCTTACAAAGCTTCAAGTTTGCTGTCCTGACCTTCAATACTTGTCAATAGTTTAATTCTTCTATCGATATCATCATCGGCGTAGAACTCTAAGAGTTTTTATTAAAGAATGGTCTACTCAGCATCTCGAAAATGATGCTCGTGGCTCAAGAGATGACACTAGGGTCTGTCATGACGGGCAATGATGAATGGACCATCCGTCATGATAATATTATACTGCACAACTATCAATCATCTCGCCACTGTAGCGTCGTTTGAAAGCGAAGAAAGTCCTAATTTCAAAGACCTTATTGAAATCCAAGGATGGAGAGTGCGAAAGATTATTTTACACTTTTAATAATGCAGTTCTTATAAGTGATTAAAAACTCTTTTGCAAGTTTAGTACGTTTGTATAGCTTTTTGGTACTTCAGTTTAATGAAAGCCCTTCAATTTAGACGCATTGTATTGTCTGATCCAATGTTACCTCCAGCTATTTGGCCTGTTGTAGGCCTCGGATGGAATATAAAACGTACAGGATATCACAAAAATATTGTAAATAGTATTTTATTTTCACTTTTATTGAAACAAATTTTTTTTTTTAATTTCGTATTGGTTAAACATTTTTCTCTATATCACTGTTTTTCTGTAATGAATATAAATTTTATGTTCTATACGTCATTTATTTTAATACAACTACTATAAAATACTTCGTATCATACAAAAAATCATTTGTAAAATTATATTTCTTTAAGTACTTATTAATATATTCATAATATTATTACAAACTTTATCCGAATTTTTACTTTTTACAGAGGAAAATATATAAATTTTTATAAAAATATATAAATATAGAATATTAATATTATTAAATGATAATTGTAAGAAAATTGTCACAATACAAAATAATATTTATAAGTACAGATAGAAAAAGGGATATTTCATCCGAATTAAAAATATATAAAATTACAATTGTTATTCAATAATGTTATTAAACAAAAGTTAATTTAAATTTTATATATACACTTACTATATAAGTAATAGTTGTTTCTTAATATTTCTTACAAATTTATAAAATATACATATTCTGAGTACAGATATAAATGAATTTCGCAGTCTTGAAAAAATTTATTTAGACTACTATATACATGGTTCATTCACGAAGTATCGAGTTTTTTTTTCATTTTGCGACTATTGGTCGTAGAAATTTGGGAGGGATCTTAAAATGTTGACAAACTCTTTCCTCATTTGTTCCTATTATTTGTCTTTTCGATAATTTGAAGCAACAGGATTTTACTTCGCGCGAAGGATGTTTTTCAGTTTTTTGACACGGCATGATGGGGTGATTAGTGGAAAGGCGTTACGCGATAAAGTTTTGTTTGCAAAAAAAACAGTGTGGAAACGTATAAAATGTTACGAGAAGCTTATGAAGATATTTGCATGTCAAAATTGCAAAATGAAAAATGGCACAGAGCTTTTAAAGAGAGCCGAGAAAGAATCACCGACGAGCCTCGATTTGGGCGCCCAAAAAACTTTCGAATGGTTAGGAATACCTGGCGCGCGTTAGACATTTAAAATTTGGACTGTCGATTAACAGATAAAGCAATTCAGGAAAAACTGAATTTAACGCGATCTACAGTGTACAATATAGTGTAAAAAAATTTATAAATGTCGAAATTTTTGAAAAACATCAAAGCTGAAGAGTTTGAAATGCATTTGAAATTTGAAAAACACGCCTTCAAAAAATGTTGATACAAGAGGAAATTATTTTGAAGAATTTAAAATTTTTATTTCACATAAGTCCACCAATAAATCATCTTTCAAAAAAGAAAGGTAAGAATTTTTTTTTTTAATCTTTGAACAAAACATTCTCACGTAGTGGTTTTCCGTTAATCGCTTCAGTGCGCCGTGTCAAAAATTTGAAAAACACCCTTCGCGCGAAGTAAAATCCTGCAACATCTAATTATCGAAAAAACAAAAAAAAAAGGAACAAATGCGGAAAGAGTTTGTCGACATTTTAAGACCCCTTCCAAATTTCTACGATGAATAGGTGCAAAATGAAAAAAACCTCGATACTTCATGGATGAACCAGGTATGTTTCAATAACAATAACATAAATACATGTACGGAGTTATCAATACTTGCTCAAAAAGAGATATATGAGGTGGCCTTATTCCCATAAATTTGTTTAAATTTTTATTAATATCAAAGAAAAATGAGTTTTTAAATTCAATAGAAATACATGGAATATAATTATGTATAATTATTATAAAATTAAAAAATTACAAATTATGAAGATGTAGAGCTTTTTATACGACACAAACCATCCATGGCTCAATAACCATATTCTATCGTTTAGAATTGATTTTGCCCCTGATGTGCTCTATAGAGTAGATTAATAAAGATGATGATTGATAAATAAGATTAATCAATATGTATGAAATAACGTAATATTTATAACTACTGCAAGAACTAAGAACAATTATAATAATAGAAACGATATGCACGATTTGCTGTGTAATCTAGGTATCAAAATCTCAAGTTTTGAAAAAACCAAGTAGCTGAAAAATTGGAAGAAATGATGAAAATTGTATTTGAGCTGAAAAAGTAAATAAATAAATTAACAAAATTTTTTAAATGGTTCTTGTGGAAAAAATTATGAAGATGAATCGCCTAATAGAACTAAATCAAATTGCTAAAAATATCTCGATGAAGAAAAATAGTTACATGATTCCATAACTACCCAAGCAAAGTTTATTATTAAAACTAGCATACTGATCGACAGAATATCATTAAAACATCATTACCTTTGATACAGTGATATTAGATAACAAAATACATCACTGAAAAAATAAAGTACTTCGAAAGAAATCGGTTCTCGATTATAAGAGTTTAAAGAAAAAATTAAAAAATTAAACAAAATATTCTAAATGAATAATTCAAGGTAAAATTACGTAACGTGAATAAAATAAAACTTAAAGTCAACTACAATATGATTCCTGAAATTTACGAATTACAATAGGGACAAGGAAAATCCAAGCATAATTCGAATACGAGAATTGCACCTATTTTACATTTTTAATTTTTAATAAATAATTTTTATTATACTACAACACTTTTTATAATATAATAATTACTTTTAATTAATATAAAATTTCTTTGAATTATCCAACGTGTATCAATTTTTAATTTTCTGTCAAATTTTTGTAAAAATTTATTTTGTTGATAATTTTATTCATATTCATCTATTAACTTTTAGATAATTTATAAATATTTCTAATTAGAATTAAATAATAAAAGAAATTATAAACTCTTACAGATATACCTTTTGATATACCTACTCTATTGTTTATCACTCGTGATGAAAATTATACACAATTACTTAAATTAGTGTTTAATATGGAAATAAACGAAAAATAAAAATAAAAGTAGAATGTCTACATATGTTGCAGATATAAAATCATATTATAGAACGAATAAAAAGTAAATCTGAAGATAGTTGGAAGATAGAAAAATAGAGATATATAAATATTTTAAATTAGTAAATATAGTATTTTCATGTATCATTAGACTTTATAATACTCTAAGTAAAAATGAACTAAATTCAAAGAAATGTTGAAAATAAATTATAAATCTCTTGGACAAAAACTAAACTATGATACAACGAAATATTTATAAAACGAATTTAATAAAATAAAAAAAAAACAAAGAAGAAAAAAAAAGTATATATTTTTTTTTACAGAAAATAAAAATAATCTACTTATATAAATAATAAATAGAATAAACTAGTACAAAACTATCAATAACGAAGATATTGTTCTTAAGAAAAACAATGCAAATGAAGAATATATAAAATATATAATAAAAAATATTCAAATGGTTGAGGAAAAAATGTGTAATGTTTCTAAAATATGGTTTCACAAAATTAAAAAAAAAAATGAAAATATTTGATAACTTAATAAAGACTAATCTACTGTACATAAAAAAATTTGAATATAATAATAGTGCTTGGAAATATAAAAGATGTTTAATAAAAGTACAAAAAGTTGACATTTGATCAAATTATAAATATATCGAAATGTAGAAAGGTAGAAACAAAAATTAATATTAGAAATAAAAAATAATAGTGACGATAAGATTTGAAGCGTGAAAATGTAGATTAAAAAGTATTGCACAAGTGCATAATTATAAGACTAGAGGAGATAGATAGAAATTAAATATGAAAATAGTCACATTAATTTACAAAAGATAATTATTCATTTTATAGGTAATCTTTTTGGGCACTATTGGTTAGAAAAAAAATACTAGAGTGAGAAATTTATATCAAGATAAAAAATTTAAAAAAAATAAACTTTAATAATTCCAAAAAAAAAATATTCACGGAAATTATAAAGAAAATAAGATACAACCAAAAATAAAATATTGTACATGAAAAGAAAAAGAGAAATGAAAAATAATTAATGTTAACATATAATGGTTAATGCAACAAAGTGTTACAGGATAAAAATTGTTACAAAACATTAATTTAAATAGAAAAAATTAAAACGTAAAACGTATAGTAAAAAAATTAAATAATAAGATTATAACAAAAGAATGGATGAAAATAAGTAAAATCACAGATAACTGAAAAAATTATTGAGAACAAAAAGAAAAAAGATAAAACAAAAAAAATTGATAATTCATGTCAATAGTGGATAATAAAAAATACATTAATAATAGATAAAAAATAAAGGCTTAACATTTTAAGCCTATAAATATAAAAGACAATAAGTTTATACAATATAAATAACTTAAAATAATTAAATAATTTTCATAAAAATATAATTAATTTTATCTTATTTTTACATTTTTTAAAAAACGATACAATGATACAATAATTTAAAATTTTTTTTATCAAATAATATTTCATAAATTTCTAATTTTAAAAATTATGTTTCATTGCATAAGAACCATTTTAATATTTTAAACACATTTTTAAAAATAGAAGAGAAAAATAAAAAAAGTATGATACAAATAATTTTTCGTTGTAAGGGTATTTTTTATGATTTAATAATTGTTTATTTGAATAATTATTAAAAAATATTAAGTTAAAAAATAGATACTAATTAAATATAAATACACTTAAACTTAGTAATTACGAACGAAAATTTTTATGCACGTATTTTATAATATTTAATAACAAATAATTTATTAAATTTTGTAAAAAAAAAAAAAAAATATTTGTAAATTAAAATTTAAATTAGAACAATTTTTTTCATAAACTCACCAAATTTATTAATTAATAAAATGTTGGAAAATATAAGTAATAAAATTTTATTCATATTGTTGAGTTTGTAAATTAATAATATTTATATTTATTAAAATTTAAAAATATTTTTTTATTTACTTTATTTTAATTGTAACACATGTTTCTTAGATTGTAAATAAAAATACGTAGATCTTTTATCCTCGGTAGTTTTGAACATACTGTTAATTCTAGTCCACTACGTTACGTATATTCTCAAACAAGATACTAATATTTGAATGATATACTGTCGTATTGTCTATAATTACAGTAATATTTAAATGATAAATAGATTGAAAATAATTACTTATTATTCAATATATATTACATACATATGTCATAACAATTAAAATAAATTAAAAATAATAATTAAACTCTTTATATTTTACATGAGGTATTTAAATGCATATCTAGTGTATAGGTGGGGATGTGAGCATGTGTACAAACGTATGCGTTTTAGTATATGTATAATACAAAATTGGATATAAATGCTCATATAACAAGAGATGTGAATGGTTGCTCTTTATTTCTACTTCCTGTTATCTTAATAGAATTTATTAATGAAAAAATTTACTCTCACAGTCGTATTCTTATTGCAATAATTTAATGAGTTGCTATTTTAACATATAATTATAGTTGAAAATTGTTTTATTTTACGCAAAAGTAATAATAATATAAAATGTTAGATATGATAACATTAAATTTTATAATTTTTAATTTTAATATTTTTGTTTGATAATGGAAAAGAATATATATAATATTTTTTAGTAATTATTTATTGAAATTATAAAAATAAAATTTTGATTAAACTAGTAAAAAAAAAATTTAATTTAAATAAAACAATTACAAAAATTTAGTAAAATTAATAAAAAGTAAGTAAATAAATATTAAAAAACTAAGAAAATGTAATTTTATTCAAAATGTATTTACAAAATTAAAAACATGTAATATTTTTTTGCAACTTGTCAGTTACAATGCATAAAAAAGGAATATTACAATACTACATGCAAAGAAGCTACTAAAATTTGTTTAATTAACATTGATTTACAACAATTCCTGATTTTTCCTAAAAACATCGATATATTTTGAAAACTAAACGTCCAACAAAAACTTTAGTCTAACTTAATTTGCTTCACTATAAAATTTTTTAAATAATGGATCGATTATGAACAAATATTTAGGTTTAAAAAGATGTATTTTTTTAATTTAAAGTAAAAAATTAATATCTAATATACATAGAAATGTATTAAAAAGTTTCTTGAATCATGTCAAAAATAGTAAAGTTTTAATAGAATCAATTGATTAGATTTTTTTATAAGCCTTGAAAAATTGCCATTATTTAGGAGCGTGAAACTAGATAAGTCCCTTAATTGTTTAATATAAATATTTTTCGTACATTTTGATTTATTCAATTTCAATATCATTTTCATTTTTTTGTACGCGACTTCTAGAACTTTTTCTTGTAAATTTTAAAAATAGTTCTTACAATAAAAAGGTAAATACCCTAATAACTATTAATATTGAAGGCCCTTCGTCATCAAGGGTTTTCTGTATCCAATTAATAAGATTTAAAATCTCATTGGGATCTCCCGTGCATTTCGGCATATGATCTGACATTTTATAGGGTAACATGCTCGATTTCTTAGGATATTCGGGTGGGTAATCAAATCTTCTTGCTATGCGGTCGTCATGGGCTCAACTTGTCTTGGAGGGGCCACGGGTATAGTAGTTGCGGGAGTTTTCAAGGGTGTAGCGTGAACGCGCCTATGTTAGGGGTTTCGATCATCACTAACTTGGTTGTACCGCCGCCCTATGATCTATTTCAATCCCTTCGGAGCCATTATATTCCTCTTTTCTGTATCTTTACTTTCGCTATCAGTTCTTCAATGCGACGTTCCTTCCTATAAATATCCGAGGTGTCTGATGTGTCAAAGCTTGGCCATCCCTTCAGGTCGATGACGTTTTTTTCATCCACCATATTCTCCCCCGTGTTATTTATGTCGAGATTTGTTGATTCGATATTGACCTCGGCTTTTTATTTACGCACATTGTCACCGCAGACTCAAAGCTATTCTTTTGAGGCCTCGACGTTGGCGAGAAGGTGGTAAGTGACTTCGAATCTCAGTTTCGCTTGCGGTATCCCATTCTCTAGACGCTGTCAAGTTCCAAGATGCTAAGCACGGTTTTAGGTTATGATCGTGCAGCCTATTTCTGCTAAATAATTTAAACCTTTTAAACGTTAGCTAATTAAATAACTATTTCCCTTAATTTTGGAAACAATTCCAGATAATTTATTTGATAAAAAAAAATAAAAATACAAAAATTCAGAACCGGTACGAAAAATTTCGATTAAACCACAGCTCTGTAAAAACAGAATATGAGAACTAGCTTTTTTTACCCTCGAGGATCATGAAATCATTTAAAGAAAAAATAAAATTTATTCACTAATTATTTAGTTAATGATTTTTATCAGGATGTGCTTTGTTCCCGTCAAATTCTGATTCAGACTGTTAATTTTATAAATCAATCAATATTTCAAAAAAATCATATGCATATATTTATATAAAATACTTATAATGGTATGCAATTTTGTAATTACGTTAAGATGATCACGGGTTGTCGTTCTACAGCTCATGGTGGCTTCCTTGATCGATAAATCTCCTTGTCGAAATCTCTTAGTCGCCATTGTTCTTTCGTAACACTCAAAAGATAGTTTACCATATCTTGACAAAAATCCTGGTCACGGCACCAATGTTACGTATTTAATTTATCGCGATGTATATATGTATATATATTTAATTATTAATACGCAATAATTTATTCCAGGTTCGTTTCTGTGGTAGTCGAAACGGTAAAAGCGCCTGGACCTTTTTAAGATTCGGTTAATGAAATAAATAACACAACGATAATTAAGGAATCAAAATATTATTTATTCTGATAAGATAGAAAAAGAGAATGAATGAGTTATATTTATGCTTAATACAATTGATTAAATAAACCGTAGCTCTAAACGTGATCAAATTTAAAGCAAATCATTAGTATGTCGTACCGAAAAAAATATTAAAGTCCCGTTTCTACTGTTCACAGATTTTAACAGAGATATTAACCAGAATATGCTTCAAATGTTAACTCGCTCAAGATTCGAAATCGAATATTTTTCTGTATCAATCAGACTCATCAATTCCCGAATGCCTTATTTTTCTTTCTCGACGCCCCCCCCCCCATTTCGGACTTCGTCACGTATATACTTATAATATACTCTAATAATGACGATTTAGGATTTCGTGTATGTGATTGTTGGCATTAATAACAATAATTATATTGCATACGAGACACCATATTATATTCATTAAAGTTATATTAATATATAAAAAACTACATTTAATTATTGTTTTTCAAATTATTTTATTTAAACATACATAGGTGATATATCAAGAGTTAAACGAGAAATAATATTATTTTTTATAGTATCTCTAGTTATACGTGAATTTTTTATTATTTCAACAACCATCAGGCGACAGTCATGACATACAATCATTAACAACGTATTTTCTGTATTTCGCTGTCTAATTCTTTTTAATGTACCAATACTTCCATATGTTATTATATCAGGAAACTTCAATAGAGATTGAAAATGTTTTGGGATTTCTCTATATAAATAATATGATTAGTCAATAACTAAATATATTTTTATAAAATAGAAATAAAATTTTTTATATTATTTTTAATATTAGAAGCAAA
This sequence comes from Eupristina koningsbergeri, assembly GCA_018907245.1. Lineage (NCBI taxonomy): Eukaryota > Metazoa > Arthropoda > Insecta > Hymenoptera > Agaonidae > Eupristina > Eupristina koningsbergeri. The sequence goes on from JACCHV010000117.1 coordinate 279,059, forward strand.
AAATATCAATATCAGATAAACAGTATAAATATTAAAAAATATAACAATTTCAAATTATATATTTAAATAATAATTACTGATATATTATTTTTAATTGTAATAATGTAATTATATTTAATTCAAAATAAATCTAAAGTATAATAAAAATAAAAAAAATAAAAATAAAGATGAGATATATTTTTTTGATATTTATAAATAAACCACTGAATAAATATTTCAAATGTAGAATATTTATACATGGCTTTTTTTGTTATAATACTTTATGTAAGACCCTATTTTATCACATATTCTTTTTAAATATAAAAAAAAATTTCATATTAATAACCAATGTAACTATATAACTTTTTAAATAATGAATGAAAATGAAATAATTTTTAAAAGTTAAAGAGTATGAAAAAAATATTTAATTAAACAGAAGCAAAAGAAAAAATCCAAACTAAATGATCAAACTAACAATCAAAAAAAATTTTGCTACTGAACATTTTCATTTTTATAAAACTGTAGAAATTAGAGTATTATTGCTTTTTACATTGTTACGATAACTCCCTCAGCCAGAATTGCTTGTCGGCACTGGGTTCGCGAGGAATGCTTATTTTAGGACGAGGAAAAATTCTATGATTGGATTAACAATGTTTTTAATTATAAAAAGTGTTAGAACATATTTCTAATATATAAAATACAATATATGACATAGTTAACAATAAGAAAATGTAAAATTTTACGCACAATGTATAAAAATCAAAGCTGAACGAACAATATATGTAATAATTATTTACGCGGGGAGATATATGTTGCAGTACATATATATATACATATATTATAATTAACACGTGAGGAAATACGAAATATATAGATTTAATTATAAGTGAAGAAATAATATTAGATGTAGTAATTATACGGGAGTTCAAAATACCGATTGGTTCGATTTCTATTAGACTCTCATTCAGGATAGATACTGTTTTACATAGATTTTACATGTATACGTTCATGCTCATGTACATTCACGTATACTCACATACATACATGTATATATAAATGGAGAACGTGGCGGAACAGAAGGAGGTTATTCCCCCTTTCTTTTGTCAGATCGACTACTTTGTGCTTGGTATTCATTGAGACGAAGAGAACAGTCCGAAAAAGAAATCAGTTACCTCACACCTCGGGGTTGTGGACATCATGGATGCCCTAATGCTCATGCTGGTTTGACTACCTCGCATCTAACTCAATCAGGGTCAGGATAATTCTGTCGATACTTTGAACCGACTACCATATGCTCTCAGTGCAGAACAATGAGAAGGAAAGGGGTGAGAAATATCAAAGATTGTAAGTATGAAATTTGAGCGCTTACACCTTCAGCTCTATGTACCTAAAAAAATACTTGGGCTTAGATGTTGGTGGAGTAGCGTGCCAAGGTGAGTCAAAAGATAAGTAATGACTAGCCATGATAGGGTAGCGTAAGTGTTTTTATGCCTGTGTGTCGGAGTGGTCAAAGGGAGTCAATGGGCTCCGAAAAAAACATCATCCATGTCTACCGCTATGTAGCCGTTAGGTTAGGCAAGAATGGGGCTAGCGAGAGTAGGAATTTACTACTGTACACTTTTGAGATTCTAAGAATTTTTCACTTAATTGGTATTAAAATCTAATTATATAGGGTATTATAATAAATACCATGACAGTTCGTTTAATTGTAAACTTTTAATGTTTGATTATCGATAAAGTTATGGCAAGATAAAATCTTGCTTTAATCAGGTCTAACTACAACGTTATTAAATTAAAAATATTATGCTCATGCTTGATGAAAGTAATAAAGCATAGAGTTAAACTACACGAATTACAGTATAATAATAAAATTATATTTAATTAATATACTAAAGAAATTGATAAATTAAAGTAAATTATTAATTAATCGCGTAACAAGAAAATAATGCATATGTACGTTATAATATAAATTAATTCTCCATGTATTTCACTTTTTTATTACTTTTACTTGTTTAACTTAATTAATACTATACTTATATACTTCTAATTAATTTTCTTGTTTCTATTAAAAGTTTAAATTTCGAACGTTATATTTTTTCAATATAATCATTTATTGATTTGTTTACAAAATTAAAAAAAGTAACATTTTATTTGTAGTTTAATATTTAACTTAAAACTTTATCTAATGTAATAAAAACGAATGTCTATACGGAAATGATTTAATAGCTTAAATGAATAATGAAAGTTTAGAATATTAATTGTAGCATCTTGATAGCAATACTATATAATAACATATCTACTTTACTTGATTTAGTCTGTCGACAAAAAATACTAAATTAAAATTTAGTTTACACTGTTCATAATGAAAGGTAAATTTTAATTTATAAAATGATATTCACCACGGATTATTTGAATAGGATCGTAATGAAAAATCTGTGAATAATGTTATACAGTAATTAAAATCTGGATAATTATATAAATTAATTTTTTTATATATTTATAATAATTAATTTTAAGATGTTAAATCAATATACTTCTGAGTATGTAGAAAAATTATGATATGCCTTAAAATTCACTTGTTCTAAATAAGTCAATTAACAACTACCGTGGAAAAATGTTCCGCTTGCGCAAATATTATTCTCATTACAGAAAAAAAGTTTAGACATCACCTAATCGATTGCATAGATTATAATCAATTAAAATTATTTATGAATAACTTTTCACGACAAAAAAAAAAATAAATTTGTAAATTATTTAATAACTTATCTGGACAAATTACAAGGAAGCTTTCAGACAGTCGAGAGAGGTGACAAAGAAACATCTCCTCTGATATTTATTACAAAAAATTACCGATGATTTAACAAGACCAGAAGTATACATGTTTGTTAGTTATATATTACTGATTGAATAAAAGGCTATGTATTCAAAACAAACATATACATATATCTCATTCCAAGTCACAAAAACATAGAGAAATTCTATTATTTATATCATCTTTACATATGCATACATATCTAGTTTAAATTTCTTCTACTGTCTTATATTTTTAGTATTTTAATATATAAAATTTACAATAAATACAGTATAATAATGCCCTTTCTCTTCAGCTATTAAACCTTTAATTACAACAGAAAAGTGAATTAACTCTTTGCTAACAATATTTTTTTACTTATTTATCTATTTCTTTATTTAAAATCTATAAGATGTAATAGTAGAATTCTAGTTCCGATTATATGTTAAATATTGTACTTTTTCACTTACATACTGTTGCACAATTACATTTAAATATATATATATTTATTTTATATTGCGCAAATATAGCTTATAGTTCTAAAATAAATTATTAAAATAATATGTATTAATAGATTTGATTTGTATTGGCTGTTTAAGCTCGCAAAATTAACGAACTAATAAATGAAAAGTATTTTACTTTTAAATATCATTGAATTCAACTTTCTACGATAATAGACAGACGACTGCACAAGGTCATCATATTAATCTATTCATCGGTCAAATTTCAATGTATTTATTGCAACTAAAACAAAAAGGTATGAGAATATGAATTAAAAAATAATTAAATGTGTTACGTTATATAATTTTAAATATTAATAAAGGCCTTAGTAAAAGCGAGGAAATATTTCATTGAAACGTTGGCACAACACAAACATCAGTGTTTAATTTCTTATTTGCACCTCAAAAAGGATCTAAGTTTATCAACAAGCTCAAAAATGGAGGGTGTATTATATAATCATTAATATTCAAATAATTGAATTAAAAAAATTCAGTGTGTTATATTGCTTAACCTTTAATTTATATTTTTTCTTAAATTATGTTTTTATTATAATACTGTATCGACTACTCTTAAAATATTCTTAAAACGTTTAAAAATTTTTTCCGATAACTAATGTTAACTCTTTGTTGAATATTTGAATTGAATATTTGAGCTTTTAAAATTTTGTATTCCGAATATAGTTAGCATCGGTACAGGCGATTACTATATAATTATATATGACAACGAATTTAACAAAACTATATACGAATTTGAATTAAGACTACACATTGTCATTTTCTCACATAAAACCTATCAATGAGAATTTTTTTGTCATACATGTGGAGCTACTATCTGTTTTTTAACCAAAATTATTCGTGTTACTTCTACTTAACCGTACATCTCAAAAATTCATACAATTTTCAATCCGTTTTCATGAAAAAAGAATCAGCATGCTATGCATTTACTTCTAGCCAACACCCATTTACATACTGCTAATTTCGATTGTTGGTCATATCTGTCTTTTTCATAAATCCGTCTTCGAAACATCCATAAATTTTCATACAATTTTATACACACAATCAGTAAATACATAAATACTATTATAGTTATGATATGTAGTATATCTATACTGCATATGAATTCAACGATCTATATATTACGTTTAAATATTCATGGATTTACATACGTAAGGAAACGTACGCGCACAAACATTTATGTTTTATATTTAAAGTGAATCAACGTATACTAGATTGCATTAAAAATTTAGACATAAAAATACTTATATTGCAAACTAATTGTATAATATATTAATAAAATGTTGTATTTATTATTTGTTTTTTGGAATTAATTAATAAATTATTTTTATTTTTACTTACGAATATTGTATTTTCATTTTTTAAAAGGTATACAGGTTATTTTTCTCTCTTTTCCTTATTCTAAGCTAAATACCGACTAAGAAATTAGAAAGTTATTTAATAAAAATTAAAAATATTAAATGCCACACAAAACCATTAAAATTTTTATATAAAAAACATTTTTATTATGTATGCATTTAATGTATATTTATTATCCTATTAAATTATTAATTATTAATAAAATGTTATCATATTAATTTTATATTAATAATACCGTTTTGATTTTGCTGATGCCAAGCCAGTATTACAAATATTATTTGACCAATTTTGAGACATTTCGAAATTATAATGTACAGGTGATGCCGAATTACTTATTATTGGATATAGCAACATAATTGGTATATTTGAAAATTGTTCATCAGGAATTTGCATTTTTGAATAGCATTTCACACAAACCGTTTTTTTACAAAGTCGGCAATTTTGACCCCAAGGACCAAGTAATCCAAATCGAGTCTTAAGACATAGAAAACACACTTTTCGTTTTTCTACATCTTCTTTTACTTGTCCATCTGTTGGAAGTGACTCCAACTCTGCTTTTGTAAGAACACTACGTATATGAGCTATTTCTTCTAGTGTTAAAGAAAATTGGTTTTCCAATAGCACGTCCTCAAAACTAGAATGCGTACTCTATAATTAAAAATCAATTACTTAAAGGAACTGTAACATATTTAAAATTAAATGTTAGTTCTTAAAAAGAAAAAGTACTTTAAAGTATATAAAATTAAAATAACAAGAGTTATATATTGGAAAATTGACTTTTAGGCTTTTTCATGATCTTTAATAGGAAAATATGATATTAAATTTCTTTTTTTTATAAATTAAACTTAAAAATAAGATAAAGAAAGATTCCAGTTTCCGACAAAAATAAAAAGTTTTCAATGTGACGTGCAACCGAAAGTTTTGAAGAAAAACCTAAAATAATAAATAGCAAGAAGGTTGAAAGGTTAGAGTAAAAATAGTAAAAATAAATAGCTGTGACTGGAAATATAATAAAAGTGTAAATCAAATTAAAAATTATTGTGAAGAGAAAAAAAGTATAAAAATGTCGTAAAAAATAAAAGTTAGGTTAGTGGAAGATAAATGAAGACAGATGTTGTTGGAAGTATCAAGAGAAAAATAAGTTGTGCCAATCATTATTAAACGAAAAAACATAGTTCAGTAGGCACATAATAATAAAGAAAAGAAATAAACTACATAAAAGAAGAAGAAAAAATAGAAAATGAAGAAACTAAAGACTTTCTAAAGATGATAAAGATTGATTAATTGATTAAGAATAGAAATACAATACAATTAATATTGATTATATATTTATTTATAGTAATTAAAATGAATATGATGGTTCACGAGAGACTTTAATGAAAATGAATGAGCACGAGTTAAGAATAAAAAGCATGGATTTAAATCAAAGATCATTGTTGTTTCTCTTGCTCAAATAGATGATTAAAGATGGCTAATTTGAAATGGATGAGTAATTAGGTATTTTGTAAGTAAGATGACACTGAATTTCAGGGCAATGTAGAGGTGACATGGAATGAGTTCTTTCATAAAGGTAAAGGGAGGAATGTTAAAAGGAATCATAGAACCACAGACTGGCTTACTCAAAATATGTACCTAACAGTAAGACAGCAGATAGCCAGACCCAGCTGTGTTAAGTAACTTCCTCATAAGACATATGGCAAAATACATAAGGTTTCCTATAGTTGTAAACCAGTTCAAATCAAGTCTGTATGGGATGATGTGATCATTCCTTTTCACACAATAGATATATTGAATTCTAGTATTGACTAGTCTTTGGAGTTTTGTATAAAGTTCGTCCAATAGGTCTTTGTAAACTAATGAATAATAATCGATGATGGAAAACAACAATATTGAAACCAGATTTTTATACAATGCGAAGCTCGTGTTCTTTCTGAAATAATTTAGTCTGTACATTATCATGTTGGCATGTTTTCAGAGAAATCTGCTAGTGTACTAATTATGCAAGCACTTTGATCAGGAAGCAGAGAAGTGAAATAGGGTGATAATCTGATAGTGGCCGGGGATAAGGAAGCTTAGCTAGTGCATAAACAATAAACTTTTTCCAGATTCTAAAGACACGGGATTGACTCAATGCAAGATTGAAAATGCGCGCTAAAAAGAAGACAATGCAGACAGTGATTTCTGAATCCCTGAGAAATGCTGCCACTTCCCTTTGAAATGGTGCTAAATTACGCCATGTCAGATCTCATATTTGCCTGCGAGATCGCTCTATAACAAAATGCTATAGAAAAGTCATAAAAGACATGCATCCACTGATAGAGACAGAGAATAATCCTTTAATGTACTATATGTTTGGCAAAAACCTATAGAAAGATGGAAGCTTACCCTACAAAACCGTCTATATAACCGGTCTTTCAGTAATGAGTTTACAAATCTCCTTTAAAAACCAAGGATGATATTTATGTCGCAGTGCAACAGTTATAGCTGGTGTAAGATGATCGATAGCTTCAGTCACATAATGTTTGAGTATAGTGATGCAATCAGTGAGAGAGAAAGAGATAGATAGATAGATAGATAAAACTTTATTTCTGTACATTGTGTTGTACAAAAAATACAATAGATGTATCAAATAATTATAATATGATATAGAACATGTAAATGGATAAATATATTGAACGTAATACTATTTAATAATATACAGACAGTTACACTAATTAAATCTTACAATTAAAATTCACATGTATTTATAAATACAATTCAAATGTATTTATCGTCTCAAGAGCAAGTATATGAGTACGTACTTTCATCTTGAAAGCCTGAAAATTATTGATTTCTCTTAAGAAAGGTGTCAAGGAGTTCTAAAGGTAAACAGTATTGATATGGAAAATTTTTCTGAATGCCTGAGTTGAAAAGGAAAGAATATCTAGAGGTGTCGCATGTCTCCTTATAGAGCGAATAGTTACTTTAAAATCAAAGAATGTTAAATAAGGCACGTGAATTAAGATTTAAAATCTTCAAAACAAGGTACAGTGAAAAGTACTGTTTACGCTCAACAATAAACTACCACTGTATTTCACGCCTATAAAGAGAAATGTGCTTGTCCCCTCTCACACCATAAATTTAATATATACCGGTGTTGATGAGACTGCAGTTGTAGGTCAAATTCATCAGTAGCATTGCAGTGGACCAATGAGCAGTAGTCAATAATAGGAAATAATAAAGACTGTATTAGATGCTTGTGCGGCCTGAAATCAGTGCTTTTCCTAAAGAAGTTTAGCCTATACATCAATGTATGTGCTTTATTGTACATTATAGAGTCATGCTCTTTCCAGTTTAGTTTAATGTTAAGTATGGCTCCAAGACTGTGCAGAGATTAATCAAAACCAATCCAAATATCTCCTATAGTCATGTATGTCTTGGTTTTAATACCCAAGTTATTTATAAAACAAGGAGAGCCAATAACTATGGCCATAGGTTTAGATAGGTTCAGTTAAGGTAGTTATTTGCGGCCCAGTGCATAATTCTGTCAGAATTTTTAGTCATAATTAAATATGCATTAAACTCTTCAAGGGGGCATTGACAATAGATTTTGAGGTCGTCAGCATAAAAAAGGTATAATGAGGTATGTGTTGATGTCATTAAAATAGATAAAGGATAATAGAAGTCCAAGGATAGAGCCTTGTGATACGCCATGGTTAGGGCCAATAAAAGATGATAGCGTACTATCTATATCAAGAACAGTCTATTCCCTACCTGAGAGTTAAGATACAATCCAGGTTTGGAGAGGCAGAAAGACGGGAAATTATAGAAGAGCTTAGCATTGTCCACCGTGTCAAATGCTTTACTAAAATCGAATATTGTAAAAATTCTGAACTTTCTCAGGTCATTGCCACGTCTAATGTCGTCAGTTAGTTTGAGAACATCAATCTGTGTAAAGTAACCAGTACGGAAGCCCGTTTGAAAAGGGTCAGGAAACATCCGACTTTTAAAGTAGTCAGTTAATTGTTTGCGTACTAGCCACTCTACGGCTTTAGACAGGAAAAAGAGAAGAGATTGGGACTGATAATCCGTTAGAGCGATTTGATTGATTACCTTGCCCAGAGCACCTACAATAGACATTTTCCTGAGTGAAGGGAATCGAAACTCACAGAATGATAAGTTACATATTCTATGAATGATGGGTTCTAATGCAGGCAATGCTTTCTTTATCACTGTCTGCGGAATGTCATCAATAATAACAGGGATATCGGAATTATAGGAGACACTAATAAAGTATTCATGAAATTTGTCAGCGATAAAAAGTGGTGATGAGTTAGATTTAGAAGATGTTATGCCCAGATTACATAACTCTTTCCATATAGCGATGGGATTTGCAAGAGATGAGAGGTGAGTGAAATAATATTTATCTCGCCTACTCAATCTTGGAGTACCAGGTCGTGTGCATATAACTGTAAGTCAGAGGGTAAGCGAGAGCGGCGAAAGCGCCTATACAATCTATTTTGCTCCTTCAATAGAATATTAAAATCTTCAGTAACCCACGAATGTCGTTTTCTTTCATAGGAGTCAGGAGTAATGACTTTTAGTGAAGCAAGTTTATCAATGGCTTCAGTTATACATGCCGATAGCGATGAAATATAGGTTTCCATTTTTGCCTAGGATATATTTAATAGGTTTTTAATTAGAAGATAGTTTAGTAGATCATTATAGGAACAATACCAGCAACAGAGACCTCACAAAATAGATATTCAGGTTTGCCGAACTTCCCATTCCCTATGCTAACAGAAAAATCAATGACAGTTATATATAGTGAAATGTATACGTAGAGAGCAACTCCACACTCTTTTATATTTCTATCTCGACTGAATAACCTATAGTTCTACGATATTGTCCATCACCTTAACATCCAATCAGGTCTCGGTGACAGCTATTATGTGGAATGTGGCTATTATGTAAGATCCAGAAGACAAAAAATACCTTACTACCCCAATGTGACTCTTGAAAGAGTTTATATTGCAGTGGCAGTACCTCAGACCTCTAGATAAGGACTCTGAGGAAGAAGAAAACGAAGTAACAGTACTAGAGTTTTTGAGCGGTCTAGGAGCAATGATAGAGGTAAGAGCGAAATTAGATTACTTGAAAAACATCAAAGTGATTGCAATAGAAATGGCACCATAGTTGTTAGACTTTAAGACAGAGAATTCATCTTAACTGAAAAATTGTCCAAGTCAACTTAAGATAAGATGGTGATTGACCTTGTTCCATTTTTCTTCCTAACAAAAACCTTGTCATCGCAGAGAAAGCTAAAAAAATTCTTTTTTTTAGCTACTAGGCGCGTAGCAATACGTAGATGGTAACATTCCTTTGTGAGATACTCATTACAATTGATGAAACCATGATTGCGGGGGAGGCAGAACTTTTGTTTCCATGAGAAGCTACTCATTGAGAAAGGACGAATGAAATTTACCTTTGATTATTTTTGCCTCTATGAGAAAGTGCACTAGAGTGTTCGAAGAAAGCATCATCAGGAGGGAGAGGGAGCGTCCCTGCTGTCCTTCACGGTCGTTATTGATGTTTCTAGGTCTTAATGCCCTGGCAGTGACAATATCCCGACAATTGATGGTAGGGTCGAGAAAGAACAGCAAGTCATACGCAAGTAGCATGTGGTTGGTGGTACTGTCATAATGCAAACTAGATATGATTATTGTATGACCTCCTTTGGTTTGTTTCCTTTTGACCTCTTAAATTTCAACTCGTAGCGATGATAATTCATTTGTGGTCATAGTAGAGGATACGTCAAGCAGCGCATTCTCCTTACTATTGTTCTCAAGTTCTTTCGTGGTATTTCTGATGACGAAGACCTCACTCTTCACGCTGGTCATGCGTTCGGGCATGTTATCAAGCGTGGAGAATTTGGTTTCAAATGACGCCATTCTAGCTTCAATAACCTCCGATTTTTTGGCCCAGAGGTTAGTTGTAGTAATTAATATTTGAAGTTATTTTTTGATTTTTGTTTGTCTAGTGTCGACAGTTTTCAGCTTCCTCTTAAGGGTATTTAAGAATATATCAAGATGAGTCTCAGTTTGTGGAGACTGAGGAGAGGGTACGGTCATGGCTTGAGATCATAGATCTCTAGTAGACGAGGTAGAATATAGCAATGAAGGTTTAAAGATAGATCTACAGATAGCAGCAACAGAATCAAGGAGCAGTGAAAAATAGGCGTCATCGTTCCAAGTCATATTTATTTTTAGTTTTGAGTTTTTTAGCTTTTGGCCTTATTATGATAATCTACCGATAATGTACCGTCGGTTGATAATAATAGCGAACAAAAGGTAATTAATAAAACATTGGCTTGGTGATATTATACACCAACAGGTGTTGGTATAGGAGATAAATTAAATACCGATCTCAACCAGAGTGACCATTTAACATATAAACTGTTTGATGTTAGAAAAAAAACCCATATAAAGAATGTACAGAAAGCAGAAAAGAGAGAATGAAGTCTCTAATGTGAAATAGCAGAAGGTTGTAAATAGAGATAACAACTGACCTGTAACAAAAAATTCGGCAGACCCAAAAAACCGGAGCAGTTTATGAAGTAGAGAGACGTAATAAGAAACGAAATTGGCGGTACTCATCTGGTAAAGAAAGAGAGATGGAGAAAGAGGAGTAGGGGGGAAAAAAGCAAAAACTATCGGTAAGATTTTAAAGAAATTGAACGCCGAGAAAATGTAAGGAAGGCGGAATAATGGTATGAAGAGCGAATTAGCGCTATTAGGAATGAAAATAAAAAACGATAGAGAATAATAAAAGAGATAAAGAAAATGATACAACGGAAAAATTAGCAAGATTACGGAAAAACTCAATGGTATGGTTTATAAAAAATAAAACACAAAAAAGAAGCTTAAAAAAGAAATGAGCATGAGACCAAGGAAGAAAGAAGTAAAGGTAGTAGATAAATACATATAATTTTACAATATTAAACCCTTAAATGATAAAATATAAATCGTTCTCCAATTATTATTTTAAATTTAAATTATTTTTTAAAAATATTATTTTCGTCAGTTGAGTGCACTTATAAATATATTGATATTTTAATTAATTTAACTATAATTATTACCAATAAAAAATATTTACTCACTAATTTTATATTACACTAAATTTTTATTAACATTATTATATTATAATAATTAGCTATATAACAATTTTAGTACTTTATGCTTCCTGTACAAAATTAAAGATAAGAGTGAAATTGAAATTTATCATTTTTAATTTTATAGACAAAATTCAAATAAATTCTTGATAAAGTACCGTTATTTCATTAAATAATGGTCTCGTCATTTTAACAAAACTAAATAAAAATGCTCGATATTTCTGAAATTAAGAAATACAAATAATTTCGTAATTTCGGAAATATTGTTACAACATTTGTACATCATGTACTTATGTAATCATATAACTATTATTCAAAATATTTTCTATCGACAACGTAATGAGCACAATATTCCAATTATTTCTACAAATTGAGTGTTTATCCGAAATTCATATATATAATTTTGTATAAATAAATCATATATCATTTATAATAAATTTAAACGTGGCCATAAACATACTCGGGCGTTGGTAATAACTTTAAATTTTAGATTTTTATAGAAAAAAGATTTTTTAATCTATTTTCTAGATTAACGTGGGAATTCATTTTTTGCTATATATTTAGATTTTTATAATTTAGTGTTACTTCATATATTAATATAAGAAATAAAATTAAATTTATTACAATTATTATGAGATTATCTAATAAAAAAATTTTAAGAAAGAATTGATTAACCCTAAATTAATTTTTTGTTATTTGTTAATTTACATTAAAATGTATATATAAGGATAAGATTGTGCTATTAAAACGTTATTTTTTAATAATTATTTGTTAAATAATTATTTTAAGGCTTATAAAAAAATCTAATCAATTGATTCTATTAAAATTTTGTAAATATATTTGAAATAACTAAATCTACTTTTATACAAAATTTAAAATGAAAATGTCGTTTTAATATCAATATATACAAAAAATCGCGGAGGTAAAAAAAAAACGTTGCAAAACGACTGCCATCATAGTGACCCGTGGGTTACCTGTAAAAGAAAAAATTTTTTATTGCATTAAACTAAATAAAATTCTATATACTGTGAACCTCCAGTTTTTTAAAATTCCAAAAATTGATAAGATAGTAGCGTTTAAATAAAAACTACTACTTTTTCGTATACAAAATTCGCAATTTTTGAAGTATCAAAAAATTGGAGTTTACGATATGTAAAAAAGTGTTTTGTGCAAGATCACAAAATTTTAAATTAATCGCATGATTTTACTTCATGATAGAGAATGGCAGTCATTTTTTAAAATGTAGGTTTGAGATAAACATATTTAAAGTTTGAAATAATGACATTTACGTTATAAAAGAAAATTTTATACTTACAGTTAATTTACTATTTTCGGTCCATATAATTCACCTTCTTCTTGCTAATAAAACTGCATTTGTTCAACTATGGCTTTTTTATGAGCTGTCTCCTTAGAAGACTATCTGTGTCATTTCTCAGCCAACTTTAAATGCTCTGTATCACTTTTGTCAATATAATCCATAGTTCGTTGACCAATTTTTATTCCCATTATTTTAAGAATATGCATAACTAACTGTATACAATTTATTTCATAAGTTCTACAAATTTTTTGGCAAGCCTCTATGTAATTAACACCACACTGAGAAGTTATATTTATTTCAAATACTAACCAAATGATTTTGATTCATAAAATTCAATTTTTGATTTGCAATGTTTACATAAAATGACAACACTAATTGTCGAAAATACATATAAAAGTAAAGAATAAAATAAGTGATTTTTTTAACAGTTATTAATGTACTTTTCTTTAAACTCAAGTTATTTAGCAGCTTCACTTGTGCACTCCGTATTATTTTTCAGTTTAAATATTGTGATGTTCCCGTCACTGATATAATGCGTATATTTCACGTTATAATTTTCAATTGATTGCGTGAAACGTTTTTCTAATACTATCAACTTTCATTTTTACAACTAATCCTTCATAATTTGCATTGCAATCATAGTCATTTAATAACCATTCTTCGTAACTTTCTAACTTTTCATCTTTTTATTGTTCCAATTTTCACACACTGTATAATAAATTGATTTTACAGTGGTATCAATAATTTTTTTTCTGTATTTTCCAACTAGAGTAGTAACACCAAATCGCGAATTATGCCCACGTTTTTTCCACGTACCACCTCTAGAAACTGTTAAATTTATATTTTAACTTTTTTTTAAGTGTTTGTTTTTTTTCGGCAGTATTTTTATAGATTATTTATATATTGATTCAGCGGTGATCCAAACATTTTTAAAACATCTCTCAAAATTTTCGAATAAAATGTTCTGGATAAATCCATTAATCCACAAAAAAGATTCGATACATTATTTTTATTACCTATAAATCTCATCACAAGTACAATATGATGATTTATTTAATAAGCTGTTCCAAATTTTAGGTAAGATTCTATATAATTAATACCATACTTATATGTCATATTTATTTTAAATGTTAAACTCGTTAAGCTTAATTCCGAAAATTCTATTTTTGATTTCCAATATTTACGTAACACAATATCATTAATTGCAGGAAATACATAGAAGTTTAGAATATAATAACTGTAATTTTTTATTAACAGTTATGGAGGTATCTGCTTTCCACTCAAATTTACTAAAACTTGCATTTGTAAACTCCATACTATTCTCCAATGTATGTTTAATTCTACAGAATTTTCTCTTCGTACTTCTTGATCTCTGTAATGGATTTAATGATGAACCATTTTTTACAACTTTTTCACTTATTATGAACCTTTTATGAAAACTATAATGTTGTTTTGTACACTATTCAAAATGAAATGAAGTGAACATTTCGTGTACGTGAAACTGTACTACACTTTTCTACCTTTTACCTCTGAAAATAATTTTAGATGCACCTATACCTTATTTTACTGAATTATAAACTTACCTTTCTAAATCTTACAATTTTTATGTGATTTATAATAGTACTGACGCAATATAATAAGTACAGCTGTTCAGCGCGCAATCCTCGGCGTGAAACATCGAGTACCTGACTGTAGCTATTAGGCTGCCATTTTATAAATATTTATGGTACTGCTATAAAATTATGGGAAAACATTTTTGAAATAATATATTATTAAAATGTGCAATGAATGTTAATTTTTCATAAATTGAAAAATAAATATTAATTTACTTAATAAAAGATATACTAATTATTTCGTAATAGACCAAAAAATTAATGAAAACGGTACTATAAAAATAAGTAAAAAGTCACAGATACTGATAGAATATATCGCTTTTTACATAACACAATGAATCGATATGATTTGAGATATCTAATACAATGAGAGATGGTCTAACAGCTCTGCATAAATATTCAGTTGTTCTTCTATATATCTATATATCTGTATATTAGGAATATATATATTTATATATATATTCCTCAGATTTTAATATAGAAATAGAAATATTATCCTTAGACTCGGGAATATAGAACATCATTGGAAGCTAGTGAATGAATTAATCTATCTATCTAATATCAACTGAATTGTTTTTATCTGTAAACAATATAAAATCATAAGACCTAAAAGTATCTCACTTACAATTCTACAAGGAGTTAATTTTTTATTGGCGACACTCTTACTAGATTATTCAAGTTAATATACAAATCAAATACACACTGAAACTAACAAATTTCTTTTTTATATTAAAAATTGACAGAATACAATATTATTTACAATATTGCATAGAAAACATAAGACATTATTGTCTTGTGTTCTTTATATTTAAAATTATGGAGATTATGGGATATATATTAAAAGCAGTATACTAAAATTAGAGTTTCTGCACTATAGATAATATGTATACCAATTAATAAGTCTGTCGACATGGCACAGGGTATGTTTGTGGACTATATACAAAATGTAATGGATAATGTAGGATATATTAAGAATATATATTATTGATGATAATAATTTTCAACATTCATTTGTCAAATGAGAATTCTTTCTCAAATCGGTAACGGGCTAGTATTTCCAAGACGATCTGATTTTTATTTAACGAATTTTTAATAAATATTTCATATGTATTAATTCCTTTTAAATTAAAAAAAAAAATCAAATACTATTTATGTATAATATATAAGTACATTAATGTAATATTTCATATATATATTTTTTCAATAAGTTAAATTAATAACATTTACAATTTATGAAAGTAATTAATTTTAATTTTTACAATAATTTATTTTAATATTCTGAGTTGCATTAAGAATATATTGAAATAATAAATATTTTATTACATGCCATAAAATTAGTACTCTTAAATATTTATTAATATTTATACTTATTGGTATTACGTCTTTTTAAACTTGTATCATATTTATATTTCTTATATATATAGTTTTTATAAATAATCAAAATTAAGTATGATTATTAGATTCTTTATTTATCATATAAAAAAAAGAAATAAATCTAGATATTTTAATTTATGCAATATTTCATTCTTTTATTAAATTATTTTATACATTTTTTAAGCATTCTGCATAACCTCACATTTATCTTTATACATATTTTTTTAAAATAGTTATTCCTTAGTATTATCTTATTGAAAGTATTTCTATTTTAAACTTTTAATCAAAACAGAAAATATCAAGTCATAGATGATTAACAAATATATTAATATAATACTTCAAAAATCTTTGAATTAATATCTATTATTTATAATGCTTATTAATTAATTTTATTTACCATTATTATTTTTATGTGTCTATTTTTATAATCTTGATTTGAAATTGTGAAATGATTCGGAATTCTGTATATTTATTTATCCTTTGTGGTTTACTGTCTTCAACGTATTGATCAATAAAATTTTGTCCAAACAGATCCTGTTCTTCTAAATACAGAGAAAATTCGAGATAAACTATTCGTTTCAATTTATTGCCTATTACACGCATTGTAAAAATGAAAAAAAATTTTTATTTAATTTATATAAATAATATTATTAAAATAATATTAAATTGTTGCTTTCTAATTCCATGTTCATTTTATTTGATGCATTAACTAAATATATTCGATTACATGAAAAAATCAAATTATTGTTACAAAATTTTTACTGTAAATTTTTTATAATTTTGTTATATTAACTTAAATTGAAAAATATAGGCATTAGAGTTTTTATATTAATTAATTTATTAAGATTCTCTCTTCAACTCATATTTATTGATCTGTAAAAACATGGTAAGTCTCATATTGTGAATCCATCCGAATATTTGATATACTTACGGCTTCTGCGCAATGAATTTAAATTTATATATTCTATTTATAAGATTTCTCTATTAAATACTTTTAAATATTTTTAAAAAAGCTAAATAAACGTATCCAAAAATATATTATAGTCATACATGAAAAATAATGTTTTTAAGTAGATATTAAAAACTATAAAAATAGATAATTATATTTTGTATTAAATTTAACGAGCGTATTAATTTAATTTGATTTAACCAACATGTTATATTTTTTAATTGTAAATTTTTTTATAAAATTTTACTGTAATACTTTAACATTCTTAACTAAATATTTTCCAATACATTCAGATCATATCGTAAAATGAAAAGTCCGAGTAATCTGTTAAAAAATCAAAATTATAAAAAGTAGAATAACTCTAATTGAGAAATTATATACTTAATCCATGTTCATCAAATGTTACCACTTTAGTTGATTTAATGCAAATATATTTCACCATGTCACCAAATCACAATAGAGAGGAGAAGACAAAAAGTTATAAAAACGACCAGAATGGTGAATAAATTGTTTTTTCCATTTCAACCAAACACTATTTAAATTTACATTAAATCATTAACTTTGCAATAAAATTACAATTAAAATTATTGTCTGTGCAAAAATTATGTACACCTAGGATCTTCAGGTATTCTCGATTAAAATAATCTGGAATGGTAACATATGCTGCCGAATAAATTCAATCAACATACATCGTCCTTTCAATTTAAATAAAAATTTATTACCCTTTACACCTTCACGAAAAAACACAAGTTCGATTACCATGTAAGATATAATTATAATATTCGACATATTTTATTTCAACATTGTAACTCATTTTACGATAACAATATTTTTTAAAAAGTACTCTTACCGATTTCAAGTAAAATCATTTAAATTCAATATAGTTGTAAATTCTATACAGTTACTTTTATATTTATTTTGAATTAATAGTTTTTTCAAGATCAATAGTTTAGTGTCAGTATTCTTTTAATAGTATAATTGTGATATACATGGTCTGTCCCCGAAGTATCGAGTTTTTTTTTCATTTGGCGAATATTAGTTGCAGTGATTTGGGGGGGGGGATCTTAAAACATAAACAAAATCTTTTCCCTTTTGTCCTTTTTTTTATTTTTTCGCTAATTAGATGTGGCACGATTTAACTTCGTGCGAAAGGTATTTTTCGATTATTTGACACGGCAGGCTGAAGTGATTTGTGGAAAAACACTACGCGAGAATGTTTCGTTTAAAGATTCTACAAAAAAAGAAAGAAAACACTTACCTTTTTTAATGAAATATTATATATTATTGAACTTATAAACAGTTTGGAATAAAAATTTAAAATTGCTCAAAATAATTTTCTCCTGCATCAACGCATTTACGAAGATGAGTTTTTACAGTTCTCAAAAATAGTCTGAAACTCTTGAGCTTTGATGTTTACGCAAATTTTTTGCATTTCTAAATTTTTTTGCACTGTATAATGCACCGAAGATCGCATTAAATTTAGTTTTTCCGCGATTGCTCTAACTGTTAATCAGTGGTCCGAATTTAAAATTTTTAGCACGCGGCGGGTATTTGTAGTGATTTGAGAGGTTTTTGGACGCCCAAATCGAAACTCGTCAATGATCTTTTCCGGATTCTCTTTAAAAGCTCTGTGTTATTTTTTACATTGCGATTTTAACATACAATGATGTTCATAACCTTGTTGTAATATTTAAATGTTTCCACACTGTTTTTTTAAGTTGAAAACAAAATTATATCGCGTAATGCTGTTCCTCTAATTTATTCAACGCGTCGTGTCCAAAAATCATAAACACTCTTCGCGCGAAGTAAAATCGTGCATATCTAATTAGTGAAAAAATAAAAAAAAAGGACAAATGGCAAAAGATTTTTTTCTACATACTTAGATTCCTCTCAAATCGTTGTGACCAATATTCGCCAAATGAAAAAAAACTCGATACTTCATGTACAAACCATTTATATAATTTTTTTTGGGAAACTAATATTTTTCACTATTTATTATATTATAAATTGAGTAAAATGTATAAATTTTGTCTTTAAAAATAATAAGATTATGATAAATTCAATATAAAATAATCGTAATAATAGCATAATAATTTATATTAATAATTCATTGATTAGCATCAATCATGGTACCATTAGCGTATTGTTAGTATGAATATCTAAAAAGTTTATGGGCTTATTAGTTCTAATGTCTTCTGAAAAATGGAGATGATTATTGTAACTATTAAAACTATTCAAAACAAAATCTATTTCATTTTCTTCTATACAAGTTAAAATATCATTTATTTATCTAAAAAAAATAATGTGTACGTTTATATTTATATTAGTAGGTATTTTTAGAACTTAAATCAATCATTATAATATCTAATACTAAAGGTGAAGTGGATAGTCTGTGGGGGTATAATAAATTGACTTACAGCATTTGTTAAAATACTTACAGTTTATGTTACATAATTATTTTTGTATTTTTTGTCTTATATACTTACAGTCTAACTAGATATCAATAATTCATCTAATAATAAAATACAGAACACTTTTAATCGTATAATTAAAAAAATGTAGATTATACATTGATAGTTACTGTTAATATTTTGTAAGTTTTTCTAAATAACTAAAATCAAGTTAAAAAAATATTTGAAGCCACCAATTATCAGCCTGAACAAGTTGCGAAGGTCTATTCGTTGATGTTACGCTTTGCTAATTTAATTATATATATATACTCTTTTTGTATACATAAAAATTAAACTTTATTTTATATTAACTTTATTTTGTATTATTATATATAAAGTTATTATAAACCTTTATTATAAGTTTATATTAGAAGCAATTAATAATATAAAATGTTGTTATTAAGTTATTATCTTATTATTAATAAAAAAAACCTCGTGCAGCTGCATACAAAATCCAAACTCTAATACATATTTACAATAAATTTATAAAATATAGCAAACTTACTATCAAACTGTCAGCATATTTTTCAGCAGAGATATTGTTGAAGGTTTTTAAATATTAAATTTGCAATGTTAAAACTATAAATGTAGAGTATCAATGAGAATAAATACTAAATAAATGATTTTTTCATTTAATTGAATGTTGGATAGATGTAAAATTCTTGCTATTGTATAGGAAAAATAAATCTTTATCGACAATCAATAGTCGCTCTTTCAACGGTTCTTTAATAAACCAATAATGACTTACTTAATCGATTGTTTTTACATTACATATTCTACGACTACATTTGAAACGTAATTGGTGGTAAATAAGGTCTAGTTTAATGATTATTAGCCATAAGAAATGCATATGGAATATATCATTGAAAAGAATTGTATTCACTTATTACATAGTATTCATTAATAAAATAGATTTAAAGCACTTACAAAAATGTTAACTAGAGCCACAGACTCTTCAGTGATCGCTCTTATAACTATAAGTGCGAGAGAGAAAAAACTTATTTCCCCCGCCATATTTGTTGCCAATGCTTAACATGGAGATTTGGAAAATTGTATAATGTAGTTTAATATATTATATACATGCATAAATATAGTCTTTTAATTAAAATATATTTACTAATAAATTTATCAACATACCTATAAAAATGGTTGTCTACATTCCTAAATCTCACCATGTATATTTAGTTATTAATAACTATAAATTTTAAATCTATAAAAAATATTTATAAAAAAAAAAATCACAAATGTCAAATTACTTTATAATTAACACTATTTAGCTTTACATATGCAAGAAATTCAAAATGTTTATAAAAAAAAATTACAAATATCAAATTACTTTATAATTAACACTATTTAGCTTTACATATACAAGAAATTCAAAATGAACACACATTTTTAATAAAAAGCGAAATGAATTATTCACACTCTTCTCGAAAGATTTTTTAAAACTGCTACAAGCTTAAAATCTATTTTTTGGATACAATTCTTTGAGAAATAATAATGTAAACACATGTTCCAGGTTACCAGTACCAGCTCACGAAAAAGGATATATAGGATGATCTCATTCTATTAAATTTGTTTAAATTGTTACTACTATTAAAGAAAAATTAGTTTTTAAATTGAATACAATAATATAACATACAAGTATGGGTAATTATCATAAAAATTAAAAATTTTTCAAATTATTATTGCGCGGTCACTTTCTTTTAAGGCATAAAGCTTTTATAGCCCATTCAGTGCGTTTGTTCCCAGATCTCTCATATAGAGTTGACCCCCCCCCCCGGTATATATTATATATTTTTCTTCACATATTTTTTAACATACAATATATCTAAACACGACAATATAATGTTATTTATTTTAATTTTATAATTAAAATGAAATAAATAAACACACGTTGACCATGCGGTAAATAAAAGTATTCAAATTAATTTAGGCCTTGACAAATATAACAATCAAATCATCGAAATTTTGGTATTATAACAAATGAGATATTGTTAATTATTCTTCCACACCCAAAAAGAAATTTTTTCATTTATCAATTCAATGTTTTATGTTTTTAATTACAATAAATCAATATATTAACAATAGATAGTTTGATGTAATATGATTTTGATGACAAAATTATCAATTTTCATGCTTCATCTCACTCGAGAGGTATAATTCTAAAATTTATATTTTTAAATGTGTCATTAATCTTTTTTTTATTTAAACATCTTTTTTTAAGGCTATAAGTAACATTTTACTCGTCGTATTCATCGCTATTCTACTAAAAACTAATATTAATTAATATGGAATAGAAAGTGTATATTAATATTGATTAATTTGTTCTATTCAGCGGATATTAATTTTGACCATTTGAGATTAATTTAGCGATTAATATTTCCTTTGCTAAATCAATAACTAAAATTCAAAACTTTCTTGTAAGATTAAGTGGAGTCGATCTGATTTTATGTATTATATACTTTAGTTTTTGAAATATAAATTTTATCTTTGATAATGAGATTATTAAATTTCGCTTCGATAAGTAGTACAACCATTTTAATCAAAAAACAAAAATTTTATGAAGTATGTGAATTTTTTTTCTATTTTTAATCGGTCAAATGCAATCGGTAGAAAAAGCATACCGCTATATTATGTTTAAATTAGCAGAGAATTTTGTTTAAATTGATGATAGTGAAAAAAATTTCCTATTTTTTCCAAACATAAGTTATTACGTTGTGAAAAGTAAGAACCTTGGACAAAGAAATTTTTCTAATTCAATTTTTTTCATTATCAAATTTTCTAAATAATAAATTAATTGCGAAAAATTTTTTTAATTTGTTCATGTATTTTTTTTTTTCACAAAATAAAAATTAATAAACTCTTATAATATTAAGTTAATAAATAGCCGTTCTTATTGTGAAAATAAGTCTGCTAATCAAAAGTTATTAAGACAGATTGATAACTCCATATTTAAATGTTATTAAGGGAAACTTGAAAATTAGAAATGATGTTTAATTTCTATAAAACAAATCGCAGAGTACATGAGAATTCTTTTTAAGTTTCTTAAAGTATTGATAATTATAGACATAATTTTTTATCAATCATACATAATTTTTTATTTTACAGTTTTATAATTTTTTAAAAAGTACGCTTTTAATTGATAAATCCATTTATACGTAAAAAATAAATCTATTATTATTCCATTTTTGTTTTCATAAAATAAAGCATCGTAATATATTTTTTAAGCTTTTTTCAGAAAGTAAATATCTTTAATAAATTTTTAATTATGAACGAATTAAGTTTTCAAGAACTATAGCAATATTATGCACCATAGATACATTTTATAAAGAACAATAAAAAAAAAGAATAAATTTATTATTAAAAAATAAACTCTTTCTTATTATATTATTTATTACGTACTCGATTCCACAATGGTAACTTAAAAACATTTATTACATTTTACTGTTTGGAGTGGGAGTTCGCCCCACCATGACAACCACTTAGTGGTAGAACTACTTGAGAAATTTTTCAAAACATCATCGAGCCCTAGAAAAACACATTCGTTTCAAACTTTATGCTTTTTATAATTAAAAAATTTCATAAAAAAAAATTGAATTAGTAAATTTTTTTCGACTAAAGCTTAATTTAATAAGACTTTTTTTTTTAAAAAAAGCAAGAACTTTTGTAATTTTAATATCAATTTAAACAAATTTCCGCTACTGATTCATACGTAACATATTCTTTTCAATGCATTGTAACTGACCTATTGAAATAAATATCTCTTAGCTACTTTATGAAACTTCCATTTGGTTACCAACTACCATCTAGCACAAAACTTTTTTTTTCAAGTTTTAAGTTAAAAAAATATATATATAACGATGTATTAATCATTACTGTAGGTAGTTATTTTGAACTTTTTTCAGCAAAAATGAGTGAATCAAAATAATTCATAAATGAATTTGCACCTGCATTGATTTGCTTCTAAAGTGTCAATTTTACCTTACACTTAAAATTTTATATATTCTCCCTGGAATAAACGGCATGTTTGGCAATATTTTTTTATATAAATTCATTTGACTACGGTATTATGATTATAAAAAAAAAAAAAAATTAAAAGTAGTTCATTCGAAAATAATTTATTTTGTGTTAATTCATATAATTAGTTGGCAAAACGAAGCGCTTTTTGTTGAATTAAGTTGACAAATATAATATTAATATTTCATTACAAGAACATTGTATAATTAAATAAATAAAAATATTAGTGCATGTTTATTTAAAAAAAAAACCTTTTAAATATAGTTTATTTTGTAATAAATAATTAAGAAATTTATTTTTACAGAATTTAATTAAAGTTTGCTTTATATTTAAAATTATTTTTGTTAGGTGATAAATCAACTTACGCATGCGCTTTAAAAAACAAAGAATACCCTTTTGGAAATAAGTGCAGTAATTAATAACAAAATTTATAGATATTTAAAAAAAATTCATATCCAATGGTTTTTTTAATTATGAGATTCGTTCTTATAAATGAAATAAAAAAATAATTTTAATATTTTTCATTATTAATATGTATGTAAATTAAAAAAAATGATTGAATATCTAAATTGTATAACAATACAAATGTGTATTTCAGTGATTTATATATTATCAAATTAATTTCACGAACAATGAAAAATTATAATTCAAATGAAATATCAACAATTTTTCACCCTCGGAAATTTACTTCTCCTATGTTATCACATTGTGATGAACAAAAGAATGATGAACAATTAGTTATTACACAAAAGACAAGTGATAAACCAGGTATAAACTCATCACATTTTTTCCAGTTTCTTATATTTTTTACTTGATATGCAATCAAAAGCAAGAGCTTATTAAATTATTTTTAATATGAATTATTGTTAACAATAATTAGTTTAATAATATAATTAAAAAATTTATTGATATTTAAAAAATAATTTATAAATGTAAAATTATTACTTGATATTTATTACATTACTTTTTATAATAATCTTGTAAATTAAAAATTCAAAGATATACAATATTTTAATTACATTACAATACAATTTTTAGTTCAATACTTTACAAAATAATTATTTTGTTAAATAATTATATAAAATGTTATATCTATTAATTATCAATATTATGCATAAAAGTCTCTTTTATAAAATGTATTGGATTTTGCTAAATTATATAGTATACTTATAAAAAAATTCTTGTGTTCTTTTACATGTTCTCAAAAAAATGAATTGAAATTATTCATTGTTAAATCGATATGTTTTATTTTCTTTATTAATTACATTAATTGCATTTATGTTATAGTTTTAATTGATAATAATATATATCAAAATATCAATAAGAATACTTTATAATATTATATACTATTGTATTCATATATTTTAAAAATTAATGTGAATAATTTAAAAATATATTATTGGATTTTAAATAAATTTGTGTTTCAGATGATGTACGCTATTGCAATATTTCTACAGATTGTATGAGCAATTGTAGACCAATCGATCAAGTGAATAGTATTCCAGATAATGTTAATAATAATATTACCAATCAATCAACGATTAGTTATTGTATAAATAATATTGAGTCTCAATCTCAAAATCAACATATATTTCAACTTCGAACACATTCTAATAATTTTTATTCTTGTCAAGATTCTCTTTTAACTTTTTATCATTCTTGTTGTGCTGTATTAGCTAAAAAGGTAAAATGTATTATAAAATATTTTATTTAAAATTAATATATAAATTGAATTTAATGTTATTTATTCTTATAGATAAGAAGATGTATTAAAAATATATTTTTACAAAATTGAACAATATTTTTATCTTTCATGGAATAATGTTTACATACTTCAAAATATTTTTAAAAGAAAATTTTAAATATGAATATTGTAATGTCATACATTAAGTTTTTTATTTATTCTTAATTTTTAAGATCAGTTTTTCTAAAATGGATTGTTTTAAAAACTATTGGATTAATATATAAAATTTTATTCTTTAAAAAATCATATTTTATTTTAATTTAAAATACTGAAAATTTGATAGTCAGTTTGCAATTACATGAAATTAAATAATAGTAAATTAAAGTTTACAACTTAAACCTTGCAGAACAGTAATGTAATTATTTTTAGTTAATTTTATTATCAAATAGATTGATTGATTTAAAATTATAATTTTTTTTAACAAATTTATTCATATCTGTTACAGTAAATATTGATGATTAACATAATTTCATTACAATATGTTTTTATAAAACTTTATTTTTAACTTATATTAAACATTCTTGTTATATATTATTATAAGTAATTACAATATAATTTTTTATAGAACTATCATTGAAGTTCTTAATACAAAAAAAAATAAAATTTAGTTTTTTTTAAAGTTTAAGTTGAAAAACTAGTATTTGTATATAATAATTATTAATTTTATCATTCAATTTTTAAATACATATCTACAAAAATATATTGTTCGTCACGCCGAACATTTCATTAATATAAATGAATAAATTGATCCTTTTTTTCCCTTTCATTTACAATAAAGATAATGGATACAATATATGATAACCAACATATTAAAGATTCGAAGTTATAATTACCTTTTATTGATATTAAAATTATATAGACGAGTGGAGGAATTTTCACAATGCTGTCCGCGTGGTGGGAGAACTGCTTGAAATGTTTTTCAAAAAGTTACCGAGTCGTTTATAGCGAAATTTGATAGCATAAAAAAATTTAATACACAGTAAAATGTAATAAATTTGTTTATATTAAAATCGTAGAATCAAATACTTAGCAAATAATATGTTTTAAAAAAATAAATTAAAATAATAAATTCATTTAGTTTTCTGTTATTTTTTGTACTAAAAATGTAAAAAAGATATTTACATTTTGAAAAAAAACTAAAGAAATGTATTTTGATGCACTATTTATTAAATAAAAGTCAAATAAAAAATTTTTTCATAATGAATTTATTATTTCAGAGTAAACTTTTCACAAAACTTTAAAGGTGTTGTAAAATAAAAAATTACTTTTAATAATTTATGTTATAGTGTTGCAAGGAATCTAAAAAAAAAAATTGTTCATATTATGCAGCTTGTTTAGATCTTAATATTATTTTCTTTATATCTTAATATAAAAATGAAAATAATAATTATGTTAACAGTACTATTATTAATATTAGTAGTAATAATAATAATAATAATATTAATAATAATAACAACAAAAGTAAAATATAAATTTAAGATTTTTTTTTATTTACAAAAGATTGTTACAATATATTTATAATGAAACAAAAAGAAAATTATGATTTTCTTGTATTTTTTTAAAGATATTCCAATTCCATATATTGTATAACTATATTATTAAATATATTTATATTTAAATAAATATATATAGCAAAGAGCGAGGATATGAGAGAAATCATAGGTGTACTAAAAATTTGTTTATAGATATTACCATCAAAAACACATGTATTATTGAATAAATATTTTATAATTTTTATAATTTTATTAAATAAAATTCTACCAAAGTGATATAAAGAATGAACGCATCTTTCTACGTTTTTAATTTAGACTATAAAGTATGATAATGAATAACAAATTTACATCTAGCGATATAAATATAGAGATACTTAAGCTGAAATTTTGTTGTTTTTTTTTTTTTAATTTGAAACTATTATTAATTATGAATTTGGATGTAAGAATATGCATTTTTTAATTTTATAAAAAAATTATATAAAAAGTACATTAGATTGTTTATGGTGGACCATATAGGTCTTAGCGATGTATTATCTATTTTTAAATCTTCGTATACTTTCGTTAATATTATAATTATTTATGATATTTTATAATTCTAATATTTTTTATTTATATATTTAATCTCAGTATAGAAAATATTCTATATATTATATACAATTCTATTCAATAAATTATATTTCTATATGTTGTTTATAATTTTTTAAAAGGATTTTTGTTAATTTGATTATAAAATGTGTTGAGATTCAAATGTTCTAACATTTTTATTTATAATCATAGTTATAAATACAGACTGTTGAGTTAAGTTTATCTGATAGTGTAAAAGGATTGTTAGTAAAGAAAATATTGATATGGAATATTATAATTTTTATTTTTATGTTCGTAATTAATATTGTTTTCAAGGACTTCAAATGTACGAAAACGAATGAGCAATTAAAAATAAAAATTTTAATAATAGTTTTATGAAATAAAATAAAAAAGTGTAAAATTTGCCTTTTCGTGAAAGCAACCGAAAATATATGGAAGCATAAATGATAGGCGACCAATTTTGGAAAATCTTCCGACACAGGGAAAGCGACTCATCTGACCCGCAGCTGACTGCTGGTTACTTTTACGAGCCGCTGTAACTTTTACATGGAGATGTCTCGAAGTGCGGACGTCAGTATTGTATTGGCCGTTGGAAGGAAAAATCTGTTTTGTAGAAAACACATTGATTTAAATAAAAGGACGCTTCGTACTTACTACAATTTTTGTTTTGTGTGTATTTACCCTTGAGCCCCTACCACTCTGTTATTTATCTTTACAAAGGGTACTTATTTAATTGATTAAAAATAAAAATTGTTATTAATTATTGTCCTATTAAATAAGTAAGACAAGTAAACGTTTTTAAGGGGGTTTAAGCCGACCTACATTCGGGAATTTTTATTTGTATTTATATTTAATATATAATTATATAAATAAATGATAAATACCTATATAATATTTATATAAAATATATTCGTGTCATCCTTACGTGTGCTAAGTTATAAGCTCATTTTGCGATTTGTCTTATCAAAAAAATGTCAGAATATTTAAATATTCTGGTGCAGATTGTTACCTGGAGAATAATGACAAATTGTATAATTTTTCTTAAACAAACCATATGAAATATACACTGGTAAATAATGAATTATTTTAGATAAAAAATTATTGTATTTTAGTTGTATTGTTTTTCATGATAGCTTTAATACTAATATTGGATGAAAATTACAGTTCTGTAGTAACTTGTGAGCTACTAAATTATTCCTGGTGTCGACCATCCGCCAGAATAATATTTTTCGATGATAACAACATCAATAATACCGATGCTTTTACAACTATGATAATTTTACTAGCGTTAATTTTTACTTTGATGTTTCTTACAGGCTTATAGTATTACTGCTTTTTCGATGGCATTGTCACTGGTGACACTGTTACTTTTTTATCTTATAATGAAGAGCATTTAAAGTATTAAAAAATAAATTTAGCTTATATTCAATACATGATACTATCATTCAACTAATCAATCAAAGAGAGCTAGCATTGTTAGTCAGAAATTTCTACCTTATTAAGCAGTTTTTGATACTCTCGTTATTTAACAGAAAGTTATGAATAAGCCATATATTTTCATATAGTATAAAACCAAAAAATTATAAGATAAAATCATTGTTATGTAACTTTTTACGAATTTACTCTAATTATTAGAAAAATGTATTGAATTGTGAATTAATTTTATTTGAATTACTGTTTTTTCTCGTCATAATCATTTTAACAAAAATATTTCTCTAATTGTTATATATTTTTTAGATTTACTTTGGTATTTTTGTCACTATTTTTGTTACGGCTAGTTCTGTTGGAGCTACACATTGTATCAAATTTCTTTACTTTCAAAAACAAAATGTATTAAAAAATTTGATTTTTAATTCTACGTATTCTGATGCATATAAAAAGGTGAGTATATTTTTATAAACACGGTATTACTAATAATATTTTAAATAATAATTTTTATATATTCATATTTACACATAAAAAATAAATTTTTAAATATGAATAATAGATTTATTGATTTTTATTGTAATTTTGAACCAAAATTTAGTTAAGTTATTTATTTGATATTAAATGTATATAATATTATTTAGGTGTTGGAAATTATTTTATATAATTATGTTTATTGTTTATTGTTTTATTTGATTTATTTTTATAAGATTTATAAATAAAGTACATGATTTATAATCTATGGTAGACAAATCAATGGAAATGTAAAACTTCGCTAAAATTTGTATCAAAGTAAAAATTTTTTTCAAGTTACCAAAAATAGAATGATTCTTTAATATTATTTCCGTATCAAGGGCCTTTCAAATAATTTTTTATATTTTGTGCAGATTATTGTGATGAAAATATCCTTTTTTGGGGTATTACTAAAAAATAAACCAACAACTTATTAATTGTGTCACCGATGTTTCGACGATGTGGTTTTTTACCCTTGTTAAGGTCTTTATTAATTGAATAATTAGAATATTTTTGAAAAAAGTGTAATAATTTAGTTTTAATATGTCAATTTTCAGTTTTTAAATATATAAATACTTTAATGTCTATACAAATATTGTTAATCGCTTTCTCTTACCCTCGAATCACGGAGGATAAGAGAGAGTAACTGCGCGGAAGAACCATCGGGAAAAGTACTGACCGATTTTATTATGGTGTTGTTATATGAGAGAAACTACGCCCTTCCGGGCGACCGACGCTCAATCCTCTTTGGAACTTTGCCATACGCCTATCTGCATTTTTCCGTTTTTACGCTTCGCTTAATTTTCTTATTTTTTCGCGTCGGAATCTTGTTTTTCGGATTTTTTTGCGCTTTGGTGATCTGTGAATCACATTTCCGAATTACTCGTGACTTTCCTACGTGTATAAGTGTGTAAAGGCGTGTGCTACCTAGCCGATCCATACAGACGAGCGTTCAACTCGTATCCTCGCTTCACTTGAAAATGACACCGGCTACAACAGTCGCGACCACCATCTGGTTTTCTTTTCAAGCCCTGAATGGCACCAATCGATGCAAAGGACGCCGACCAAGCGAGGTCGCAGAAAGCGTACCTTTCCCGTATCTCGCAGCATAAGATAAGTAGTTTTTTAAACTTCTGGCGACTTTTATCTCCTCATGCGCGAGGGGTTTTTATGCTTTAATTGTACTTGACGAATCAATAAATTGATTATTGTGGCTCAAAATGTGTTTAATAATTAAAGCTCCTTATTTATTTCTCCTTACTTCTTTCCTTTGATTTGTATATACATATCATTTATCATAATTAAAGGTTTGTTTAGTGTTTATTGCATAATAATAAATTGTACTATTATTATACTAACGGGCGTTGACCATGCTGAGTAAAAGATTTTATATCAACTATCATCTGTACGTTACATCAAGTGTTTACACACGTTTATGTAAACGTCACCTTCCAAGTGTAAATTAGCCGCCTTTTATAATTACATTCTCTGTCAAGAATTGAAACATTTCCTCAATCTATTTTATGGTTGCACTCTTATACATGTGATAAAATGATTGAGAAAGTGTTTTTACTAATTTTTACTATTTATGTTTTTACTGATTCTATTAGAGGGATATTATGATAAGGGGTTTATTTTTTATATTAAATCTATTTTATTATTTTATTATTGTGTTACGTATATAATAGATCACGACTATATTTATTCTTTGATAATTAAATCACGAAATTTTCTCTCCAGGTTTCGTTTTGCCCTAGCCAAAACGGTCAAAGCGTTTTGGCCTTTGTGAGGTTCGGAAGTTATCAATAAAGGAAACGCGAGATAATTAATATAATACTTTTTATTATATTTTTCTTAATGAACGAGAGAGAAAGAGTAACGTAATATGTAATACAATTCTTTGTGTCAAGAAACTAAGTCCCGATTGTATAAAACAAATAGTAATAAATATTAAGAACCCGAACTGAAGTATGATTTTAGAAGGAATCGAACCGAATCTTGGATCAAGACCGAATCGAATGCCCCTACGTTTCTTCTGATTCAACTCATTACCTCCGCTGTATGGGAAAATTGCAAAATCCGCGAATGCTCCCCCCGGGTGCCTCTGCTTGATTATCGTTCTGTCAGCTTTTTCCGGTATTGTCTTTCGATTGACCTCTGTATATTCATCGTCGCTCTGATCTTGAATCTTCGAAGTTTCGCGAACTCGTAAGTTCGTATTACTCGCGGGTTTCACGTTACTCGCGACTCCGTTCGATTCCCTCAATGTCACTTTCCTATGTTTGCTGATGCGAGTACAATTTATCCGTCGCATATGCGTTTGCAATATTACATACGTGACAATTAAAATCTATGGAAAAAAATTAATTATTAATATTAGTATTTTAGCTATAAAATAGGAAAATAGATAGAACTACTACCTTTGGAAGCGTTAAATCTTAGTAGTATAATGAGATTATGAAATTTCATAATGCCATATGTTTACGCTAACTGTTATATGATTATGTTAACTGTTGTTAAATTTATATTATAAATTATTACTGTCGCTTAAACTTTTCAAAAAATTATAAACATCATTGTATTTTTTTGTAGTTATACATATATAAATAAATTACTGATTTTATTTGTATAATATTTATACAGAATTAATACACATTTATATAAAAAAAATTACCTTTATTAAATTACATAAAATATACATCTGGATTTTTTTTTAAATTTTTTGATGAAAATTACATCCCTGTTGATACGTATCAGACTAACGGGGTTTCTTATTCTAGCTTTTGTTCTACAGCTAGAAAATATATCAGAAACCTATAAACTATGATATAAGTTATTTACGTAAGAACTCTTTTATGGATAAGGATATAGATTCAAGAAGAGTCTATTTTTACATCTTAAATATTAGTGGTATCTAAACCTTCTTCTGTTAATACATAGATATTGTTTTCTTCCAAATCTGGATTCATTTGATCCTTTTTATGAATATGAGCATATTGAAGTTCTGAGAAACCAATAATGAAATCTGTAGTTGAAGCTTTTTAGAATATTGACTCCCTCGTTCGTTATATATATAATAAACAAGTTCTTCTTTCTTATTACTATTTTAGCTCTTAAATATTTTACTTTGCAATTCTCGACATGAAGAGACGCTCTCTGTCGAAATACCTTAAGTTGTACTATGTTATTCTCGACTGTATATAGGTCCATCACTACTTTTCTAAATTTAATGAGGTTGGTCATATCGAGGCTTTAATTATGTTCACCATTATTTTATCTAGGTGGTCGATCTGATTATGCCGAAGGTCGTTATTCTTATAAGAATAAGTTACATTAATAAAAATTCGATATTAGCATTGTATTATAATAAATGTAATAAAATTAAGTATTATAATATATAATATTAGGAAATGAAATTCAGTAAAGAAAATGATGTATTATAGTGATACTACATATAAATCTTAATGTTTATAAAAAAATGGATTGCACTAAACGATACACAGTACTTAAATATTTAATTAAAACGTTTATATATATATATATATATATATATTTATTTAAAATACAAAAGATTAAGTTTCATAAATATATGGCTTCATAATTATTAAAATATTTCAAACATGATACATTAAAAAATTTGTAAGAAATGTTCAAGTTACTTCTGTTAATTATTAATAGAACTATGTAAAATTATTTTGTATTGGATTTGATAAATTGTTTAATTGAAATAAGGTCCAATGACTTATGATCCAGTTTTTTCTTGATTATAACCGTCTCATCTACGTATTGTATATTTGAAAATAGTTAAATTTTTTTTAACATAACAGAGAAGTAAACTTATACAAACTTTGTTTACCATTCGCATTATATATCATAGTTACTATACTGACATATTTTTTATACTAACATAAATCATAATATTTTTTCTTTTAAATCATTTTATATATTTATTATAGGAATTATTTATTGTAATTATTCAAATATATAATCAAAATAGCAATACGATTGTATAATGAATTATACAGAAATGATTTTATATTGTTTGTAGGACTTGCTATATAAAAAATTTACTTGATAATATTCTAATTATTTTTAAAATTTAATCCATATAATTAATATTTCCTTTTTTCAGCAAACATCTTATAATGCACCGTTTTTCACAACGTGGTTTTGTACAAATTGGACTGTATTATATTTTCCGGTATATTTTATAACTCAACTTATTACATCGAAATGTTTAACACCATCAGAAATAATTACTGAAAGTTTAAGAGGATTCAGAGATAAAGGTTTAACTGGTATTCGTTTCCTTATTCGTTGTAGTTTATTTTGTGGATTATGGGTTGTAACAAATTACATGTATATTCATTCACTTCGTATATTATTAGCAACTGACGTAATTACACTTTTTGCTACAAATGTTGCCTGTGTTTATCTTTTATCATGGGTTATTTTACATGAACAATTTGTTGGAGTAAGAGTAAGTATTTTTTTATTTTTAAATTAATCCGTACTTTTATTTTAATATATGTATATATTGTATTTGATTATTGGTAAAAACATGTAAGTATAGAAGAATGTTTAATTTTTTAATTTACAACAATGAATGATATTGATTTGAACAATTTACATTTGTTACAATTTTGAGTGATAATATGCCATATGTAATAAGTAAATTGTAAATTCATTCACCATTATAGTTACATTGATTGAGTAATTTCAGTAGCATTTTAAAGTAATAAATTTAAAAAATTGAAAATATTAAAAATAAAGAAAAATGATGTATATTAGTACTGTTATGTATTTAAATCATGATGCATATATAATTATATTTCAATTATTAATCTGTGATTATGTAATTTATACCAAGTTCAGTTCTACCCTACCCAAATCGGTAAAAGCGTTTTGACTCTTTTAAGATTCGGTAATAAAATAAATGGAACAACTATAATTAAAAAGATAGAATATTATTTATTTTAATCAATAAATAAAAAATGAGAGAGTGCGATTTTAAGTGTAATATAATCGATTGAGTAAGCTATGACTCTAAATGCGACCGCGTACAAAGTTTTTTCGTTTTATTAAAGAAATATCAAAGTCCTGATTTCATTGTTCACGATTCTTTCTAATGGAGATTAAAACCAGAATATCCTTGAGATGTTAACCCATTCAAGATTCGTAATCGAAGTGCTCATACGTTGTTTTCTATTTTACTCATTACTTGTGCTGGTTAGGAATTGCAAAATCTGCGAATTTTCATTTTAGGGTTCGGTATTATGGTAGTAAATGTAAGCACTCCCATAATAGTCATGGATTTTTTATGCCATTATAGTTTACTTGTTGATTCGTAGAAACGACGACTTATCAACATAAACACGAAATTGTTAACATCAGGTAACGTTATGAGGCACACAAATAAAAAACACAAGAGGCAAGTGTTAGAATAATCAGTAAGTCTTATTATTGTCAGTTATTTATTAAATACATTAAAATAACAAGGATCTCCACATTCAGCAAACAAAAAATATAGTACACTACGATGTATCATATACAGGTGACTTCAGATCAACCGATGCACTGTAACCCTCGCCAACTAGCAGCAGATTATCTTTAGAAGATGGAGTCAGTTTTCGAACCATTGCTTGAGTAGGGGATTATACGACCTTCTAGGTGTCGCTTGTCATTGCCGCTGCACATTGTCCAGAAGAAGGATGGAAGTATTCGTTCCTGTGCTAACTATTGAGTTCTCAACTCCTGCATCGTTCTTAATAGGTATATACTGTCACACATCGAGGATTTTTCCCAGTGTTTACAAGGAAGGAAAGTATTTTCTAAAATTAACTTAAAACGCGCATAGTATAAAAAACCTTCACCGCCGGATGACATCGAAAAGATGGCTATCGCAACGAGGTCCGGTTTATTTAAGACGATGCAGATGACGTTTGGTCTCCGCAACGTATTTTAAAAATGTAAGTAATTCATTGATGAGATTGTACGCGAACTAATTTTCGCATGTGCGTTTATTGATGATTTCTTAACAACCTCATAAATTAAGGAAGACCATATTAAATATTTAGAAATTTTATTTAATCGTCTCAAAAAATATGGGATTATAATAAATGTAGCCAAGTGCATTTTTGGTGTACCTGAGATAATTTTCTTTGAGTAAATGAGCAATAAACATAGTATAAAACCCCTGAGAGGAAGAGTTGATGTGA
The DNA here is from genome assembly GCA_018907245.1 of Eupristina koningsbergeri. Lineage (NCBI taxonomy): Eukaryota > Metazoa > Arthropoda > Insecta > Hymenoptera > Agaonidae > Eupristina > Eupristina koningsbergeri. Next base: position 314,555 of record JACCHV010000117.1, read on the forward strand.
TTATAAAGTTCTTGCAGACAAAACATATTAAAGATCTTAAATCATTCTAGGTATCATTAATTTTTATAGATACTTTTTATCACTCGCTGAGAGAGTTTCAATGGCTTAAAGACTTACTGAAAGGGTAACTGAAGTTTAAATATATAATTAAGTGGTGTTGAAATGTAAAATGCGTTTAAAAAATCAAAATAAAACTTTGCCAATACTTTATTATTCACACATTTCGGTGTACGGTACACCGTTGAGCATATATGTGACACTTCCGATTATGCTATTAGAGTAGTATTGCAACAAAAAGTGGCAACAGCATGGTAACCACTCGCATTTTTATGAAATCTTTCATTTCCACACAACGATAATATAGCACGTACGATCGCAAATTATTAATGGCGCAATGTGCGATAACAAGATCAAAGAGAAAAAACAATGGAAACGAATGATTTTGTTATATACACAGGCTACATGTTTTTAATATATGTTTTTAATATAAAAATATTAAAAAAATCTCACGTAGGTAATTTCATCAAATTAATTATATTAATCAATTTACAAAAGACATACGTTATATACAGGATTACAAAAAGGATATTGCCAAAGCGTTACCTTGGAGCAAGGGAATATCATTGTCAGTTGAGTATAAAACACTTAAAAAAGAACAGAATTAAAATAAAGAAAAATTTTAGGTACGAAGTTGCATTAAATTTTAAGAAAATGAATTTTTACGATGTATTTCAATACTAGATTATTTTTAACTAAATTAATTAGTATTACGCTTCAGACTGTCATAAATAAATGAATGAATATATATTATATTTTTTATTTGAAAATTATTTGTTTATTAATTTAGTATAAATAATACATTTATGAGTTACATTTTAGACGTTTAACTTTACGAAAATCAGTAAGAGTATATTATTCTTGGAAATCGAATTACAATTAGTTAATGATGCAACGAGTTTTCGTTGCTGGAAATTTCCAGGAACGAAAAATCGTTGCTAGAATCATCGAGAATATTCCGTGGTTCCCACCTCGAAGTTCCAACGGCCCCGCGCACCACCGCGTCGCGACCAATCAGCGTCCGTGATTCACGGTGCAGCAACGGCTGCGCCGCGTAACAAAGATGATATGGCACCTCGGATCGCTCGAGGGAGCAGAACTGTTCCGGCTCTTACCCGAGACACTCCTCTCCTAGCAATCTCCTGCTATTCCCGCTATCGTGTCAGCAAGCTCTTCCTTATCGTCACGTTATCTTGGTGATAACAACCCTTGGTCGTTCATGCTATCGTGTCGACTATTCCTTATTTATTTCCTAACCAAGAAGTCGGAAAGATTCTGCACACTTTCTATAGAGGCAATATTGTGATTGCATAATATTGTTTTTAATCTTGAAGCCCGTTTTCTTCACAGTCCGTTTTGTTTCCGCCGAAGAAATTATACTCACCCGTGAATCGTTAAGCAATTATTTTATAATTGTTTTCATTTACTTCCGGGTGTCAAATTTCAAACAGTGTGTCGAATCAACAGAGAAGTAAATCATTGGGATTGCTCTTATATTATTATTATATTATTATATCTTATCGGTTCGGCAATTTAAAGCAATTACTCGTCCGTAATTTGATTTGCTCTTGCCGGTTCAGTTAATATATTTACCAAAATATATTGTTAAGCAATTATATACAATTGCTCATCCCGATAGTTGGCCTGCTTTCTGCGTGGCAGAGGAATATCTTCCTAAAAGTTTATTTATTGTTAAGCAATTATAACAATTGCTCGTCCGTTTGTTTTCTTCCTTTATGCATATTTTGTAATTGCTTCCGCTGTTACCGGATATTAATTGTTGTGAATCGATAATAAATCGATTTCTCTCCCCTTAATTTCATTACTCCTGGTCTTAAAGAATAAATTATCCGCAAAATTATATTGTTGAGCAATCAAATTAGATTGCTCGTCCGGGTAAAAAAAAATAAATCCATGAATATTTAAGCTAAAATATCACGTGAGGTCATTTGTGCTGAAAGTCAAGCCAAATCCGTTTGTATACACGCACATAGAGCAAAGTGTTTACTACGAGAAATCGTTTGTCCTTCGGGTCCAACGGTAAATAGCGTTGGCCAATGCGTTTGCCCTTATTATTGTTTTTTAACCTTCGGGTAACTTGCGATAATAAACTTGACTTTAAGTTTGTTCCCCGAAATGTGTAAATAAACACATAGGTTAATTCATGTTGTATTGTTGATGTGTCGAAGGTGGAACGAGAATAAAGGACTACCAGCCGTGCATATTTATTTAATATTAACAAATCTTATTTATTGACTACTCCTTCCTGCCGCTGTTCCGAATCTCTGGCAGACCGGCTGTTGCTTATCCCGGAGAAATCTATCTCTTTCTTCGACGAGAGCTCGACTTCCCCTTCACCCGTGAAGGGCAAACGGAGCCGTCTCGTCACAATGATAACTGTGTGATGTATTTCTTGTATTACAAGGTTTGCAGTGATTGTAGATTCGATGAATTTAATCCGAAAGAACAATATGAGCAAATTCTGTAGACAGCAGGCTGTCACCATTCCAGATTTTTTCTAGGCTTGGAGAGTTTTTTCTTTAATACTTGTTCAAAATTTGAAATTAAAGTATACTCCTTCCGAAATTAAAAGGCATCATTTCATGATTTTCATTTAAAAAAAAAATAATAAGTAATTATATTTTGCATAATGATTTTACTAGTTAAATTTAGTAACTAAGTGATTTCAAATATGATAAATATAAGGATTATGATGTTTAAATAGCAATATAATGAATTTTTATACAAAAAAGGGTATTAATAATTATATGGATGCAATTAAACATTGTTTAAGTGGGCCAGGATATTTTGTCATATATACCTGCAACTAAGGGGAGCGTATGATAGGCAGATACAGGTGTTTAAAAATCGCCAATATTTGCAGGTTTATGACTGAAAACCCTACTTATTTTGTCTATCAAATTCAACCTTATAGATTTTACAAAGAACATTAGATAAAGGAAAAATCTTTCAGATAATTCGTAAACTAATTATATAGTAAAAGTTGATATATGCAAGTTGGAAATTGTAAAACCATGGCTAAAACTGGAAAATATTTTGCGCTCTTGGGTACACTTGTTCACTACAACTCTCATGAAATTTAAACCTACAATAGCAAGAGCCAGTGCAATTCAAGGGTGAAAATGTAAATTCTCGAATCCCCGCCAAGAAAACTGGATTTCATATATATTTAATATATCCTATCATTTATTCAAATATAGTGTGCCCACTGCATAATAAAGAAAAATATTTGTTTTATCATCACAATTATGTTATTAATATTAATTTGTTTACATTATATGTAGTCTACTTGTTGCGGACTGAGACCGCGTTTATTGTGTGTAGAATAGAAAAAAGGTATAATTTTTGTTTCCGACGGGATAAATTCGCAGGGAAACCTACCGGTCTACCTGAGCGCAAAATAACCCGAAAATCTAGCAGCTGAGTCGCAGATTTTCCCGCATATGTTTTTTACAACGGTACCTGGAGACCGTTGGTGGCTTGAAAATCTTTCCGGAAAATGTTTTCCTGCGGGGGGAGTCGAGAGTTGCTTCTCGTTCGCCGTCGTATAAGCATCTAACGATTGTGAGCTCTAAATAAATTGTTTAAGCAAAATTGTGAATTTAATTTTTAATGCAATAACCCCGCTTCTCCCTTGAATCCTCAACACTACTTTTATTTATATAGTACATCAATTATTATTTAAAATTATAGTTTCATTGATTATTAATATAGCATCCCTAATTAAACTTTTAACCAAAATATAATAAATAAATATTTTTTTTATTTATTAAAAATCAATGAATTTTTTATTTTTAATAATATAGTATTAATTTAAATATTATTTCAAGATTGTTGCAGTAATATTATGCGACACTGGTATTGCACTCTTAGCTTACATGGACGGTATAACGGGTAGTCCAACTTTAGGTGGTGTAGTCCTAGCTGCTTCAGCAGCTGCTGGATCTGCTGTTTATAAGGTGCATACAATTAGATTTAGATGATTAAATAATCATGGAAATACTGTTAAATGTATTAAGTATATAATTTAATTTCTTCTTAATTTAAAAATTTAACTATCTAATAGGTTTGATTTATAATCAAAATAAAGGTATGACATTTTTAATTATTTCTTAATTTTATACATAAACACCTATATCAATGACTATTTATAATCTTTAATTTTTTTAATTTACAAATGCATCAAGTACAATGCGAAAAAAATAAAATTCTGTAATAATTAAAAAATTTATTATAATTTTAAGGTAAGAAAAATATCCTTCTAATAAATGGAGTATATATCGTATTGAAAATATTAATTCTCGTGTTCGAAAAATTACCAAACATACTTTAAAAATGAAAATTGTTAAATAAAAAAAAATACAATCCTGTAAATTGCATTACTGTTTAATAATTATAATCATAAATGTTATATTCTGTCCCATTTTACACAACTATTGCATAAACAGTATTTATATATAAATTTTATTCTACTAAGTAATAACAGGTCATTTAGGAAAACTGCTGAATATTTATTTTTCAAATTTCTCTTACCACAGTATCTACATTGACGCATCTTTTCCTCTTTGTGTATAGTTGCATAGTTGTTTATACATTTACGTGCTCATACACAAAAATTATTTATTTTCTTATAACTTATGCGAATTTGTAATAAAAAATTATATTCATTTAAAAAATATTTAAATAATATTTGCAATGAAAATTTTATTCAAAATATACACAAATTTAGGACTAATATTATTAAATAAAGTAATGCTTTTAAAAACCCACGAAGTTTTCATAATTTACAGTATTTGATATAACTGTGATTTATTCAAAAAAATTTTTTTTCATTTTGAAGTGATTTTGTCTTGGAATCAATAGGTCATTTTCATAAGGAGATATCTCTGACATTTTTATTTTTTTTAAGCACAATTTCACTAACCATATTTTAATTTTCTACTTGATTATCGTTTAGTTTAAATGGCATTCATTTAATAATTTTCTAAATCTTTTGGATAAATTTTATCTGGAACATCATGCAAAAACATCTAAAATTTCATATCTTTATACTTTTTGGATCTAGTAAAAACTTTCTGGTATACCAAATCATAATCACGATATTGAATTGCCTTAACCACAGAAAACAAACTGAAGAATTAAGCAAGTCCTTATCAAATGATAGAAACAAATATGATTGAAAAGTTGTCTTTGTCTCTTGCACTCATATGTTTCACGAACAGCTTTGAAGAACGTATGGAGATATTCAACAAATTTTTTAGAAGACAAAAAAAAGTAATATAATCTTTTGTTGAAAATAAAATGATTTTGGCGAATGTCATTGTTTTGAGTCCATTGCATGTTGCTAAATTTTAGCTACTAAACTTGCATAAATTGATTATTCATTGATCTGTATACCGCCATTGTACTTATATGTACTTATAAATTTTTTATGCTCAATATTCATATTTATAATATCTCTTACAATCTTGTAATTTTTTTTAAAATAAAAATATCATTTTGAAGACTTGTCTATATTATAATTCAAATCATATCAGATTTAGATTGGCATTGTAGCATAAGTTTATAATTTAGACCGTACATGAAGTAGCTAAATAAAATAATAAAAATAATTGTAGTTTTTTTAAATTGCCAATTATTATTTATAATTACTTATAGAAAAAAATTTGTACGTGTGTTGTTCAGTATTTATTAAAATTTTATATCAGAACTTTACCAATTCAAACAGAATTTTGAATTTTAAATTCTAAGTATATATTGTTAAAAGGAATATTATTTATAATTTGATAGTCGGACACTAACTATAAAAATTGTCATTCATTAAAGTTTATTATAATACACTAAATCTTCAAAAGGATACCATATAATCATAATAATCGATGCCAACCAATTTTAAACTTGATGATTCAAAACAAATAATAAATGACGTACATCGGCACTTATTTATATTCTATAATTGAACATTGCGGCGATTAGACATCGAAAATTGTAAGTAGTACTTCTGTTTATCTATTGGTAATGAAAAGTTTGTTACTTACTCGTGTTCGGAAGTGATGAGCCAGCGCAGGCGCTGTGAGAAGATTAGCTGGGAGGAAGAACGTAGCACTCTCTCGGCCACCCAGAAACTCACTAGTGCGCTCCTTTATTCGCACGGCCGAGGAAGAATAGAAGCCGTTGCTCCTACACTAAGCCCAATAAGGTAGACTCTGTCGAATCAAAACAGGATATACCGATAGACCGCGCACAGAATATAAAAAGGGGTCGAGTTGTGAACCAAACATGATTTCAAATTCGTACCACGAGCCAGCGCCCCGAATATGTTGAAACAAGTGATGTATTTTTGTAGATGCTCAAGAGCCTAACTGTTCAACCTGTTTTCTGTTCCAGTATCCGCTACGACTACTAAGCTCATTTTTGTATTTGTATTCATGTATTGAATAAAGAGATTCCATACACATTATTTTCGTATCGTTATTTCTTGCATCTCTTTACAAGAGGATCAACACCAAACTCAACAGCATGGAAGAAAAAAAAATTGTTTAGCTAAGATAATTTCAGCCATCTAGCTTAAATAAAAAAATATAACCTTGTTACGAAAAATTTATAATTTTATTGGATTAAAAATCGTTTCAACAGTAGTTACTTATCTTAAAAAAATTAATGTTTGCAAAAGTTGAAAATAACGAGACTCATTTTATTTTCTACAATAAATTGATTTATATTATATTTGGTGTATTACATCTTTTATAAAATATGTGAAATTCACTAATGAAAAAATTAATTTTTTATTAAAATATTTATAACATAAAATGAAAATATAACATTTCATCAATAATATTTCATGAAATATATAAAAGATACTTTTATTCGATGTAAAAAAACTAAAGTTTAAACTCATTAATAAATAATATATTTATAGTTCTAATTTTCCATGTTCGCGTAAAAAAATGAAAGTTAAAATAGTTATTTAACAATTCAGCAATAAAGTTTCAGCTTAATACAAATATTTATAGCTACGTGAAAATTTTATCGATATCATTACTAACTGTCAAATTTGTGCACATGATCAATAATTTACATGATTATTTAAATAACTACAATTTTACTTTTTGAATTTGAATTATTTAAATCTGGATAAAAATTTTTGAAACATACTTAAAACCTTTATATAAAGAATTAAAATACGATTTTAAAATAAAACATTGTTTATAGTTGTTTCCAGTATTTAAACGTTTTCTTACAAAGTTTTGTGGACACTTTATTCAAATACGAATCAGTATTTCCCTTCGCTTTTTATATGGCCACATTGTATCGATGTTATGTTCTTTATCCTTCTTTAAATATACTGGCAATCATACCTCTATTTTTTCTTGTACCATCTTTTGTACTTTTCTTCCCTTATTCTATTATAACTCAATCTCCTATTCTCTTTTCCTTCATATCTCCATAATATTTTACTTCTATTTATTGATATATCTCACTTTACATTTTACAACCACAATTTTTCATTTATTGTTTAAATTATTTCTAATATTAAAAAAAAAAATTTTTATGTACTTTATAACATTTTTTATTTTTGAAATGATATAATGTTATCTCAAATTTCAATGATATGAATGACACTTTATGAATGATAAAACACCATTACAAAACATTTAAAGTTTGAAAAATACAATCAATGAAGTGTTTCCTATGAAAAATTTTTAAAAATATATTTTTTATACAATAATTATATTATAAAAATTGTTGGATTACCTTTACTAACATTTCTAAATGACTCTAAGGATTTACAAATATAATTTAATAAGTAGATACTTGCATAGATACAATAATAATATATTTATTATAAATTATTTTTAATTATATTATAGGTTCTTTTCAAAAAAGTTATTGGAGATATAACATTTGGGCAAATATCACTTTTTTTTTCCATCATTGGTATTTGTAACGCTGCTTTACTATGGCCAATTTGCCTTCTATTATATTTTTTTGGAGTAGAATATATTCTTTGGGAAAAATTTCCTTGGATAATTTTATTAATAGCAAGTATTTTACATTTAGGTATATATATATAATGTAGAAAAGTAAATTTAATATTTTAACTATAATTTAATAACGTATTTAACACCAAATATATTTTCAGCTGCTAATATGCTTGGAAATTTTAGCATAGCTGTGACATACAACGTATTTATAACTTTAGGATTAATAACTGCTGTTCCCGTATCTGCTGGTTTGTTTTATTATACAAATAAAATTTATTAATAAATATAATTTATTTATTTTTTAGATTTATATGATTGTTAGTCTAATCACTAACTTTTGGATACCTTGAAAAATAGTTGTAATCACTCAGTGCAGAAAAAGTGAAAAAAGAGAAAGTTCAATGTTTGAGAACAACCAGAGGGATAGAGATAAAGAGAAAAAGCAGTTTGATAATTTTTAATTATATTAATTTCATTAGATATAAAACCAATATCTATTTATGACAAAGATAATAAGATATACAAATGCGAAATAGATAATGTGAACCATTATTTCATTTTATTCGAAATGATGAAAATATTTTCGAAAGAGTGCTAGGCTTGATTAATTGAATTAATCGAAAGTGTAAAACAGAGTGTAGAAGTTGCTTTTATGTGTCGTTTAATATAACGATCGGTTACTTATTACTTTACAATATATAAATCTACATAAGAAAGATGCTTGACTTTTAGGGAAAACTTTGTTTTAATGGAGTTAGAAGCAGGCTGGTTGTCGGTCACCGTGTCAGTTAAACATTGCGGGAGTTGTGCACATCCATCCTCTTTCAACAATGTTATGAGTGGATGGGTTGATAGAACTAATTGTATTATACCAGTTTTTATGAAAACGTAACAATGTCTATCATTTTCGCATTGTAATTTTACTACATGTAATAGAGGTCAATTCATCCTTACATAAGATCATATCTCCTTTTCTGATGACCGAAGTACACTGATCCTCTTTGGATTTTACTTTACATATAGCTGGGATAAAACTTGTTGATGTTCTTTAGGGTGTACCAATGTAATGGAACAATTATTTTTTCCCTTAAATGCTCATTAACACAAGGTTTAAGTGTCCTTTAGTTTCCTCGATATAAACTGATAAGCTTTTGTATTTAATTTTGTAAGGGACTAGTAGACTTCATTTTTCAATTAAACTTTCACTTATTATTATAAGGAAGTCAGTTTTATTAATAGTTGAAATACAGCTGTATTTCAAATTTTTACTATTTTATACTAAATTCTGAACAAAATTTTTTAGAATAAGATAAAGAAATTATAATTTGGAATTTTAATATTGAATTTTAATAGCCCTATCTATTAAGTTTTAAATAAAATTCCTTTTTTGCAGTAATGTGTAATTGGCTATAAAGTTCAGAATTTTATATGAGTTAGTTTTGAAATCAATCTTTAATAATTGTGTTGTTCTATTTTTAGCGAGAAATATTTTTAAAAAATTTCTAGAATTATTTATTTCAATTTCATGTTTGAATTATAGATTTTGACTATAATTATTGAAAATATTTAGAGTTAAATCTAAATAGATAAGAATAAAACTATCGAAATATTGGTAAATCATTTAAGATTAATAAAATTTTTTATACACTCTAGACATTATTGTATTCTTTAAAAATTCCTCTATTTTGTTACAACATGGAAGTTACTTTGAATCAAGATTTATAAGGTAATGTTGTATTTATCAAAATTGGGTTAATGATTCATATTATAATATTTCAAGCTAAAAAGCTAATTTTTATTATTATTTGTGAAAATCTTGATGTATAATTTTGCGTGTTGTTTCACGTATCAAAATTTCAATTAAAAAACTGTTTGAAACTCTTCAATGCATTGCTCGAATACGGATTATATTTTTGATCCAAAAGATAAAATTTCACCCAGGCCAGATGTCTGATTTCTATATTTCCTTAGATTGACTTTTCTTGATCTAAATGAGTATATTATCACCTATTCGGTTTTAGCAATCCAAATACATCTTTCATTATTATTGTCGAATTAAATATAGCAGCAAGTATGAACATCAGAGCGCAGATCAAGGTTTCAAGGTGATGAAATGTTTGTGGGCAAGCGGAAATGTCTTTTTTTTTAGTTTTTTTTTTAACCATAAACAGAGTAAGAAATATTTTTGGTAAAATATATAAAACTAAGTGTATTGATTGTACATTCATAAGATAATTCCTTGTCATGATTTCTCCTCCATTATTATAATTAAAATAAGAAAGAAATATTAAGTGTTTTTACAAAGACTTTTAAATCAGCTGTAACTGTAAGAATAATTCAAATGGAAAAAGAGCAACGGGGAAGCTAGATGAAGAAATTTCTTCCTTCTACAACAAAAATCAATTAATAGAGCATTCGTGAAATCGATAATAGACAATAAAATAATTATATTATTAAAGTCTGCTTGATTAATATTTATAATTAATATAAAATTTATATCATTTATAAACAAAAAAATACCTATAAAAAATATATTAACCTTTCTTTCATTTATTTCTTTAATTTTCAAATTATCATTAAAATGTAATAACTTTTATAGTTTACATTTGATCTTTGTAATATACTTAGTTTCTTGATAATTTTGCTTAATCATATACATTATTTTCGGTAAAAAATCATCAATATTTGTATCTATTAATGCTAAGTATCATCGCAATATATATTTTAATAACTATATTTTATATTACTTCAATATTTGATTCTACATTTTTTTGTAGCACTAGATATTATCTTTAACGAAGCTCATTTCATGGGAATGAAATTAGCAGGAATGATTTTAATTTCAACAGGATTTCTTTTAGTAATGTTTCCAAATAATTGGCCTGATTATTTTACTCGTCTTTTAAGGTATGTATAAAATATATGATGCTTATATATTTTTATAAATATTTTTAAGAATAATTTTTTAAAATATATACATTTTCTTTTTATATTCAACTTCTACTAACCCACTCTAATTTGAAAAAATATAAATATTTATTTTTTATTATAACAATATATTGAGTAAGTTATAAAAATTTAGTAATACTAGAAACTTTATAATTCAACAAATATTATAATGAATTCAACAATTTCTTAAATATGTAATGATTTAGAATCTATTTTGAAATTATTAGAGGGGACGGACGAAGGAAGGGTAAAGGAAAGGAGTATAGTGCAGAGAGAAGATATAAATAATATTATAAAATTTGAAGAAGAAAGCAGCAAGAGAGGATGGAATAACAATTGAAGTATGGATATACAAAGGGAAAGGTGGATTATAAAAAAGATCTGGGATGGAGAAGAGATTTCGAAAGATTGTAGAACAGTGATAATAGTCACGATGCACACAAAAGCAGGCATGTAGGAAACAAGAAACTACAAGAGTGTATTATAATAGTATATAATAATATTTCAGGAGAACTAAGAATACTAAGGAGACATAGACCTAAAGAAAGAAGACTATACAGATAGTGAGTATTATTAATAAGATATTGCAGGTATCTGAGGTTCGTTATCATTTCAAAGGGAGGATACGTAGAACAGTTAAGGAAAAAAAGAAATTGAGGTATAATAGTAAAAAAGACATGAGTACTAGGAGTAAGAAAATGTAAAAATGATTATAGGAGAAGAACAATGTTGTTTCAATACTTAGTGAGGAGTGTAATAGAATATGGAATGGAAATCTTAGAAGTGAAAGGTGCTAAAAAATATAAAGTAGATTACTACAGGTGAGTTTTAAGGCTGGATTTCTGTACGCCAATACTTGATTTATATAGAAACAGGTAATTGCATATTAAGTTTAGAATGGAATGAAAGTCGGAGGGGCTCGAGGAGAACTAAAAAACGGTACTGGAGGGGAAGTTCCAAAAAAAATATGTTAAGAAAAATGAAGAGAAAAAGATTAGGAAGAAACAAATAGGATGAGGGAGATTTGGTTAAATTTCCTGGGGTAAGTGAGGCACTGGTAGGATATACGAAGAAAAAAAAAGTAAATGGTACGAAGGAGATAAGTAAATGCGAGAAGTAAATACAGCTGTAATTAACTTAAACTAGTGAACAAAAGATGTAACAAGAGGCAGAAGAAAATAATAAAATAACGAATAAATATATAAACATAAAATAATGTAAACATCACCGGAATATAGAACTGGAATTATTTCCAAACGGGGAGAGGTGGAAATTTATAAAATTATATATATACTTATTACAGATATTATACATTTACCGCGATTGTTCACCTCCACTACTACTGTTACACTTTTAAAATTCTTGTCTCGAGGGTCAGATAAATAAAATAAAGTCATCTAAAATGTTTATTCTTTATTTTGTCGCTACCCCTCTTATAAATAAATTATTTTATCCACTAACTATTTCGACAAAATATTAAATAAAAATTATTAAATCCTAAATCATTTTATTAATGAAATGTCGCGAATCAAGATGAACTATTTAAATTACGTTCAATTAGAAAATATTATAATATCAAATTAATATTACTAATTACAAAATAATGTTAAGAAAATAAGAAAAAAGAAAAGTAAGTTAAGTGATTAATTAATCAAGTTTATGAGATCTACAAAATAATTATAATAATTGTAAAATACTTTGTTACGCCTTAAAATGTCATAGGCATATGAATGAATATTTAGTAAATTTTGTACATAAAAATTATAATTTATTCATTCAATCATACATTTATGAAATTACAATTTAGACTTCAACTTAAAGAATCAGTAAAAATAAATATATAAAAATATAATTTATGTTACTTGCGTTATGAGTTTTGTAGCAATTGTTTTTTTATGAACTTTCTTATTATCCGAAAGGACTTGAGGCTAAATTCTAATTTGGCAGCAGGCTTTCACGATTCCAGATTTCTTTTAGGCTTGGACAATTTTCAATACTTGATATAATAACTTGGTTTTAAAAATAAAACACCGAAAATTAAAAAGTGTCCTTTTGTATTTTACTCTGCTTATATATTTATATTAATTATTATATTATTTATTTATACTAATTATTAATATTATATTGTAATTACAATAAACTCATCGAACTGCTTGATTTAAAAAACTTCCTTATTCTGTTTATATTATTTTATATTTATTAGTAATAATTTGGTGATATTTTAATGTTTTTGAATTGAATCACACATCTAGTGTCATTAATTCTTGCTAATAGTTCTTTGATATTGTAATACTTTTAATGGAAAATGATTTTAAGTGTTCATTTTAATTAATTTTTAAATAAAGTGTTTTAAAGTTTCATTTCTATTATTTTATTTAGTCTCTGCTTAAAAATTTGTAATCATATTTATTTAAAGTTTTTCACTTTGCAATATTATCAAAAATTAATGAGGAATTACTATATAAAAATATAAAAACGTTACAACTTTTAATTTCGGAAATAATCAGTTATTGATATAGATAAGTGTTAAACCGAAAAATGGATCAAAATCTTGTTGTTTAAAAAATAAGATATCATAGCTGTTTAGCTGTGTATATTGGTGAAAAAACTTAGCTCTATAACAAAAATTAAAGTATATAAAAAGATAATAACAATATCTTTATAGTTACTGTACACTAACATGAATAATAACATAAAATAAACTGATTAAAAAATCGGAGAAGAATTTTAAATTCAGAGAATTAATATAATGAAAAAATATTGCATTAAAAGATCATACTTTTAATTAAAATAATATTCTTTTTCTTTATATATGTATAATCCATCTCAAAAGTATGGAGGTATAAGTATGGAGTATTATTATTTTTGAAACCGTTATTTATCGTAGCGATTTTGCGGAGCTGAGAAAATGTGCAGGCAAGATTTTCTATTTGTCCTTTTTTTTTATCGGTAAAAGCGGTAGGATTTTACATGTTATTCAATCTTGTAACGCGGCGTGACGGAAGAACTAATGGAATATAACTTTAGCTTAAAATTTTGACTTGGTAAAAACACTGTAGAGATTTTAATAAGGTCAAATTTTTTTAAAGATAAGTGTAAATAATCTATGACACCGTGATAAATTCAGAGTATCATAGATTACCTTGATACTTAAATGACTTGAACTCAAAATTTCGTATACCCATTCGGCGTTAGAATTAATTCGAACAATTTTTTGATGATAAAAATAAGGATAATCGATCATCTTCTTGAAAGCCTTATATAATGTTTTTAATTGCAATTTACACGTAATTTTACCCTTAGAGACGTTTTTAATATTTAAAAGTCTGTAGCATTTTATCAAGCCATAAATAAATTTTTATTATTTGATCCAATCCAACAATTGTTCCACCGCATTGTATTATAAAACTATAAGATATTCTTCTTGTGAATGCAAAATAAAAAAAATTCCACCCTCCGAAATCGTTACAATAAATAGCGATTTCAAAAAAAATAACTCCGTAATTTTCAGATGGACCATCTATATTACACATTAGTAAGGAAATGAGTAAGCAAAAATTATTAATAAAATTCATTAAATTTAATTATTATTAAAAGTTTTTAAGAGGAAAAATTTTATAGTTCTCAATGATAATAACGCGTTTGTCGATTTAAGGAGGTATCTGGTTTTATTTACTGTTGTTGATATATTTAATACAATGAATTTACTTTATAATAATACAAATGTATAATACAATACTGTGCAATATGTGTATACAAGTATTAAAATCGAATAATACTACGGGTAGAGGATAAGCATAATTTTAATATCTATCGAAGTATGTTTAACTTCAATAATTATATTATCAGGGAAATTTTTTATTATATATAAATTAAATCAATTTAATGAAGGAATGTTTTGTATTTATTTCATGAACAAAGATTGTATTAAACGAGCGTCAAAATAATTATTAAATTAAATTTACAAATAAATAAAAATATGTACGTGCATATATATATATTTAAATATATCAAGGTAGTTCTTTATATATGTGATCAAGCTGTTATCGAGGAACATGTGCATTTATTTTGGGCTGGAGAACGGATAATTCTGGCTTTGACGTGCGATATCGTTTTAACAAGCAATTAAGTAGGTTAGTCTGTTTAAAGAGAAGGATCCTCGTAATGGAATTTTACACGTATTTGCACAATTAAGTTTCCAGGTACTACTTATTGTATAATATACTCAGCGCGACAGGATGGAATAAGAATTTTAATTTGATTTTTACGACACTTTATTTATCGTATTATTATTGCGTAGATGCATGTTTTTATTTTTACGCTAGAGATTTATTGGTCAATTTAAAACTCTTAAATTAAATGTTTATCCGATGATGCAGGAGAGTAGTGACAACATTCTTTTTAAACAAACACTAATTTTCACCAATTATTGGCTGTAAGTTACAAATAATCATGTAACAATATGCAACAAAACAAAGTCATTGTATAGTTATATTGCTTAATAGATTATAAAGTATAAATATTTGTTTTTAAGAACATGAGTGCATAAATAAGTCCCAATACAATAAATGTTTCGAAAATAATATAATAATTTCTATATCTTAAATCGATATGATGACTAACCTAGTGTTTTGATAAAACTCAAGAGCAATCACACTGACGATAAGAAATTTAAATATGCTATTGGATGAATCTATTCTCTTCACAAAGCCTCTGTGGGATGTAGGTTAATGAATCAGGGATATAGCACTGTCTTGTATAATTAAATAAAAAGATTCTATTAAATTTCGTTTCACTTTTTTTTTATATAACAATTGTGTATTAATTAATATTTTAATAATTTCAAAACAATAATATTAAAAATTAATGTAACATTACGTTTTTGCCAATATTTTTAAGTTAATTTGAAATATTATGTATAGGTTATATTTGTATTTTAGATGGAGTCAACGGCATAGACATGGTACTTCTAGTGGAACATCAAAAGACATAATAGATTATAGAACAGGGTATATTAAGTCACATCTACGTTCACCATCAGGTCGAGTTCGATGATTATTTTATTTTTAAATTTATATTTTTTTATTATAAAAATTTATTTAAAAATAAATTGAATTATTAAATTTGAATATTTTTACAAAGAATATTGTGAATTAATTTTGATAGGTATTCTTTGTATATAATACTTATAACAATATATAATTATATAATAAAAATTATTTTATTCTAGTTTAGTACTATTAAATACTTATATGTATTTGATTTGATTTGATATTAAATGCAATCAATAAACTAGACAATTTTATTAAAATATATTGCGTTATACTTGATGTCACTACAATTTATATCAAAAATTTGATTTATTCATTATTTTTTATTGATAAAGTTGCTTCTTATTTTTAAATACGAGTTAAGTTGCACCATGATTTTTCTTTCATTTATAGGCAGTAATATTATAAACAGAATAAGGAATATTTCATGTGGAAAGGTTTATTCCAGCTTTCTAAGCTGAATAAGAAAAGACAAATTTATCTAAGTGGCGTGATTGATTAGAAACAAATTTTATAAGAAAATCATAAAAAATGAAAAATTTAATTAGAAAAAAAAGAAATAACAATAAAAATAGATTAAATAAAGTGTGTTAAATGAAGAGAAAAAGAGAAAAAAATAAAAGGTTTATGTTTATAATACACACATGGGAATGAAAAAATAAACAAAATAACGATTAAAATATAAAGAAGTTATATCTTATGACATAATTTTAGTATTTATTATACTTTAAATAGTTTTAAGAATTTTTTTTATGTATTTCGTAGGGTCAAAACAGTTACCTATTTTTGTATATTAAATATATATTTGATATTTTTTATAAGTTGTTACTTATGTAAAGAAATACAATAAATTCAATAACTAAACAAATTTTCCGCATACCCAAAAAGGATTGTGCAAAGCAATTGCGGAAGACGAAGTCAATACGTGCATTAAAATATCGCTGATAATTAATAAAAATAGTATTGGCCAAGAGATTGAGAAAAGTGTAGTCGGGTTAATGAACTAAAGGCGACAAATTAAGGCTAAAAATGGGAACTTCCCAGGTGGGAGGACAGGAGAAGTAGCAGTTTTTCTCTATAAATCTGGGGAAATGAGCATCAAGGGGGATCTTTTCGTAATTGTTATTCGATTCGATTTGTCATTATAATTATCCCGGCCGGAGATTCTCGACGGTAAGACAACATGACAAACTCACGCATCCGAACAGATTCGCGATAACGCAAGTATCATATTAAATACGAACACATACGTAGACACTAGTTTCGCATCACGGGCCATTCTAACACATTAAATTCTCTCTTCCGATTTATTATCAATAAATCGGTATTTAACGCGAATTGAGAAATTGTACTTTATTTCTATCCTTAAACCTTATAAAGGCTGAATCGCTTTGGCCGGTTCAGCTAGGGCAGAAAAGAATTGGGCAACCATCGTATTATAAATAAACAAATAAATAAATATACAAATAAGTAATTATAAGTAATCGGTTACGATAAATAAATACATATATAATTAATTAATATATGAGAAATATAGATCGTAACAAAGCTTAACGTTATTTAATTCTTTATTTTTTAATTTTATGAGACCTATTTGTCTTCATGCTTTTAATATAGTAAACGTTTAATATGCGATGATACAGCTTTCTAGAATTAATTTACCTCGTCAAGAATATAGAATTAGGAAATTATAATTACACGGGAACTAAAATATTAGTAAAAAATTAATTCTCTTCAAATAAATTTGAATATATAAGGAAAATCAAGATCGCTCATTTAAACTGTTAATAATAAAATTACTTTATAAATTCTAAAGTATATCATACTTTTCATCGACATTATCACCATGATGTGAAACCTTTTAGATGCATTGAGATGCACAAAAAAAGAAAAAATTCGTTTAAATTAGCATATTATGTTGTAGATATAAAAAAACTGAGGTCAAAAAACACCAATAATAATCCATCTCAAAATATAAGGTCTACACAACATTATTTTTAGTTACAATGAAAAGTATAAAAAGTAATCTTTATACAAAATAATTTTTATAGATTGATTTTTCCATTACTTATATGAAATAAAGCAAACTCTTAGAATTTGTAATAACACTTACTTTGATCTAGTTTACTCTATTTTTAACACAATTCGAAATATCAAAAAAGTATCGATATTTTACTTTTATAAAAAAATTATTAATGGCAAAATCCGATTGACAGATCAAGAGTAGAAATAAAAATTATTCTATATAACAATAGTGAGGCCTGTATGTCAATGATATTAATTGATCTAAAGATTATTATTTGAAATTGATTGAATATATAGTCCTTAACTTTTAATTAAGTAATTTTCAAATAATTTGTCTGTGGTTTTTTATTATTTCCAGAAAATTGATAACAATGGTAAATAGATAAATATTTTGATACAGTACGCAAACACTTTACAAAACAAACTTAACACGATAACGTAATTTCTTCTGCAATGTAAATCCACACATGTTATGGGATAGAATTGTTAGAAAAAATTGTAGACTATTAGGTTTTTGTGATAAAAATTAAAGTATGCCTACAAGGGTTTGTTTTAGACTCTAATGTAGAATCTTTTTTGTTCCTTACAATCATTTAGGTTTATTTAAGAATTTAAAATATCAATAAAATAGCGAAAATTATCTGTCAATGTTTAAAATCGTAAAAAAAATTAAAGCCTTAAACTTACTAACTTCATATCTTATATGAGTGAAGTTTCGAACAAGCAATAATGTCTCGATTCATCCCTTTAATAATATAACAGGCTAATTAATTTATAATCAAATATCTGCATGATTCAGAACGAAAAACTTTATTTTATTCTACAACAGAAGAAGTTAGTCTCACAAGAGTTCTTTAACTGTTAACATAACTTGTAAATATCTATGAATAAATTTATGTTAAAACTTGACGATATTTTTTAATTTAATTCAAGTTATCTCAAAATAAATCATATTACATAGTCTGTTCCCAAAATATCGAGTTTTTTTTTCATCTGGCAAATATTAGTTGTAGTGATTTGAGGGGGATCTTAAAATGTAGAAAATTCTCTTTCCATTTGTCCCTTTTTTTGTTTTACCCATAATTAAATGCGGCAGAATTTTACTTCGTTCAAAGGGTGTTTTTCGATTTTTTTACACAATGCGCTGAAGTGATTAATACCCTCTCTATTTTTTGTAAACTTTATTTTACAGTAGTAAAAAATTCAATCCTGTGTACAATCGATTGATCCTTCAAATTTTTTGTTGCACCAACATCAAACTTTATCGTGTAACAAATAATGTTTAATCCCTATAGAAATCAGTGATCAGTGTAACAAATTAAAAATATCAAATAATTTAATGACAAATGCACTTGTAATTATCAAGAACAAATAAAGAAAAACAAGGTAAAATATCGAGTATTAAATAACTTTTCCACAAGAAATTTAATTACCGAGAAGCTTGCGTATGAATTAAAATTATGTAAAAGAGTATGTTCGATTTCTGTAAGTACCTTAAACAAATTCAAAACGGAATAAAAAAATATATTAACTGCTTCTATAATGTCATATAATAATTTTTCCTTTAGGTTAGAATTTTTCAAAATTTTTTAAAAATAGTACGAATAACGTATCTAATGAAATAATTGACAGGAAAAATATAAGAATTGCTCTACAAACTAACTTTGCAGATATCGAATTTCATAAATTAGTACCTGTTGATATGCTTTTATCATCGGGACCAACATGGTCATCCTTTTGTATTGGATAAATAAATTTATAACAGGAAATTGTTATCTATACTTACAAGAAACAAGATTTAAATGGATTAGGAGAGGGAAACACAAAACAAATAGCGAAAGGATTGTTGTCTTTAACGCACTTGAATCATAATACGAGTTACAAATGTTACGATAAACAGAAGAAATTCTGCTAATGAAATATCTTTCAAAAGAAGAGCAACAGTGTAAACATCATTTATTTAAAAACTGTCAAACGAAACAAAAAGATTTATTGGACTTAAAAATATCATTGAAATTGTATATTTATTCTCTACCTTTTAAAGTTACATCGCAGAATCACGTATGATGGCAATTAAACGCCTGAATCAAATAAAAAATGTATTAAACAGCCAAATCTTTGTAAAGAGTATAATGCTGTGATTAAATAATAGATATGATTAGGTCATATGTCGCAAGTTAATATCTGACTTTACTTTTGTTTCACTAGACATTGACCAAGAAGTCGAGTTTTACAACAGAATTAAGGGTTTTATTTCATGCCTCGGCAAAATCATTCATCGGAATTTTTCTCAATGTGACTTATGATCGGACGACTATTCGTGATGCATTTTTTATTTTCTCTTTTATTACGTGTTCGATGATACGAGTATTTATAACAGCTAACATAAAAAAAAGGATCGGTATATTATTATAAAATGGGAGATGAAATATCAGTTAATCATATGGAAAGAGAATGAACAAATAAATATTTACGAGTTAAATGCTTTGACTTTCGACATAGCCTTTGTTCTATATTTTACAACTGAATATTTGAAAGAACTTGCAGAAGATGAAGGAGAAAATTATCCAATGGTAGCAGATATATTTGAAAATATATAAGTGAATAATAAACAGGGAGTAATACTCTAGATAAAATAAATCAAATTAAAGAGGAAATTATAGAATAGTTAAGGGAAATTTTCATATTCGACAATGCATATCGAACGATGAAAATTTTAGCTTATTTAAAAGTAGATGAAACAAATGCATCTTTTAACCTAGATAAACGTTTAACTCTTAAGATATTAGGTATTTTATGAAAAACTAAATGGACTATATCCCATATACTGAGTGCGCTATCAACACAAATTTTGCAATAGGTAAGCGTAAAATTTTCTCGCAAATCATTAAAATATTCAATCCCATTTATATTTTAAATTCTGTAATGTTTTATGCCAAAAAAATAATCCAACAAATTTGGAAAGAAAATTTAAATTGAGATGACATTCTAAATAAAAGTTATACTCAATGGTATAATTTTTACATGCAATGATTTTTAATTAACAATGTATCATTTAGAAGAAAAATTTCTTATTTCTTATTTGTTAATTATTATTTATTATATAATTTTATTATTCTGTTAATAATAAATCTGTCCAACTTTTAGAATTTGTCAAGAATTCGGTGTGAATTATTAAGCATACAATCAAAGATCGCATCTATAAAAATTGTGCCAATCCCATGGCTGGAATTATGTGCTTCAGTTATTGGCAAAATTATTCGTTTACATAAAAAATGATCTGAATGCATAGTAAATAAAATAAAACATAATAATAATAAAATAAAACATGCGTCGGTATTATTTAGGTAAAGCATTGGGAAATCGATCATGGGGGGATCAAACTCAGAGGTGAGTAATAAGAACCTCCGAATCCGTATTTATTCAAAGATTCCGCACCTCAGCCGAAAATGAAAACGTGAGGGTCAATTGAAAGACAATAGCGCAGGTAGCTAATCGGGCGCTAATTAAGCGGCCGAACGTACCACGGACCCTGGAGGGAGAAATTACCGATTAGCAATTATCCTTTCGGGGGAGGTGATGAATAAAATTATAAACGGAAAAACTGAAACTTCAATCAAGAACTTCGAATCGAACTCTAAAATCACAGGAATACTCCGGTTCGGATCTCTTTTTCATAAATCAGCGCGACCAATAACGGAACTTTCAATTATATTCGATACGAAAAATTAGTTTTACGCGATCGGGTTATATATATATTATAAATAATATTCTGCTCCTTGAATTAACGGCTTTGCAATAACTTAAGTGGAAAAAAAGGAAGGAGAAATCAAAAGTGCAAAAAGTAAAATCTAAGGAAAGAGAAGTGTAAACGAAGTATGACTGTAAGTGCGGAGAAAAAGAGAGAAAAGGAAAGAAGTGATATGTGACGATCGGGAAAGAAAAATATATAGATAAGTAAAGCATGGAAGAAAATATGCGAGATAAAAAAGAAAAAGAATAAGGAGGAAAAATACGAAGAACTGAAGAAACTAAAAAAGGAAGGAAACATCTGAAGATACCTGAATAGAGATAAGAAAAAAAAGAAGTAATAGATAACAAGATAACGACTGAAGAATGAAGACAACACTTTATAAAATTACTGGTAGTAAGTAAAGAATATACAGATAAAGAAAAATAAAATAGACCAAAAGAACAAGGAAAAGAAATAGAGACGATAGGAAAAAAGAATTTAATAAGATATTGGGGCAACCTCAAAAATAGAAAGGCAAAATTGATAGAGATAAAGGTACCCAATGAAGCTTGGATAGATGGAGGAGAGGAGGTATAGGAAATATTAATAGAAATAATCAAGAGAGTGTGAAAAGGAGGAGTCCCAGATGAATGGATAACGGCAATCATTGTGCCTATATAAAAGAAAGGAAACACGAACATAGCAGGGAACTACAGAGGACTCTCAATGCTTGCATCGGCATATAAGATATTGTTACGTATCTAAGAGGTCACGACTATGTTTATTCTTTAATAATCGAATCGCGATAATATTTTCTCTCCTGGTATCGTTCTGCCCTAGCCAAATCGGTCGAAGCATTTTGACCTTTGTGAGGTTCGGAAATCGTCAATTAATAAAACGCGAGATAATTAATATAATACTTTTTTTTTATTATATTTCTCTTTATGAACGAGAGAGATAAGTATCGCAATGTGTAAGACAATTTTTTTTTGTGTCAAGAAGCTAAGTCCCGATTGTATAAAACGAATAAGTATTAAAGAATCCGAACCGAAGTACGACCGAATCTAACAATCCCAATTTGAAGTCTAATTTTGAAGTGCCCCTACGTGTTTTTCGATTTGACTTATTACCTCCGTTGTATGGAGAAATTGTAAAATCCGCGATTTCTCCCACCGGGTGCCTCTACTTGATTATAGTCCGGTCAGCTTTCTTCGATTTTACCTTTTGATTCACCTCTGTGTATTCATCGTCGCCTCTGATCTTGAATTTTCGCAATTTGGCGAGCTCGGAAGTTCTTATTACTCGCGGGATTCACGTTACTCGCGACTCCGTTCGATTGTCTCGATGTCAATTTCCCAATGTTCCGTCTTTGTT
This sequence comes from Eupristina koningsbergeri, assembly GCA_018907245.1. Taxonomy (NCBI): domain Eukaryota; kingdom Metazoa; phylum Arthropoda; class Insecta; order Hymenoptera; family Agaonidae; genus Eupristina; species Eupristina koningsbergeri. The sequence goes on from JACCHV010000117.1 coordinate 337,750, forward strand.
TTCGCTGATGTGAATATAATAAAATCGTCGCGTATGCGTATGCAATTTTACATACGTGACAATATACACAGGGATAATAAGAGAAACTCTAGAAGCAGAGGTAGATAAAAAGAAAATATTTCCAGAGAGACAAGCGGGATATAGAAAAGATAGAGAAACAATAGATAATAATATATATGTGATGGACCATCTGATCACGAGAAAAATCAGAAATAGAAAAAACTATATGCCATGTTCATAGACATTAAAGCTGCCTTCGACATGGTAGATAGAAACAAACTATAGAAAATAATGAGAAACAATAGAATAAGCACACACGATAGATAGGATCAAAGACATATATAAGGAAACTAGATGAAAAAAGCAGTAAGAGAGGAACTTTCAAAAGAATTTTGGACTAATAGAGGATTGAGGCAAAGATGCAACCTAAGCCCAACTCTCTTCAACGTATTTATAGCAGAGGTGGAAAGCATGGCAAAAGAGAGTGGAGGGGAGTCGGAATAGGAAAAGAAAGGGTATGATCACTAGCTTATGCGGACGACATAACGTTAGTGGCTGAAACTAGAGAAGCAATGCAGGTTATGTTGGGCACGTTGAAAAAATTCTTAAAAAGCAGAAAAATGCAGCTAAATACGGAAAAAACGAAAATGATGGTATTCAAGAAAGGAAAAAAGTGTAGAAGAGCTTGAAAATTGAAAGGCAAAGAAATAGAGATGGTAGAAACATTTAGATACCTAGATTTCGTATTTAATAGAAATGAGTGTCATAGAACACACATAGAAGAAAGGAGAAACAAAGGCAAAATAGCGGCCAAGGAAACTTGGAGACTAGTAGAGAGGAAATGCGCAAAAGATTAAAAAAGAAGATAAACGCCTATTTGACAACCTAGTAGGCGGAGTATTAGGATATGGATGATATACAAGATATGGAAAAAGTAAAAATACGATTATTTTAGATGAACGTTGGGGTTACACTTCTGCACCACAAGGTACATAGTGCAAGCAGAAACTAATGAACCGGAGATGCAAGAAGAGTAGAAAATAAGATATGAAGAAAAGATAGGAAAACAAGAGGAATTGGAAGATATAGAGTAACGGAAAATATTGTTGGAGAAATGAGGAAAGAAAAAATATGGACACATAGAAAAGTTATGGAAGAATTCAATAGAAAGAAGGAGAACTTCCAGATGAAAAGAATAATTAAAGTGATAATAAAAACGTGCAAAAGAAAGACGCGAAAAAGGAGGAATCAGAGACGAGAAGTGAAATAAGAAACAACAAATGGAAAACAAATAAAATTAGACATAAGAAAGGAATGAAATATACAAATAGATCAAAAATAAGATATAAGAGAAAAACTAAGAGAATATGAAGAGGCAGAAAGAAAGAAAAAACAATATATAGAGACGAAAGAACCGTGTTAATAAAATGTATATATGGCATGTAAAAATAATATGTAAGATAACATGTACAAAGTTCACTCCTGGGCCGGAAGGCTAGAGGCATGTAAAATAAATAATAAATAAATAAATAATAATACTGACTCCATTATAAATGTATGGAAGTTGAATTTTTTTATTTCTGGACTATTTGTCGCAACGTTTCCGTAAAAGTTGAAATATGTGCGGTAAAATTTTCCTATCTTCCTAATTTTTACGATAATTAAAATCAATAGAATTTGTTTTTGCACGGAAAATTTTTTTCAATCTTATAACACGGCGCGATGAAATCTAGTGAAACAGCGCCATATGATCAAATTTTAAATATGGAAAAAGCATAGTGGAGACCTTTTTTAAACGTTAAAAAAGTTGTTAAAATTCACAATAATACATACAAATGTCAAAAAACACAGGTAATATAATAATCGGTACTTACCAATTTTAGACGTTATGACGTATATTATTATAATACAATAACGTATAATGGCGTCTACACTTATTTATTTTTCTAATTTGAGATTTTGATCCTCATACATCACAGATTTTAAGCATTCGTGTTTTCTATATATTGATAACTATATTTTCTGCTTCGATCTTATATGTGTAGATTTAAATATTTGTTAATATAAAAAAACTTCTTTATAATAAACAGCCATGATAAAAATAATAGGAATACTCCTACCGAAACGATGGCCAATTATTTAAAAATAAAAATTTATTTTTTTTTACTATACACGACATTGGATTCTTTAAGAAATTCACATTTTTTACTAATATTATTCAATTGTCGATTGTTTTAAAACACTTCGTACATGGTCTAAATTTAAATTAAGATACAAAATGATATTATAATTTTATATTTAACCATTAATTTGAATATTATTACAGATTGCTTTAATTAAGTATAATCCAGGGTTTTAATTAATAAGTGTAAATAAATTATTTAACTTATGAAACTACTGTATAATGATTATGCCACGTATGTAAAATTGCGACGAATTAAATTGTACTCGCATCAGTAAACGAAGACGAAGCATTAGTGACATTGAGGGAATCGAACGGAGTCACGAGTAACGTGAAACCCACGAGTAATAAGAACTTCCGAGCTCGCCAAATTGCAAAAATTCAAGATCAGAGGCGACGATGAATATGCAGAGGTCAATCGAAAGACAATACCGGAGAAAGCTGACAAAACGATAATCAAGCAGAGGCACCCGGAGGGAGAATTCGCGGATTTTGCAATTTCTCTATACAGCGGAGGTAATGAGTCAAATCGAAAAACACGCAGGGGCACTTCGAAATTGGACTTCAACTTCGACTTAAAATTTGACTTGGATTCGGTCTTGATCCGGGATTCGGTTCGGGTTCTTAATACTTATTACATTCTATTTTATACGATCGGGGACTTAGTTTTCTTGACATGAAACATTGTATTATACATTACATTACTCTTCCTCTCTCGTTCATTAAGAGAAATATAATAAAAAAGGGTATTATATTAATTATCTCGCGTTTTATTAATTGACGATTTCCGAACTTCACAAAGGCCAAAACGCTTTGACCGTTTTGGCTAGGGCAGAACGAAACCTGGAGAAAATTTCACGATTTAGTTATCAAAAAATAAATATAGTCGTGACATATTAGATACGTAACAGATTATATAATTAATTTTGAAAAAGCAATTTTCATTTCAATGGAAATTGATAAACTTTTAGTATTTCAGATTTTTGTAATTATTTTTTATTAATTTCATTACATATGTAATAATATATAAAATTATATTTATTTATAAACTATTTTTATTTTAATATTGAATTTTTATCATGTTTCTTTTTCTGTAAATTTTCTATACTTATTAATACGATATTCTTTTTTGGATTCATTTAAAAGTAAATTTTGTAATAGATCTCCATTTAAGGAATTCGTAACTACACTGAGATATGGATTTCCTATAAAATAAAAAATTATTAATTAATTAAATTGTATAATTTTTAAATAAAATATATTATATTAATCAATAATTAGAAAATGTTTTTATTTTCTTGTATGGCACTATTTATTTTTTAAGTTAAATCTTTTGATAAAATTATACATATAATAAATAAGTTGTACCGCTGTGTGTTTAATCTCAAGCCTTGTTATATTAGAAGGAACCATGAATGTTACGCACCGAATTAATAGAGAAGAGACAACCCTTTGTTGCTTGGCAAGATCCAAATCAATCTTGATCGTACCCTCGTGGTATTTATCTTGTGCTAATAATAATTCCATGAGTAAAATCAATAATTCAAGTGTGCTTATCGAAAATTAAAGTACAGTTTTAAGCACACCGGTTTCCTATACAGGCTTATGGGTCCCAGCCTGATCAGCACCTAAGCATTTTGCCGAGTTGAAAATAATCAACTATTATTGTTATACCCTAGGATCCTTCCATGTTTTCCACTGAAGTCTTGCCGATTTGAATAATATAGACTCTGAGAAAGGAAGTGTGGTTGTCGCAGTGATTTCTTTGTATTCCCGTTGTATGTATTTTAAATACTTATTTAATGTTTATTGCGGTCCAAGCCAGCAACAAACGACATAAGAGTAAGTACTTAGGTTTTGTATAAATAAATATGAGTGAATAAGTCAAACCATCTCGTGTGATTTTTCTTAATATTATCTGTATCTGCTTCCCTACGAATTACCTATTTTGTGGATCGTTTTCAGGTAGGAATTTCCCGATTACCTAGACCTTGACGACCCCTAGTAGCGATATGAGCGATCGGAAAAGGTAAATGCGAAGAATCCTCCATCACACATAAATAAGTGAAATTGAACTTAATTAAACTTTACAATTAAAATTTAACTTCCAATAAACTAAACTAATAAGGAAAAAATAATGCTCTATAAGTAATAATAAAACTTAAGTTGAAAATGTAATATAAATACTAAAATAATACATCATGTTATCACTAATTAAATATTATATGTTTTTTTTATCATTCTCATTATGTTCTATACTTCATTACACAAAGCATAATTAATATTTTAAGGTTTAACTTTTATTCAAATTTATAGTACTTTTCAAGCAAAAGGTAAGTAAGATATAATATGATTGAATTAAACTTATATATTATTTGTTTATGCCTTTTATATAGTTTATAATAACTAATAATTGTTAGTTTAGGATCTAATGAAATAACGTATAATAAATATATCAATTTATTTATAAAATTTTTTTACTAACCATTCTTAAACATGTAATGTGACATTAAATAAATGAAAATTTGATAAATAATAATACTTTGATTGACGTGAATATTTAAAGTAAAATTGATTTGATACATATTTGAAACTAATATTAAAACTCATCAGATTTTTTGATATTTCATAAAGATATTTTTAGAAAATTTTTCATATCTTTTTTTAGTCAGCTAGTAAGCACGTTATTTAACGCTTCTCGATATTATCTATAGTACATGATCGATTTTTATTCTCGCTCTTTAAAAACATGAAGAATTGACTTTATACAATATTTTACTGAATATTTCTTCACCAATTAATTTAATAGTGTTGTAAACTTTAAGCAAATATGACAAGAAAATTAAAATGAGAAACTAGGTCGAATAAATGAAATAAAAATATTTTATTAGTGAAATTTAATGAATAAATGATTAACGTTACCCAGTTCAATTAGAAAATATTATATCTATAAAATATTACTAATAAATACAAAATGCTATAAAGGGTAATGATAAAAATAAGGAAATTTAATAAAATACGGTGATGATTAAGTTTATTTTAATCAATTAGAAAGTATTAAGACAATTACAAAATAATCCTAATAATTATAATAACAACAAAAATAGGAGATAAAATAAAAATTATATAAAAAATGGTGCAAAGCACAAAAGGTCAGTTTTATTGTGAATATAAACTAATCGGTATATTTTAGAGTATATTTTTAATTAAGGCGTTATATCAATTGAATTATGTTGAGGACTCTCCAAGGAGTAGTAACAGCCAGTTGTTGAAATAGAATTTATCTACCCACATTGTTCTTTCGAAAATCATAAGAATCCTTATGAACCGATAAATTATGAAGCAATAATTATAATTCATGTAATGCACATTTATATTTGTGGATATATAACTGTAAATTTATTTTGCGATAATTATATTTTTAACATTTGTTCTTACTGATTTACTCAAAGCAAACATATAATTTATCATTTCTAAATTATTATTTATATTAAAATTTAAATGAATAAATAATAAATGTATATATAACTTACTAAATATTCATTTACATTCACATTAAGACATAATAATTTCATTATTAAAAATAGTCACAAAATTTGACCAAAACACTGGACTAATATATTATTAATATTTTAAATAATAAGCCAACTTGTTTTACTAAATTATATTTTTAATTTATAATTTTTACACAATTCAATAGGACTATTTTCACTAAATACATTTAAAAAAATGAGAATTTAACTACGATTTTTCTAATTATTATTGAATTGAATCTTCTTTACTCATATTTTGTAGCAGTTGCAACCGTGTACTTCGTGCAATCATTTAGTTTCTGCTGATTATCGTACAATTTTTTTCTTGTACTACTTGAAATATGTAATTAATTTAAATTCAAGCCTTTTTAATAGTTATTTAAAAGTTTTTCACTCATTTTGATTCGTTTAAAAACTATAACTTTGATCTCGTTAAACTTAGTTTAATTTGTATCCATTTGTAATAATTTTGGTTGTATCTGCATTTTATTACTTGTTTATGTTCTTATATTTCTAATTTTTATTGTATTTTATGTAAATTGATACTAAAGCTATAAAATGAGCATAGCTGTTCAGCACGCGAACTTCGTTAGAGTGTCGAATGTGGCTTATTCTATTAGACGGCTACTTCACAATTACTTACCTATCGTTATCCTATCTTTCTCCATCTTTCTCTCTTTATTTTTTCTTCTTTCTTCTGTATCTATGTATCTACATAATATTAATATAATATAAGTAATATTACTTTTATTATTCACCTTTGTTCTTTTTTCTTACTGCTTCTACTATCTTCTATTTTATTTTTTTGGTAGTCTTTTCAAACGTTCTTCTTTATTCTTTTTTTACCCGTTTTTCCACTACATTCCTGATGTGTTTCAGTACACTATTCTTCGTATTTACCGTTCGTTTGTTTTTTCCCTTTCTACTTTAGTTTCTTTAATTTCCTTATTTCCCCCTCTTCTTATTTCCTCTTTTTATTATTCTTCCAGTTTCTATCCCTTATTAGCGTAAAGTCACAGCAAGAGTTTTCTTCTTTATTTTCTTTCCACTTTCTTTTTCTCTCTGTTCTTTTAATGTCTTTTCTATTTTTCTTCACCCTCTGTTCAATTGATTTATGCATACCCTATTTGGACCTTACCTCTTTGTATCCTCAGATATGTACATCTTGATTTTAGCATTATTATTTTATTGGTTATTATTTCTTCTTTTTTTCTTTCCTTGTATGTCGCTACCTATATAAATTTTTGTTCCAATTAATTATTTCTTCTCTTTTAAAACCATTGCATTGTCTTATAATTATTATTATAATTATATATTACCACCATTCCATTTTATTTAGATTTTCAATGTCTCGTTCATTAGATGCGTCAGCAACTGGCCTTTCATTTGCGCATTCTGGCAATTTTATCCAATCTGTCCCTTTCACTACGATATTTCTTTCTCTCGCATCTTACTCTGAATCTTATTACTATCCTTCTCTCAATTTGAGAAGCTTGATAGGTTTCTTTTGCTTCCATTGAAAAGCTGACTGATCTTTTGAATTTTCCGCTGCGACGAGACTTTAAGACTTCTTTCCTCATCCGATTTTACTTCATGATCATTTCTTTATCTGAATTTTTTTCTTTTACTATTCTTTTAACTTCTATCTTTTTTACTTTTCTGTAATAATTCCTCAATCTTTTCATTAGTCTCTAGCATCTTGTCCTCTTTCGTGTTTCATTATTTTTTATTTTTTCTTCCCACCTTTTTTTGGTTTACTTAGCTCCTTTTTCTCCATCATGCTTGTTCTTATTTTCTTACTCTTTCTTTTCTTTTTTCCAGATCTTCCATTATATTATTTAATTTCTACCACAACTATTTTTTTGACTTTTTTTTTCCCGCTTGGTTAAATTCAATAAAATGTATTGAGTTTAGTTATAATTCAATTGGCAATGCTTGTCATGTTCCAAATTGTTTATTTCTTTGGTAAAAACTTCAAAATTAATTAATTATCTCCAATATTTTTCTACTAATTTAATTTCCAAAATCATTAACTTTTATGTTAGTTGAGAGTTTCATTGATCATAGAAAAAGTTAAGTTTTGATATTCTACGTTAATTTTGTACTTTACAATTCGGTATCTCGTCTATTTTGTTTGTTTTATTAAAGAGTTTATTAATCTTTTTGTTATTATTTTTTAATAACTAAAATGTTTTGACATTATATCTTCTGATTCAGCTTTCTTTATAACTCTTACTCTGGACTTAAATTTATCATTAAAAGATATTGATATTATAATATTAAAATTCAATATACATATATAATATTAAAATCCTTTCGTGAGACGTCAATAAAATGGACGCTTGAATATTAAGCAGATGAATTATTGGTTAACTTAGTTAATTTAGGAGCTTAGTCTTCGTTATATAAAAGGAGATAAACGGCAAAAAACAACTTTAAAGTATAATTTAAGCAACTATTTAAGTAAAACATGCATTTGTTCTCAACGATATTTTACAAAAAAAATTTAGTACTTAAAATTATCGATAGATCTCTTAATTTATTTTTTTATATAAAATAATTAATTCTGAAATATTAGTTGTTTACATTACTTATCACTGCATATTTTATTTTCACAATTATCCTTTAACTTCAATTGTATACAAAATATTGATTCAGTATCATTCTAAACTAATTTGAAGATTAAGTTTATATCGCTGTGTGAGATAGTGTTTAAGCTTCATGAAAATTAAGAGGAACTATAGTTGGCACGTATTTTGGATTATTACAGCGAGGGCGAACCTTTTTACTGAAGCGGCAAACCAATCTATTTTCATCGTGCTTTTGTTACGCATACATCTAGCTACGTTATTGTGTCCGTTTACGCTGATAGTAATTATTAAGAATAGCAACTGAAATTTGTGATGATCTATAACGTTTATTCAAGTTAATCAGTGCATTTCTCAGCTGCAGACATATCTGAGGAACACCATGGGTTCCCCCAGATATCAAGCTAAGAAAGACGTAAGCTACGAACCAGACATTCAGGAAAACTTTCAGTAGCTGACTTTCGACCTGAGTAATCGTGCGTAATCTTGTAAGTAGATTATAGGCTTACATTGTTGTAATAATAGTGGACCTGTATTAATGTATAAGAGTAAACTTAAATACGAGTGTTTTGTAAAAACGATAAATGTAACATTTCGTGTGATTTACACCAATTATTATCACTATCCGCTTCCTTGCGAGTAACCTATTTCGCGGATCGTTTTTAGGTATATAATTTTTTACCTCCAAGGATAGATCTGAACATCAGGTGCGTAAGCGCGGGAGGATTGTACGCATAAATTTGTGAAGTTTAGTTAAATTAACATAATAAAACAGATAATCGACCGTTACAAGTTATAAACATAAAAAAAATCAAAAAAAAATATTTATTGCAATTATCGTTTAGAATTAAATTAAATATCATGAATTAAATATAAAAAAAATAAAAAAAATTATAAAATAAAATTTCAAAATTCACCTTTTAGTTCTAAAATAACTTTTTTTCTGTACAACCCTGGATAAACTCTAGGTGAATTATAGATCTTAGTATAAGATGTACAAAAAGTATTATAACGAGGTACTAGAACATTGAAGAACTTGTAAATAACTTGTTTCTCCAATATCCAAAAATTAGTCAAGTTCATAACTTTATGATCTAATCCACTTCGTAATGCTTGCGATATTAACTATAACAAAAATACTATTTAATATTTTTTATAATAAAAATATTAGATATCGAAACAAATTAAAAAAAAAGAAACTGGAAAATAAGTTTACAAAATATATAATTTATATTATCATACGTTTCAATCGTACATTTATTGTCTTCATACTTATTGTAAAAAAATATTTTATTTTAATAATATTTAAAAAAGGAAAAAATACGAAAAAAATACTGTACATAGTCGTCAATTTTAAATCACAAACATCTTTTTGTTTATTTCACATTTTAATTCTAAACAAAAATCAACTGATCCCAAAACAAAAAAATTTTTTTTCATATTTATATAAATTTTTTATATTATTTTATAATTAAATATAATTTATGTAATATGTTCTTTATTTATCACTTAAAAAGTAAAAAATCATAATATGTATATGAAAATTAACATTAACTAACATTCAAATTAACTAACATTCAAATTAAAATTAACATAACCATAAACATTACAAATAAAATTTACTAAATATAATTAAAATACAAAATTGATTAACTATTTTTTATATACAATTACATTTAATTAATTTAAAACATAAAATATTCATATAAAGTTCAATGGTTAATATTTATTTTTATTGTAAATCCTTTTAAAAATTTCAAGGAAATTTTAATTTTAAATCATGTCTTTTAATAATAGAATTAAATCAGGCTAATACTTCTATTTAATAAATATTTCTTTATTTATTCACAAATATATGTATACATTTATTCCAATTCTATAGCTTAAAATCAGACTATTAATTAAAAAAAAGACAAAAAAAATATGAATAATATATAATATTTAATATTATATAAATATAAAATATTATGATTAAAAGATGCTTATTAAAAGATATTAAAATATTTTATTAAATTATAATTTAATATGTAAACAAAAGGTAAATATACCAAAAGTATTTATTTTTGTTGCATGTACTCAATAATAAAAAATACATATAATATTATTTTTACTTTACAATTTTTGAAGCTCATTATAGTAGGTAATAATAAAATAATAAAATAATTGATTATAAAATATTATTCAAAATTATGGAACTGGAAAAGTATAGAACATATCTATATTACTTCAATAGACTGATCATGAGAGTTTATTTTTATTATAATATATAATGTATTTTATATGAAGAATATCACTGTAAATAATATAAAATTTATTTATAAATATAGTTTAATTAAAAAACAGAAGAAATGAATGAATGTTTATCTATTTTTCAAATTATCATATTAATATTTATTTAAATAAATATACAATTTTTATTTAAAATAAATACAATTAAAAGTTTGCTTATGGTACAGAAAATTGGTATATCAAATTGTTTACAATTTTTTTTTATAGATATTAAATTAAATTAACAAAAAAATTCTCTGATTTAATTCTATTATACAATGATAGAATTGAATTTAAAAATTTATTATTCCGTAATATATATATATATTTTCTAAGGTTTTAAAGTCTATAATATTTTTATTAATATATTGCTTGTACAATAAATTTATTATATTTAATAGACACTTATAATTTGTTATATTTTAAAATGTTTCTTTTTTAAAATTTAATAATAATAATTAAAAGTAATTAATTTTATATTTTTATACATGATAAATTACAACAAACATAAATACATTCGTACTTTGTAAAGAAAATTATGTATAAAGTAGAAACAATTTTTTTTATAAAATATTAAATTTTGTACACAGAAACAATAAAATTTATAATCTCAACTTTAGATAAAAGAATAAAATATCAAACTTCTAAATTAAATTTTTATATGATTACAAAAATTTGGAAATTTTAATATTAATATTAAATATTAGCATAAAATTTATATATATTTGACTAATAAAATAATAATATTGGTCATAAAAAAATTTTTATTTTGTTTTCTTTAGAAATATAACTTTTATTAGAAATATTTTTCATAAAATTTAAGTTCAAAATTGTACTCTTGAAAATAATTTATTTAAATCCATAAAAATGAAAACGTGTAATAAATTTTGTTGTTATATAATATTGTTAAAAGCATATTTACCTGATCTACATAACCTCTTGCTTCGTCGGCACGATTGTAATTTAACTCTAATCTTTCGTATTTTAATAACCTAGTTACAGTTTTTTGTAATTTTAAAATTCTACCTTTTGGACCATTAACGTTTTTTAACTTTCGAGCTTCTGGAAAAATTTTAAAATTTAATTTTGAAACCAAATTTGAAATGCTACCTTGACTCATTATAAATATTATTATCAGAGATTATTAAAATGATTGTTGATGACCAATGGATCGTTTGTTCAAAATTTGAAAAGCTGTACGCAGAGATGAATTGGGAGATTGCGCGGTAGCATAGGGAAGCACACGGGGGGTCAACTCTAAATGGGAGAGCTGGCGACAAACGTAGCAGACGGACCACTTTCATGTCGTGACGCAAAAAAAAAGTGCCCACGATATAATAATTTGAAAATTTTTTTATTTTATATTAACAACGTATACTTTTGTTTAAAATTCTTTTGTTCAATTTAAAAACTAATTTTTATTTACTATCATTACTATTAGTAACAATTTAGACAAATGTAGCAAAATAAAGTCACCCCATATGTTCCTTTTCGTGTGCCGATACTGGTAACCCGGTACATGTGTTTACATTATTGTTTTTCAAACTCTTGTAGTCGAGAACAGATTTCGAGTTTTTAGTAGTTACAAAATTTCTTTGTAGATAAAGCTGAAAAATTCATTTATTCGGGTGCAACGGATATAAATTAATTTCTAAGTAAATATTAATGTAAATAAACATATTATTAATTAATGTTTGTCATAAAGATAGTGTGAATTAATTTTGAAGTGATTTTTATTTTATTCAATAAAAATAAGGAGTGATGCGAATCAACAAATTGTCAAATTAAGTAGTTGTATTTTCATGGTGGGAGAAATATGCTCTGTCTCTCTCGCACTTATAGGTTCTCTGACGACCTCTAAAGATGCTGTGTCCCGAGTTAAAAATTTGTATAAGTGCTTTAAAATCTATTTAAAAAAAATGCTAAGTGTACATATACGAAGCTCGAGGGAATATATTCTTGCTTCGTACATGTAGTGGTAGCGTTTTTTTTAAATAGGTTTTAAGGCACTTATAAAAAATTTTAGTACGAGTCACGGCCTTTTCAGAGGTCGCTGGTGTTTCTATATGTGCGAGAGAGAGAGAAGATATTTCTGCCGCCATGTTTGTCGCCACAGTTTAACACAGGACCTAGCGTTCTCTTAGTGTCTGTTCTGTGGGGAAGCATGTCCAAAAAATTCGGTGCTGCCTCTTACGGATGCCCATTGGATATACTCATTGGAAACATGGTGGGGATAAGAAAAGGCATAGCGGGTTTCTTCGTATGATCAGAGATGAAAATTAAATACGAATTTGTGGAACAAAAATGAAAGACGATCGACCGAGCAGAAGCAGCTTTTTCAACTCAAACTCATACGCAACGTAATGTACATATATTTACAAATACAATGAATGCTTATATCTATGCTAGGTTCACTACGACCAAATTCTAACATTATAATTCATTTGTATACTATTGAGAATAATTGTAAATTTATATAAATACAAGAAAATAATCGTAATTGTATCAATTATTGAATTAAAATTTATTTCTTTATACCGTTTTTATTCTTTTACATTCAATCTTATTAAAAAATAATACAATTATATTAAACACTTATTTTTTTTAAAAGTTAAATTTATTTACGAGTAATTTTTTAAAAGACTTTATTAAAACTTATATTTTATTATTTTTCAAAAAATAAATTAAATTTAAAAAGTTATTATTTGATAAATTGTTTTTTGCAATACAAATACACATGTATCCATATGTATAAGCATTCACTTATTTCGTTTATATTTTATTTATTATATACATCCCGACTCTTTGGTCCGGGGACGGGTTCTGTTAGCTTACGTCTGTTTTTAATTTACATTTTTACTTTACATTTTTGTTATATATTACTAATACTAATTATTCTATATTATTAGCACGTATTTACACTTATTTACATTTGTACTATTGCAATATTTCCGTATACACTTTTTATGTTTGTGTCTTTCTCATATTTACAGTTTTCTTCTATTAGAGTCACTTTTACCCACTTCGTTTTATCACCTGTACTTTTCGTTTCTGTTCTGTTATTTTCCTTCACTATCATATGCGTCTATTTGTGTGTTTTGTAATTTATGTCTTATGTCTTTTCCTTTTTTTTCTTTTCTATCCTTCTTTCTACCTCCCATATTCCTTTGATTGTCTCACTACTTTTTGTTTTATTCTTCAGTTCCCACATTATATCTCTGTATGATCATACTTTCTTCTTTTCTTTTCTGAGCTCTCCAAATATGTCCACTATCCTTTCGCATTTCATTATGTGTCTCCAATCACTCTCTTCTTTTTCACATAGCCATCACATCCTCTCCTCTGTTTTTAGCCAGTATTTATATCCTTACTAAATAGTTAACCGCTAATAAATAATCATCAGGTTCAATTCATCTATGTTTTGAAATAAGTATTGTTATACATTTTTTTCACATAAATACTCATGTTTTTTATTCATCGTACGTAATTGTCTCTTTAAATCACTTTCAACTATTGCTTCGCGTTTTGGAAATATGAGATCGCTGTCCTATCAAATTTTTTTTAATTAGTATATATAATTTGTATATGTTTTTATGTATATGTAGCGTTATGTCTTGTTTTTAAGATCGCGGTTACTCTAATGACATGTAAGACGACCAATACTATCTTACGTTGGATATTTTGATTTGTTATTGTTTTCTATGAATCTAAATTTTACATTATGAAGAGTAGTGATAGTTAATTCCGAGGACCTTTAAATTTATATACACATAAACGTTTAACTTATAGTTCTCTGTAATTTAAATTACAACAAACTCGTCATTTTCAATTGTGCTTCGATGAGTGATGGAGGCTTTAAATTTTTAAATTTAAAGTTTTATAAAGTTTCTAAATTCTTAATAAATCATATAATTTTATTGTTTTTATCATTTTATTATATATTTTTTTAAACATTTTAAAAATCAAGAAGCTTAGTGTATATGATAAGTGACAATATTTAAATTGTTTTAATACAAGAGATAATGTAAAACTATTTAGATTTCCAGCAACAGTTGAGCGTTAACAAATATAGATAGAAAACTCAGGTAAGTAATTTTATTTTTTAAATATTTTATAAAATAGTAATAGTCAATAGGGGACTATGAGTACATGATAGAGAGAGAAAGAGTGAGAGAGAGAGAAAGAGAGAGAGAGAGAGAGAAAGAGTGAGAGAGAGAGAAAGAGAGAGAGAGAGAGAGAGAGAGAGAGAGAGAGAGAGAGAGATTAGATTAGATTAGATTAAATAAAGTTTTTTGTATTATTGTAAATTGGTGATCCCCAAAGGTACAGGTGAATAAAACAAGTCTATTCTATTATTTTCGTCGACGTTTCGGCAAGTATCACTTGCCCTTAAGTGAAGGTGCATCATATCAAACTTCAAAAAATAAAGTTTTTATTGTACATTTTGTTATACATAACGTTTAAAATAGAGAATATAGGTATAATAATAATAAGAAGAAGAATAATAATAACAATAATAGTGTGGTATAGTAAATGTAACAAATATAGTATCATTTTATATTTTCTTTTACACTCTCAAGGGCGAGTAAGTGAGTGCGTAATCTGGACTTAAAAGCATGGATATCACTGATGTCTCTAAAGCTAGGAGAAAGGGAATTCCAATGATAGGCAGTACTTATATAAGAAGATTTTTGTAGAATCTGCGTTAAGAAAGGAGGAATGTCTAAGGGAGTCACATCTCCCCTCACACGACGAGTGATTACTTTTGTATTAAAAAGTGGGAGCAGATATGCTGGAGTGCTAGTATTTAGGATCTTCTGTAGTAGGCATAAGGCAAAGTATTGCTTACGCCCAGAAGTAGTAAGTGATTGCAATTCACATTTGTAGGGAGAAATGCATTCGTTCTTTTTTATACCATAGATATAGCGTATCTCAGTGTTAATCAGTCTTTGGGGTTTGAAGTCTAGATCATCGATAACATCGCAGTATACCAGTGAGCAATAGTCAATGATAAGGAATAAAAGAGTTTATACAAAATGTTTGCGTAGCCTGAGATTTCTTAATGATATATAGTCTGTACATGAGCGTGTGTGGTTTATTGCATATCAGGGAGACATGCTCTGTCCAATTGAGTTTGGAGTCAAGCACTACCCCTAGGCTGCGAAGAGATGACTCAAAATTAATTTTGACGTCACCTATCATGAGTTAGTTCCTTTACTGTTTGCTTTGGTGTTTAAGGTATTTATATGGTATGGAGAGTGGATGACTATGGCTTTAGTTTTAGATTAGTTCAGTGTAAGATCGTCGTTAGAGGTCCATTGTATAATCCTGTCGTCGTTTTCAATCATCTTGTCAGCGTGTGTATTGAACTCATCGAAGGAACTATGACAATAAATTTGTAGGTTGTCAATATTAATAAGATGTTGCGTCTGCGTGATAAAACACATGCTAATATTATTGATGTACAAAGAAAATAGTAGAAGTCCAAGGATAGAGCTTTGAGGTACACCATAATTAAGACCAATGAAAGAGGATAATGTAACATCCGTATCAAGTACAGTCTGTTCCCTACCGAAAAGGAAGCTATTCAGGTGATGACACCTTTGGAGAGGCAGAAATACGGTAGTTTATATAAAAGCTTAATATGGTCCACCATGTCGAAAGCCTTGCTAAAGTCGAATAAGATTAGTAGTGTAACTTTTCTTTGGTCAATGCCATATCTAAGATTCAATTTAAGGAGGGCAGTCTGTATAGAATAACCAGTACGAAATCCTGCTTGAAAAGGATCAAGAAACATTCTTGTTTCGAGGTAGGTGATTAATTGCTTGTGTACTAGCCATTCGACTGTTTCGGATAGGAAGCAGAGGAGAGAGATAGGGCGATAATCTGAGAGTGCAGTTGGTTTACTCACTTTATTCAGGGCACATACGATAGACCTTTTCCAGAGAGTGGGGAAACGAGACTCACGTAAAGAAATATTAAAGATTCGTTGGATTATGGGGCCTATCGTAGGTAGGGCTTTCTTTATTACAGACTGCAGAATACCGTCAGTACCACGTGCTTGAGTGTGTAAATACAGGACTGCTTCTGTGACATCTAGTAGCGTCACTTCAGAGAAGTGGAAAAGTTCAGGGTAGTGACAATTTTCAATAGCCAGAACACTCTCAGTGACATTGGGCGGATCAGTTTTACTAGAGACACTACAAAAATACCCATTTAGCTCGTTAGCAGAGAAGAGTGAGATAAAGTTAGATGAGGTAAATGCTAGGGCTAGGTTACGTAGTTTCTTCCATATAGTTTTGGAATCAATCAGGGATAAAAAACGAGTGAAATAGTATTTCAGCCTCGAACTTCAATTGTAGTGTGTGCAAGGTTACATGCATCTTTGTACAGTTAGAGATCAGTGCTTAGTTGGGAGAGTTTAAAGCGCCTGTACAGCTTGTTACGCTCCTTTAATAATTTTGCGGTGACTTCAGTGGTCCAGGGCTGCCGATTACGTCCAAAAATGACTACCTTTAATGGGGCGAGCTTTTGGATGGCCTTGGTTATTAGTTGCGACAATGACGAGATACAGTTTTCCATTTGTGAAGAGAGAACATAAGAAAGATCTTTACTAAAGATAAAGTGTAATAGATCAGTAGTATATATGGCATCATAGTCACGATGGGTGAACGTTTTCTGTTTATATAGCGGCATCAGTACGTCGAGTGTGGCAGTAATGAGATCATAACAATTGATGAAG
This sequence comes from Eupristina koningsbergeri, assembly GCA_018907245.1. Classification (NCBI taxonomy): domain Eukaryota; kingdom Metazoa; phylum Arthropoda; class Insecta; order Hymenoptera; family Agaonidae; genus Eupristina; species Eupristina koningsbergeri. The sequence goes on from JACCHV010000117.1 coordinate 355,063, forward strand.
GGTGTACTTATTTTCCAATAGTCTAATAAGGTGTCATTAGAGGTGATGAAGCATAAATCCAGCCATGTATCAGAATTATTCCTGTGATGTGTTGCTCCGAATGGGACTGAGAGAAACGAGTGCTCCTTTATGAAAGCATTGAGGAATTTGGCATCCTCACTATTAGATAACAGGTCTGCATTAAAGTTACCTAATATAAACTTGTTAGAGTAATCATGCATATAAAGAATATGATGTTATATAAAGCTTGTTAAAGGTGAATGAGGTGGACGATAGATGACGACAACAAAGACAGGTACATCGCCATTAAAAGACACTTCACAACACAGGTATTCTGGTTTACTTGGCTTACCATGAAGCGTAATGTAGTACTAATTATTCACACCTTTTATTTTAGCTAATTTTATTAATTATTTTTACATGAAAATAGAAATACAGCATGTATACTTGTGATCTTATTTCTTCGATTCCTTTAAGTATATATGTTTTTGTCCTTTTAAACGAAAACATGTGATTTGTTTTAGTTAATAGTTGTTAAATATAGAAATATAGAAAGGAAGCTGGGTGGGTTGGTGTTATATCATGATGAATAAAACTCCTCTTGTCCTGGCAAGCTTATCAATTTTATTACAATAATATACAAATATACAAGTCTGACCGTTCCTCGTCAAAGGTTCTAATCAGAATCCGCCAAAATCATCTTCCGTCGGTTACAATTTGCGCAACAACGCCGCGTCCCCTCCCTTCGCCTTCTAATTTCAATTGTTTTTCCCTAAAACGGGAACAATTACGCTCATTGCGCCGATCGCTCGTATTCTTGAATTTTCAATTGTTTTTACCTTTTCTCACTCATGCCTCCCTATGCCAAAGCCCTGGCGTAAAAAACTCCTGTCTTGCCTACAGGAGAAAAAGCCTTTTACATTCTAGCTGCTTTTCATTCTCGAGTTTTTATCTTACAATTTTCCAAAATTCGATGAATTGCTTTTACCCCCATGCGTCGTAGAACTCAGGCGACAGAGCTAGAGAGAACGAGAGAGAAAATGAAAGCGTGCGTTAGAGAAAGAGAGAGAGAGAGGAGAGAGAGAGAAAGTGAGGGAGAATATTGCACACAGGTAAAATAAGAGAGAGGAAAGCTAAGCTCTAGTCATGCATGCCGCGAAAACACATGGAAGCTTACACAATCCCGCTACAACCGAACACACTCACATCCACACACGTTTTTTCGCTCGCGTTCAGTCACATAAACCCCTTTTGGACTATGTGTGCGTCCCTATGAGCTTTTTGCTCAACCTGATCAAGCGCCAAAAATCCTTGCGCATTCTATAGATCTCAGGAAAGTCCCAAACTCTGCGGGCGTCCCCGCGGAATCCTGGACGCACACCTTCTGGACATTATTTGTCCTAATCCTTTCTTAACAATAGTATTGGATCTTTAAACGTTAGAGTAAGATGTTGGTCGTTTTCTCCATATTTAAAATACAATATAGTTAGCTATTTAAACTTATGTGTAAATTCAATATGTGTTTTTTGTCAGTTAAAACAGCGTCGTATATCTATAGCTAATATTTTTTTAAATAGACTGTGAAGCAATAAAAATATTATAGGAATAAATTACATTTATGTTAACTAATTTAAAATTATTTTACACACAATATTTGAAAAATTAATCAAATAAATTGTAAATATATTGTTACGAATATTTCTCTCTCTATATATACGTATATATAGATAATATTCTGCTGAGTTCGAAAGTTGCCGAATTATTAATAGTTCAGTCGCGAAAGTTAAGGTTCCGCAAAATGAATAATCCGGATATTATGTTTTTATACTCGTTTATTTAACCCGGAAGAGAAGTGGTGATGTTGTATGTCGCGATAAGAACTTAGTGTATAGTATGACGATGCGCGCTCCAAGTCGGTAGGTCGGATCGTATTAAAACGAACTCCAAGAGTTCGGAAAAGGTGTGATAATTGACTTGCGGATCCGTCATGAATGAATTAAATTAATTATTGACCGAACCGTGGAAGCCAGGGGTTCCTCTTTTTTGGATAACTCCTCCGAAAATTCCGCGGCCCAGACCCTGAGTCCGCGAGTCTATCCCCTCGCCCCGGAGTTCCCTCGCCGTACAGCGCTCTCGCTCGCGACATCAAATCCCGCTGGCCAGCTCGGGTCGGGAATATGCTGCATCAGCGACCTTGGGGACACCTGGAGATGTCTTCGCTGCTGTTGTTGCGTCTCTTCGCCCTCGGTGTCCCATGACAAGAAGTTCAAAAAATATCGCGTTAGCGTTATGATGAATGCTTATGCATCCGTACGTAACAATATTATGAATTAAAACAATTGTTTGTCGGTGTTGAAAATAATCATACAATATTTAAATTATTTTAATACTATAATGCAAATTAATTATATTAACTATATAATGAATAAATTAATAGTTTTAATTATTTCATTTGTATTTATTTATAATTTTGAAATAATTAGATGATTAATAAGTTTAAAATTTGTTTCATTTATATACTTTTATATTATAAATAAATAAAAATGAAAATAAAAAATTAAAAAACTGTAACACAACAGTTAATAAATTGTATAAATTCGTTGTCAAAGTAGGTTTATTGTAATTCTATATACATGATAATGATATAATATAATTAAATATATATAGAAATAAACATATATTTACATTACATAATATCATTATAAAAGTAGTGTGCATTATATAGAATAAATGTATAAACTTATATACACATTTTTGTAAATTGTTACGTATCTAAGAGGTCACGACTATGTTTATTCTTTAATAATTAAATCGCGATAATATTTTCTCTCCAGGTTTCGTTCTGCCCTAGCCAGATCGGTCAAAGCGTTCTGGCCTTTGTGAGGTTCGGAAATCGTAATTTAATAAAACGCGAGATAATTAATATAATATCTTTTTTTTTATTATATTTCTCTTAATAAACGAGAGAGATAAATATCGCAGTGTGTAATACAACTTTACTTTGTGTCTCAAAACTAAGTCCCGATTGTGTAAAACGTATAAGTATTAAAGAACCCGAACCGAAGTACGACCGGATCTACTAGTCCCAATTTGAAGTCCAATTCCGAAGTCGAAGAAGAAGTGCCCCTACGTGTTTTTCGATTTGACTTATTACCTCCGTTCTATGGAGAAATTGCAAAATCCGCGGTTTCTCCCACTGGGTGCCTCTGCTTTGATAATCGTTCTGTCAGCTTTCTCCTTTAACGTCTTTCAATTGACCTTTGTACATTTATTGTTACCTCTGATCTTGACTTTCCGTAATTTGTCGAGTTTGGAGGTTCGTATTACTCGCGGGTTTCGCGTTACTCGCGACTCCGGTCGATCGTCTTGATGTCAATTTCCCGATGTTTCGTCTTTGCTTTCGCTGATATATATAAATAAGTCGTCGCGTATGGATATGCAATTTTACATACGTGACACGTCCGGGGGCCCTGTATCGACGTCCTCGTCGATTAGAAACAATAATAACTTTGTTACTCTTTCTCTGTATTCAAAATTTCATGTTTGTTTGTGTTCGTGTAGATGTCTGTATACGTGATTTCATTTTCTCTTTCGAGTCGCTACAATTGTTTTTGTCGTTCTCTCTCGTTCATATAATGTTTTAAACTTTAAATTTCTTATGAACTAAAATATACAAATTATTACAGTGGTTATTATATTATTACATTATTTTCTTTCTCTTCATTATACTTTTTCCCATGTTGCAGTTAGTGGCATATTTATACTTCCTTCTTTGACTCAGCATTTCTCTGATGATTTGTCCTTTCCTTTTATTATTTATATTTAATATATTTATATAGATTATTTTCCCTTTCTGATCCCCCCGTAAATATTTTGTTGTTCTGAAACATACTCTGTATTAGTTTTATAGTTTATAATTAATGTTTATGATATATCTTAATTTATTACTATTATTACGAATGATTGTATATATTTTTCCCATATGCAACCCATTTTGAATTAATATTAATATATTATGGTATCAAATGGTTTAGTATTGTCAAATATCGTTGTTACTCATAGAATAAGTATCTGTTCGCGTATATTGTACATAACAGTGCCCGTGGCTCAGTTAGTAGACCGCTGGTCCACCAACTCGAACGGCGACGGTTCGAATCCCGTGCCTTTTGGAGTTTTTTTTTCGTTGAGTCCCCTGTTTTTTTTGCCTATTATCATTTATATTATGTTTTATTTTGTTTTGTTTTGTTGTTTGTGTTTTTTTTTTGTTTTGTTTTTTTTTTTTTGTTGGGTTTTTTTTTTTTTTTTTTTTTTTTTTTTTTTATTAAGTTTTTTTTTTTGTTAGCTGCTTAATTCTATTGTTAGTTATGAACTTATATTATGGTTAGTTTTTTTTTTTGTTAGTTTCATAATATTTTCATTTCTTCCGGCTCCTCATCGCCGTAAAGCCGCCAGGCATAAGTTCTGCCGGCCTCTTCCCATTTCTCCTCCTCGTTGTTGAGCAGGGCATAATAGACGCCCCTGGCGTCCGTCGGGGGCTCCCAAGCACCCCCATGCTGCAATTCCTCGTTATCGTCTTGGAGGTTGACTCTCAGCAAGGTTTTGGCGCCGATGACATGGCGCTGCAACCTATGGATCACTCCCCTGATGTGTGGGAGTGACCAAAATATACCGAGAGCCACCTCCTTATTTCGGGTCTGCCGGAACCTCGAGAGGTCCCAGCATCCCCGGTCTCGGAGGAGCGTCCACACGAAGATGATATTGAAAATCTTCTTGAGGTTCAATCCTTGCCTTGCAACGGATCCGAAATTGTAATGTTTCTCCATGGTGTTTGTGAGAAGAATGAGTCGCTTTTCATTTCTCGTTGTCGTCAATCTTGTCCCTGTGATTCATTTTAGTATGGCAGGGATAGTTTGTTTATAACGAGTGATAATGAAAACTGCTGAGCGCTTCATCCGTTGCAGATTCATAGCATTATGTTATTATTATTTTTTCCTTACAATTATTAAAAAGATTATACATTTTGTATTATTTAAAAGAAAAATGATTATATATATTACTATTTTTCGTTGCACCATTGCTTTATTTATTCACCCCCTCTTGCCACCCGGAGTTAAGGTATGACAGTTTTGTGACACTTACCTATTCGTAATCCTATGATTATTATTATTATTACAATGCTCAGTACAGTTATGGAAGATATTCCAAATATAGTAACATTATTTTTGAATATTTTAACATTGTCATTGTTATCGTTAATTCGGCTAATTATCCGGGCTTTCTTGACTATTTCTTTTAGTCCCCCTCCCTCAGTTATTAAATCTGAGTGTTCGAGTGTATTTTGTATGTGTGCAGACTTTATCTCCGGTGTCCATTCGTATATGTGCTTGGTGATGTTATCAGTAACCCCCCAATTTGTTAATATAGTGTCTAGGGTTAAATTTATTGAACTTAGTTTAATTTGTAGTACCTCGTCTGTTATTTGTTTAGTCGCGTCTATTTCTATACTAGGCGTCTCCGCGTGACAACCCGATTTCAATGTTACTATTCCCGATCCGTCTAGTTGTCGTCTTTCTTCCCCTTTTCCATCACATTGAATTCTCAATTCCTCGTTTTTGATTACCGAATATATCCAGGTGTTTCTTCTTTCCAGTCTAGTCCAATAGGATTCGCGCATATTGCCGATTTTGATGTCACACTGCGATAGGTTAAAAGGTTGAATCCCGAAAATGAGTTTTATCTCGCAGGGACTCTCATTATGTACCCGTGTTCTCGGTTCTAATTTTTCACATATGTATATAGAATTCATTTTAGTACATTCCCGTAATTTAGATTCGGTAATTTTTATATATAATTGTGTTTTGAAGTCGACTGCGATATATTTAGTTTCGGGCTTTATATAAAGTACGAGATTCTTGTCTTGTTGTTTTACTGGGAAAGGTATCAACTTGTGTAGTTTATAGTTATTAATCTTTATCAATGGAATAGTTATGTCGTATATTATTTTTTGTCCGTGGGTGATAACCTTTATAGTGGAAATTTTAATGAGTTCTTCGATTGGTCTGTCTTTTGTTATCGGTAAAGTTTCTGTACTCAGTTTTTCGTCAATTTTCCTTGTCGTTTCTGTGATCAATTTTTCGTCGAGTAATTGCGGATGTATTTCGCCCCTTGCTGCCAATTGTGTTATATGTAATATTAACTGGGTACTTCGTATCTGAATATTAGTATAGTCTTCTAGTAATCTTATTAATTCGTCCCATTCTAGTTGCGTATGTATTTGTGCAATGTCACTTGTTACTTCGTTTATTTTGTCGCGCAAATAGTTCAGTTTTCTGTCATTATATTGCAATTTGGTTTCTATTATTTCAGTCTGATTAGCCAAAAGTTGGCTTAATTCGCCTGTTTTTGTCTTTATATTGTCAATTATGTTTTTTAGTTCAGTTTCGGTGGTCTCGTCAAGTGTCCCAAATAAGAATTTACTGATTGTACCAATGAATGGCAATATTGCCCTTTTTTCCCTTGTTCTTTCTATTATTTTTGCTATTTCTCGAATGTTCATTAATTCTTCTTTCTCGAGATGTTTCAGCCCATTGAATTGTTTCTCACATGTTTCTATTTTTATTTCATTTCGACATTTAGCAGATAATTTATCTATGACGGCAATTAGATGATTGCTATGTAAGAGGTTATTATTAGTGTCTAAGTATTGAATGATTTTCCAAGTGCTCCGCGACTCATGTAATGTTGCTACTCCTTCCATAAATATTCCGGGGTTATTCTTTATAGGCATTATAAAGTCGTCTGTTTTCGTTTGGTCCATCGTCCTGTAATATTCACATAATTTGCTTATTTATTAATGCGCTTTTTCTATGCGATTAACAAAAGGATTGAGGTAATAAGGGTAGGCGGGGTGGGGGGAAGAAATTTCCTTCATATATTATACATTTTTCATTTTGTATAATTAAATTCAGTACAGCTTTTGCTGTATACAAACCTACTGTTCAGTGTGATACCTGCACTTTCATGCCCTTTTATTCCCGGGTCGTGCCTCTTGTCACTGAATTTTTTTGGAGGTTTATTTATTTATTTATTTATTATGATGAAGAAATTCATTGTTCCTTCCCTCTTTTATTTATTTAAGGCGAATGATGCATGTTAATCGTATAAAAAATTTCTTTTGTAATTCCAAATAATTTTTTTCTTACTATTTTTTTTTTTTTAATAATTTCGTTTATTTATTAAATTATTTATTTATTTACAGGTTTTTTCTGTTTGTCTTGTCTGTTGTCTTTGTTTGATTCGATTAATAACTTGTTTTCCTTGTGTTGACTTTATAATCCCCAAAATCATTATGGAAGGTTATATGTGTCGTATGGCTCATGCGTTAAGGCTGCTGCCTGTCGCCTCAGCCGCACGAGTTCGAATCCCGGTGTCTCAAAAAATTTTTTTTTCTGTCGATCTTATATTTGCTGCTCATAATTAATGAATTTACTATTAATTAACATTATTAAACAATAAAATTTGAAAAAATAAAAAATTAAAAAATTTTTTTTTGAAATTTTGAATTCCATTTTTTTGGTAAAATTTGGGGCTTAATATCATCAAAATTGAGGAATATTTTAATTTTGCGGTTTTTCGAAATAAAATTTCATGTGAATTAGTAAGAAAATGAATTTTTAAGAGAAAATAAGGAATCATATACTTCATTTACCGATTTTATTCCCGACAATATCTGTTTCGATGCGTATTTTCGTTGATTTTAGTGGACTGTGGAGTTCAAGTTTTATACTGTATTTACTCGTATGTCGACTGCTCGGGTGAGGTGTAACTGTGTGTGAGGGAGGGTCACTCCTTGTTTATTATTTTTCGCCAATTATATCCGTTCGATTTTTTATGTGGGAGGTGTCCTACTTATACGTACTGAGTACCGCATTAATGGCGTATCGTAAACTCTCGGGTGTTTTTTTTTTCCTCTATTCCCCTAATGATCCCCATAAGAATAATTATGTTTATTTTTCTTATACTCATTCGTAATAATAATAATCAAGTATATATTTTGTTTTATTTTATTGTTCTTACAATTATTTCTTATTTCTACATGCGATTATATATGTAATATTATTAGTGTTAATTTATTAGATAATCATTAATATGGAGATTAATATACGTATATCATTATTAGTAAGAATTATACATGAGTGTTAGTGATAGAAAAATATTTTATAATTATGAATAAGAAATATCGATTGAATGATTTTTTGTTGAAATTGTACATTTTTTTTTTGATTTCTTATGGTTGTTCACGTTTCAATTCATTCGATCTTTTCAGCTTGTCCATGTGGACTACTCTCGTCCCTTTTCGATGTTTTAACGTGACATTGTGTGTTTTATAATTTATACCGATGATTTCATAGGGACCCACATATTGCTTTGCCATTTTCCCTAATTGTGGTTCTTTTAGTCGGTAAACCATTTCACCTTCTCTGAAGTTTCGTGTACATATAGCTCTGTCATAATAAAATTTGGATCGGTATTTTGATTGGATTAAATTCATTGCTGCTAATGTTTGCAATTGACTCAGCTTTTCAATTATTTCTTGATGGAATTCGTTATAAGTCGCGCACTCATTTGATGTTTTGAAGCTTGATGGTGTCCGTGCTTTTCGGCCGAAAATGAGTTCGTGCGGGGTATATCCCGTAGCATCATGCTCTGTACAATTGTAGGCGTGTTGGCATAGACAGATCCATTCGTCCCATTCTCTATATTTTGCTATATAATTTTTCAAGTATTGCGTTACTGTGTGATGCATTCGTTCAATACTCCCGTTCGATTGAGGATGATATACGGTGGTGTTGAATTTTTCAATGCCGAATATTTTGGCAAATTCTTCCAGAGTCTTATTAATGAAGTGGGTACCCTGATCTGTTAATATTGCTGCAGGTGGTCCGAAATAGCATATCATCTTACCTATCATTGTCTTTGCGACTTCAATTGCTGTGGCTCGCTTTACTGGTGTTAGTATGCAATACTTCGTCAATAGATCTTGTATCGTCAGAATATACATGTTGCCGTTTTTTGTTTTTATTAAGGGGCCATAAAAGTCTAATGATATTTTTTCAAAAGCGTGAGATGGTGTGTCTGTAATGATCATTGGCATTTTTGTTTTTTTCCTTACTAATTTATTCGTTTGGCACTTTACGCATGATTTTACAAATTGTTCCACTTCGGGTCGCATGGTTTTCCAATAGTAATCGACCGCAATTTTTTTGTATGTTTTATTTATTCCGCGGTGGCCCCCCATGGGTGATTCGTGATATTCTCGAATTATTGTGTATCTATCTTGCACTTTTGGCGTGGGGAGATTATCCTTGAGTAACACTATCCCGATGTTTTCGTTATCAAATAACTCGTTGCAACATTCCACGAAATAATTCCATTCTGTCTCTTTCATCAGCTGTAGATCTTTTATTACTGCAATGCTCTTGATGTTGTTATTACGACACATGATTTTTAAATTTCTAACACTTTTTATTATATCGGTTCGCAATATTGTATCATTTATGTGACCTTTGATGGTTACCCCTATAACTGCTATATCTTGGATTCTCTTCAGGTTTATCTCGCCAATAATATATTCCCTGTTTTCCCAGGAGTTGAGAAGTATATATTCTCTCTCGATTAAAGCTTCTAAGATTTCGGTGTTAAAACTTATATCGGCGGTCATCATAAATACAATATTTTCGCGATATTTAAAAGGGTGTTCGTTTATTAGTTTAACCCTTGTGAATTTTGAGTTAGGGTCTTCTCTCCACGGCGGTGTTAGTGGTGGGAGGTGTAATCGCGTTACTCTGTGTCGTTCCAAAGCAGTTGGGCCTCGCGTTATTTGATCCTCTTCGCTCTCGGTCAAGGCCGTTTCTTTTCCTTCGGTCTCGGTTTCGGGTGACTCTACAACCGCGTTGCTGGCCTCGTGATCGGTGTTATCGCTGTTTACACTATCGTTTTTGCTGGATCCCGATTCGAATTCCGTGGATTCACATGTTATCTGTCGTCTATTTGCTTTTACGTATGGTGTATAGTGGTTATTTTCTAAATGCAAATGTATAATAGGGTTACGAATTTTATCGATGAAATGACAATAAATTAATTTATCTTTTGTAATTTGAAAATGTATGCAAATGTTAAAATTGAATTCTCGGCAAAATATGTATACGCAGTCATCATTTCCCCATTCATTATGAGAAGATAAAATTCGGACCGCTTCTTTCGGCTCTTGGCAATCCTCTAGAAATTTTGAAGTTAATAATTTTTCTCTTAACTCTATAGATGAAATAGATAGATTAGCAGCAATTTTGAGGCTCTGGAACAGACAATCTCCAGGTGGTTCTATCGGTATTATTTCCCGTACGATGTTTATATCTGGTTCTATGCATTGCAAGCCCTGATTGTATAAAGGTAAATATGCATTTTTATTGTTTTCATCCTCAAAGCTTACATCTTTAATGGTCTTATTTGTCAATTGATCGGTATTACTGGGAATTTCGCTCTGTTCATCATTCGGGTTGGCTTTCGGTGATGTTATTATTTCATCGAATACAAAATTTGATAGCCGACTCGACTCGTGACTTTCATTCTCTCGTTCTTCTCGAATCTCTATAAGTTCTGTCGTTTCCCTTCGAATTTTTACGTCCCATCCTTCGTGATCTTTTGCACCTGTTGTTATTATTTCCACGGTGTATTTCTTTGATTCGTTTTTTATCTCTTTCGGTTCTTCATGGTTATATTCGTGATTTTTTTCTTTACTTATCTCTCTTACCGTGATCTCGTTACTTTCCTTGTTCTCTATGACTTCTAGATGTTCGAGAGAGCTATCTTCGTCGTCACTAGAACCGTGAAAACTGATCTTCTGTTTTGCGTTAATTAAGCCCGATTTCTCAAGAGGTGTGCTCGCTGATACGTTCCCTATTTTTTCCGAATTCTTTCGTGTGGACTGGGCTGGTACATTAATATCACTAGTTGTCGCTGTTTCTGGGTCTGATATTTTCGACTCGCATAACTTATTTCGCTTGTGGAAGCCTCTTTTTCGTTTGTTCTTTTTCTTTTTTCCCTTCCAAGGGTCCCGTTTTTCATACGGTTTCCAATCCTCGCTCTCAGTTTCGCTTGTGGGCTGTATCGATTCCACATCCGATCCTACTTCGCTTTCAGAGTCACTCACGCGTTTTCGTTTCTCTACCATGCCGATGTATCCATTTTTGAGATTTTCTAACTGTCCTTGTTCTTGGGACTCCGCTAAGGCATATAATTTGTCTCTGGGCAATTCTGGGTTTACTTCGCCCTCCTGAAGTATCGGGTTTCGTGATAATGCATCCGCATTTGCATTCTTTATTCCGGGTCTATATATAATTTCGAAGTCGTAACCCTGTAATGACGCTTTCATTCTATTAAACCGAGTATCGAGGTGTTTAGTTGTGTGAAAATGTTTTAGCGGTTCATGATCTGTTATGATAGTGAATTTTGTTCCGTATAAATAGTGTCGAAATTGCTCTTTTGCGAAAACAACTGCAAGTAGTTCTTTATCATATGTCGAATATCTTAATTCTGGGCCTCTCAAACATCGTGACGCGTAGGCGCATGGTCGGTCTTTTCCCAATTCGCCTTGGCTCAAGATGGCTCCGAGCGCGTAATCTGATGCGTCTGTTGTTACGATAAACGGCCTTGCCAAGTCAGGTGCTTGAAGAAACGATTCACTGCACAGTATGTTTTTAATCTTATCAAATGCTTCTTGCTGTTTCTCTTCCCAGTAAAATGCTCTTGTACTTTTAATGACCTCCAATAATGGCAGCGTTTTTTTCGCATAATTTTGAATAAATTTTCTATAATATCCGGAAAATCCGAGGAATTGTTTTATCTTTCTTGCTGTGGTTGGTACAGGATAATCTTTAACCGCGGCTATTTTATTTGGATTCATGTATATTTTTCCTGATCCAGCGATGTGTCCCAGGACTTTGGCTTCATTTTTCAAAAACTGGCATTTTTTTGGCTCGATGGTTAAGTTGGCGGTCTCCAGTTTGCGTAGGACTCTTTCTAATCGAATTAGATGTTCTTCAATTGTATCCGAGAAAATCATGATGTCATCGAGATATACCTCTATCTCTTCCCTTGATAGTCCAGCTAGCGCTAACTCCATTGCTCGCATGAAGATGGTGGGGGCTCCCTTCAGACCCATAGCCATCCGGTTATACTGGAAGCTACCTCTTGGCCCCGATGATGCTGTTAACGGTGCTGAGATTGGGTCCATTTTTATTTGAAAAAAGCCCATTTTAAGGTCCATGATGGATATGTAATTTGACCCTGCGAGCTTATCAATGAGTTCGTTCGCGAACGGTATGGGATAGCAATCCCCCAAGGTGATCTCGTTTAGCTGTCGAAAATCTGTCACCAACCTCCATCTCTGATTGCCTTGCGCATCCGGTTGTTTCGGGACAATCCATGTTGGTGAGCAGTACGGGGACATCGATGGTTCAATGACGCCTTTTTCTTCTAATTTAATTATTTCTTGTTGTAGTATTTCCTTCAATACTGGTGGATACCTGTATTGCTTTGTTTTTAGTGGTCTTTCGGATGTTAGTTCTATCTTATGAGTCAATAAGTGTGTCGCGGCCAGCGGCTCGTCATCTAGACCGAAGCTGCCTGTGTATTTCCGTAATAAATTTCTGAGTAATGTTATCTCTTCGGTGTTTCTTCCCTCAACATCCACGAGGGACATAATCGTATTAAGTCTTTCTTCCCGTTGTTCTGGGTTGTCATTTAGGTAATTGTTAAATCTTTTAATATCCGTGATTGGCTCCGCGCAATCATCATTTTCATAATTATCATAATTTAATTTTTCGGTGAATAAATTGTTAATGGTCAATTGATTTATTTCACCGCCCCTCTCATTATATGTTGTTCCTACGTCTACTTCCCCTTTGTCTTCTATTACGTAGCACGGTAATAATTCAATTTCCGGTATTGATATGGAAACAGGCATCTCGTTGGTGTTTGTACATTCTATAAATATTACCCCTTTATTTGAAACGGATAAAAAATTGCCAAGTAGGACTCCTGGTGCCAGGTTTTGAGGTGGCACCCAACCAATTTTCGTATCTCCTTTTACTCGGGCGCAGACTCTCTTTCTCGTTTTCGCAGGTATCTCAATATTATTGTCTCGAGCGAAGGGTATTATTGTATCCCCTAATTTTAAATATCGATGCTCAGCATTAAGCGTTCCTTTATATTTTCCAATTATGTCCCAACCCAGGATTCCGTCTACATTAATCGGTATATCCTCGAGGACCACATGGAATTCGCATTTGACGTCATGTATCGCGATCGGTAAGCTTCCCATCGTCAGACATTTTCCTGAGGCGAAGCCGTGTACCATTAGGCGAAGCCGTGTACCATTATCATGACGTTCTTATCGATTAATTCGCTCATTTTAATTTTTTTTCCTTTAATTATAGATACCTCTGCTCCCGAATCTACGAAAAAGGAGGCTTTGTTGTTTACAAACTCTACCGCATGGATTTCTATAACGGGCAATTTTCTTCCGGCTTCCATATAATTAACTCTGGCTACTCTTATTTCGGGGAATTTTTTTTCTTTAGGTTCCGTGTTTTCCTGCTCAACAATGAGGGGATTTGTTGAACAAGTGTTTAGTTTAAATGTTGGTTGCTGTTATCGATGTTTGTGACATTTTCAATTGGGTTTTCTTGAATCAGATTGACTCTCGCGTCCTGTGATCGTGGCGCGTTCTCTAACGGAGGCCTCTCGTAGT